>OU744802.1:3141487-3479301 GCA_916614155.1 Mesoligia furuncula
ACTTGCTGAGCGCTTGCGGTTATCAAACAGAATCCATTTTTCATCGCAGGTAACAATGCCGTTCAAAATTCCTTCATTTGTGTGTCTGTTGAGCAGTGCAAGGCACGTCTCGACGCGTACTTCGCGCTGGCGATCACTGAGGTCGTGGGGCACCCATTTGTCAAGCTTTTTTACCTTGCCAATTTGATGCAAATGGACCAATATTGTTTTGACGCTAACGTCGAAAGCTGCTGCTAATTCAGCCGTAGATTGTGTATCATCAGCTTCCACAATCGCCTTTAATTCGTCATTGTCGACCAAAGTCTTCGGATGACCGCGAGGTTCATTTTTCAGGTCGAAATTTCCAAAACGGAAGCGAGCAAACCAATAACAGGTGGTGCGTTGGTTTGTAGTGTTAGCTCCGTAAACGTCGTTGATGTTGCATGCCGCTTGTGCCGCGTTGCTGCTACTACGGTACTTTCATAATAACTCGAATTTTTAACGTATCCATGATGACGAAAAAGATTGAAATGCGATGAAAATGTAACACTAATCAATAAACAAATGACTACTTTTGGAAAAAAAATTCCATGTTTTTAAAATAAAATTAATTTGAAATCAGAATTCTTAGCCAAACAAAAATTATTTTGATTTGAAATGGCCAGTACTGCAGAACGGCAATTTCATACCTATTATATACTCTCCTACAGCGCCTCAGTTCTCCAATGCTTAGGGAAAAAATATATTACCTCGAGACTAACACTAGAATATCACAATGCGCTAGAAGGCGGATCACTAGCTAGCAGCTGATGAGGTCGTCAGCTGCGTCGTAAGTTGCTAAAAGAGCATCCAGCATGTCAGTCTGTAGACCCGACGGGAACCATTTTTTTTTTTAATCTAACACTTCCACAGAATAGGCATAACGGACAGTTCTCTGATCAGGGTTTGCATGGAGGCTGAGGAAACAGTTGCACATGTGCTTTTCAAATGCACAGTCATCATCCAAATAACCACAGAAACCGTCGGGGCACCCAGATCTTACACCGATGTTATAAACAGACCAGGAGATGTAATCAACTTCTGGAGGGAGATGGGCTGGTTGGAATAACCAGCAGTGGCCACTATGGCCAACGCTCAATTGTCCAACTGAAGGACTAAATGTGGCAAATAAACCCTCTAACATAGAAGAACTTAGAAGATATAGCGTGACAGCATTTTGTTATAAAAGTAAAGAATATTTATGCTAATGTTTTATTTCAGGTATAACAAAATTTAGCGATCTAACTCCTGATGAATTCGTCAAACTTTACACCTGTTTGGGAGTACCTATTTCAAATTTGACTTCGTTTGGATGTATCGAAGTATCCGATGATCAGATTCCCAATTACAATGCGCCTGAATCGCACGACTGGCGCCAACACGGCGCTGTAACTCGAGTCAAGAATCAATATGAATGTGGCGGGTGCTATGCTTTTAGTGCAAGTGGTGAATACATTATTTAATTTGTCATGAAATCTACTTAATCCCTAAAACAAGATATTATATTCACCCAAAGAATATTGTTTATAAAATACTGTTAAATATGCTGTTACTATGCTCCTTCTTCTTTGTAGTGCGCCGGAAATCCTGGTGTTTATTGTTATTTTCATTTATCGGATCATCGTATAGGCTAACGTCCCGCTTTCCTTCTATCTTTCCAGTAACCATAAGTTTTTCCAGGTTGTCGGATGGCTTTCAGGCGATATTCCGAGATATTGCAGCACTCTCTGAAAGCAATAAAAGCCTTTAGCTACCTACACACTACCGTACTTCTATTTATTGATTGCTTATTATGTAAAAGCTCATAAGTTTTTTTGATGAATTTACTTTGTAGAAAATATCGAGGGTCAATACGCAATCAAGCATGGGCAGCTGTTAGAATTATCTGAACAACAGACTATTGACTGTGATAAAAATTCATATGGATGTAAAGGTGGTTTTATGACTGCAGCTTTTCGGTAAATATGTACATTCAAAAGATGCTTGCATCAGAGGCTGGACTATACTCATAGGTATATAAATTAAACATGCACTTTTCGGAAGGGTACGTACCTACGTGTGAGAGGTGCATATATACCCATATAACCACCTCCTCCACCACCACCACCACCACCACACCTCCACCTCTCACATGTACCTAACCGTAATTATATTTATAAGTTCCTTGTTTTGTAAAGCCAGTTTTAACCTTTTTAGCCTTTGTTCACCCCATAGTATAGGCCTCCCTCTTTTGCATGCCTTTCTTCTTGGAAATAACCTTTCTAATCTAGTTTTTCTTCATTCAACTATAATATACAACGTGATTCGTTGAGATGGAATGGTACATGGATTTATGCAAAGGAAAATGGAGAGAAGCATGCTGGGTATTAAATTATCGGACAGAATTACTAATGAGGAAATTAGGCGCAAAACTAAAATTACTGACATAGTAGAGAGAATAAGAAGTCTGAAATGGAAATGGGCAGGGCACATCTGCAGAATGGAAAACGAAAGATTGACAAAGAAAATCATAGTATGGGTACCTAGAGATGGAAAAAGAAAACAAGGAAGGCCGCGGAAGCGCTGGGAAGATATATTTAAGGAAAGATGTGGACCAGACTGGAGGAGACAAGCTAGAGATAGGGAAAAATGGAGAAAGTTGGGGGAGGCCTACGCCGCAGAGGCGACTTTCATAAATAAATAATTTTAACGTGCATGCTAACAATAATATTAATATTTTGATATTTTATATTATATATTTAAATTATATTTAGCTTATAAACACATTATGAAATATACAAGTATACAATAATAACAAATAATATGAATTGAACTTAAATAATAAACAATAATGTTAATGATACCTAATGAAATGTGTAGTAAGAATGTGACAATAATGAAAAAAAAAAATTACTATGCTTAAATTGTTCTATGTATTTATTGTAGAATAAAGGTTTTTTTTTTTACGTTCCTACCTACGTGTCAGAGGTGCATATATACCCATATAACCACCTCCTCCACCACCACCACCACCACCACACCTCCACCTCTCATATGTAACAGTAATTATATTTATAAGTTCCTTGTTTTTTAAAGCCAGTTTTAACCTTTTTAGCCTTTGTTCATCCCCTAGTATATAAATTAAACATGTACTTTTCGGAAGGGTACGTACTTACGTGTGAGAGGTGCATATATACCCATATAACCACCTCCTCCACCACCACCTTATATTTATAAGTTCCTTGTTTTTTAAAGCCAGTTTTAACCTTTTTAGCCTTTGTTCACCCCATAGTATAGGCCTCCCTCTTTTGCATGCCTTTCTTCTTGGAAATAACCTTTCTCATCTAGTTTTTCTTCATTCAACTATAATATACAACGTGATTCGTTGAGATGGGATGGTACAATCAGAGACAGAGGTTAAGGAACCATGGTGTTAATTTTAGAGTTAAAATAAACTTCATTGGGATAACATAGATAACTTTTTAATTCATTATTGAACTTGTTGACAGATCCATTATTCAGCAGGGCGGCATTGAACAAGAATCTGACTATCCGTACGCGGCTGTACAACAAGCCTGTCAATTTACCCCAGGCAAAGCAGCGGTAAGGCTTACTGACTGCACCCAATACAATATTGTTTCACAAGAAAAACTTAAACAAATAGTGTACCATGTCGGGCCTATATCTGTGGGTAAGTTTCCATGGGGAAACAGCGGCAAATTTTTTCACCTTACTATGGACGCAAGGTGAAAAAAATTGCCACTGTTTCTTATGCAATTTCTGGGTTGGTGCCATCATAAAATTTGTTTATAATGATGAGTACAATTATCCCTGTAAAGGTTTTCAGTTACTTTAATTACACGTTGTAGACAAACACAACCGGTAAATTGTCATTAACTCATCGAATGCCGTAGTTAGAGACACAATAGAAAGACAATTGTTTATGTCGAACTGTGTAACTTAAGACATTCAAAAGGTTAAGCACTAAGCATACATAATCAGCTTATACTGTTCCAACTGCTGGGACACAGGCCTCTGATAGGGGATGGGTCGTAATCCACTACGCGGGCCCAGTGCGGGTTGGTAGAAGTCACATGTCTTCGAATTTTTCGTTCTAGGACATGCTGGTTTCCTCACGCTGTTTTCCTTCACCGTTTTTGAGAGTACTGGGTGATGAAATAAATTACACTAAGTAAAGCGCCTGCCTAGGTCCGAACCCACGACCTACAAATTAGTTACCACTGGGCCACCACAGCTCTCACTAAATATAATCGGCCTTATTAGAAAACGAGCATTGGGTATCTTTAGAACCAGGTTTAAATCATTGAGACATTTTTAAATTTCGAACTCTTTTCCGACAAAGTTAAAATACTAATTACAAAGACTCAAGTCAAACACGAGACTAAGTTGTCAATTTTGTATTAAGAATTTTACTGTGCTCTGAAAAAAGTTTATAATACAATAGCGAGGACGAAGGTTTGGGCACAAAATACAGATAGTACAGAAGTCAATCACATGTATGTACTTCACTATTCACTTCGCCCTATTAAAGAAAAGTATTATACAATTACCGGCACGTAACTTGGCAAGAGATTTTCGTAGTGGGGGAAGTTCGCGCATATAAAAATGTATGAAATTGTGCGTGCGCAAACTTCCCCCACTACAATAACTCTTGCCAAGTTACGTGCCGGCAACTATATGTATGGGTCCGATCATATTTAACAAAATACCCGATTTCATAAAAAATGAGACAATTCCACTGTTCAAAAAGAAATTGACAGATCTATTAATTAATAAATGTTATTACTCAATTGGCGAGTTTCTGACCGATAAGAATTTAAATTGATAATAATTATGACATCCCTGTATTCCTGACTTGTACTAAATCATTTATATTTTAATGTAACTGTATTGACCTCGAATTTGACAAATTTATGTTCCCATTTTATTAAACTTGACATCATTATTGTATGGCCTATTTAAAATAATGTACTGAATTTCATCGTGACATGGTAATCTTATATTGATTCGATTGAATGTGACAATACATAAATATATTAATGAGTCCTTTATAATGTAGCTAAAACTGTTTGCATGCCTTAGTTAAGGTAGTTAGTACAGGATCATTTTGAACTTAACATCTGTAACTTGTACCTACTTTCTGTGCAAATAAAGAACTATTCTATTCTATTCTATTCACTTTTCATACCTAGGTACGTTCGGCGGTCGCGCTATGGTTGTCAACTTTGGCTTATGCACAAAAAACTATCGTGGTAGTGGCACTCGTATCTAGTTGTTTGATTTATTGTTGGGCTTATTCTACAATATTAAAACAAAACAATAAACATAGTATTACAATACAAAAAGTTTTCAGAACAAAAATATATTTATAAAATTTTACATTTGTCAATTTTCACTATAGAAAATCCCTAATAACTTCAAATTCGGATTACCCTATTTACACAATTTATTTTGCCCTATCCGTTTTAGACCCAAAATCATCAATATCACAACAATAAAACAACACAATATCTACACAAACAAAAAATCATGTTTTGAACTTACGTAATAGTTGGTGGCGTGAATTTACCTTACATAAAAGTTACTTCGTTTAAACTGATTCAAAATAGGAAACTATTATATAAATCGAGCTTAGATAGTCATTTTTTGGTTACTCCACTTTTGCAAATCGCAGGCGCGTGTCTCACGCGGATGACACGCGCGCTCGCACTACTCCCAACCCGTCTGAGATAACGTGTCCGTGATCGGTGTCTATGTGTGCGTTGCTCGAGCGCACTTTGTATGTAGATTGTCTTCTGTACTATCTGTATTTTGTGGTTTGGGTTTGGAGTAAAGTTAGAACTCGTTTTGTAATAGCACGGTAGGTACTAGTTTATTCGGTATCCTGCCTTTTCGCCGAAAATTGTTTGGCAGATTATCACTTGCCAACCAACGTTTCGCCGATGTTTCACTTTGACAACTAACGATTGGAAAATTTTTGTATGACAACGTTTCATTTGGTAGAATTATTGTAAAGCTGATTATTATAATGACACAAAACGTTTCGTCGTTTGTCTGCGATCGCCAACCCGCCTGCCAAGCGTGGCGATTATGGCAAACCCCCCCCAAAATTGGGGGAGGCCTATGTCCAGCAGTGGACGTCTATCGGCTGAAACGACGACGACGACGACGACAAAACGTTTGGGACATTTATAATTTGTCAAACATTTCACACCCTGATTCTGTTTCTGAAAATATATTTATGAACAAGCGAAGGGCACCCCGAGGTTAGGTTTGGTTAGGTTACTTTGGGGTGCATGTTGAAAGCCTCCTCGCGGCGCACCCTGGGCAACGTCAGCACCAATTGCCCACTGGTTTTGGTGGACTCTTGGGGCTGGCGGCTAATTTTCAACACACGGGGAAAGGTCATGGTTCCAATCACCGATCATTCTTGATGGTCGGTGAAGGGAACCGGGCTACAGATGGACGGTCATACGTCCACTCCTCCTCTGCTTACAGAGGGAGGTGAGCGGGCGTAGACTGGGAAGGGGCGGTTTACGCCGCTGTACCCACGAGAGTGTGGGTCGTGGAAGGTGTCCAATGTCCGCGCTGCGTCTGTCCGGCATCCGGCGGCAGCGTGGGGACGCCGGGGCGGCGGTTGGTTCTGCCCAATCGTCGGCCACCCCGTAATCCTGAGTTCAGGACCGGGGGTCCGGGCCACTGAGGCTCGGGCCGCGAGGAAGACAACCTCTCTAAAAAATTACCCCAACCCCAAGGTCTAGCGTGCCGAGGGGATGAATGGCCGGAGGGGATCCGGTCGTTAGTGCGACGAAAAGGGACCTCACCCTTAAAAAGGAATCATGGACAAGGCTGATGTTAAAACTATTCCCCAGGCGGGTACCCTCCTACCCAAGGAGGGACAATCCCGCCCTTCTTCGGAAGGCAGCCCCTTCGTATCTGGGGGGGGCACCATTAGTCCCGTGGGCCGGCAGACCACTGCCGACCTGCGTCAAACACTTGCGTCGCAAGAAAAGGAGCTCCGGGTTAGCCTGGAGCGCCTGTGCGACGCAACAGAACCGCTTGCCGTCGTGGACGGCAACAAGAGCCGAGGAGGCTCAGGTCCTCGTGAGGGCCAACTGTCCGATCAGGGCACGCGCGGATTTAAACGCCCGCGAAGCAGGGACTCGGGGTCGATGGGCCTCTCCTCCAGTGAGGAGAACCTGTCGGCCCCCAAGGTGCCAACGGCACAGAGAGGGCGGGGTCGTGCGTTGGCGAGCGGAGCTCCCGGTCGGCTGCCGGGTCGCGACCGAGCGGGTCGCTTCGTGCCGATCTCTCGGCCCGCAATACCAGTGCCTATAGCGAGTCCGACGGAGGGCGCGGAGAGTGACCCCGGGCCCTTGCTGGGGTCCAACAAGGCGGAAGCGAACGCTGCCAAGCGGGCGCAAAGGAAGGCTGTCGCGGCTGACGAAGTCAGCGAGTTGGCCCGACAGGCCCGAGAGCGGCGATCCGCTCGGATGGCTGCCGGGGGGAGCGTATCGGCGGTGGCGCTCAGTCGCCAAGTTATGGACGGCGTGGATGTCGTCCTGAAGGTTGCCACCAAATCCGGCAGCCTGAAGGGCACGTTCACGCGCGCCCTAAAGGAGGCGGCTGATGATATTAAGGAGGCGGTTGGGGTCCTCCTTAATCGCACGAGCACGGAGGAGACGGCGAAGTTATGGGAGGAGAACAGCCGTCTTCGATCCGAGCTGGAGGACCTCAAACGGCAGTTTGCCGCCCAGAGGGCCACTCCCCCGGCCGCTAGCACCTCTCCCGGCGCGGTCCCGGCGCTCGCCCCGCTTTCGACTCCGTCGTCGGCTCCTGCACTTGCGGATGCGGAGGTCGAGAGGATAGCGCGCATCTGCATGATGCAATGCGGGAGTATGGTGGGTGCCCGGCTGGAGGCCATAGAGGCTAGACTCCTCCCGGCCGAAAACCTTCGCCCACCGCTCGCTGCGGACAGACGGAGGGAGGAGGGGCCAGCAAAACCGGGGCCAAAAGCCGCGGTGGCTGGGTCGAGTCAGGCCGGAAAGGGGGCCAAAAAGTCCGCGTCCACTTCCCGGACGGCCGCGCCCCGGGCGGCCGCGGCCCCGGTGACCGCAGCCCCGGCGACCGCACCCTCGGCGACTGCGTCCGGGTCCACCACGGAGACCTGGACGACGGTCGTCAAGAGGGGCCGCCGTAAAAAGAAGAAGACGGCGCCGCCGCCACCGGTATCAGCTGGAGCACCGGCACCGGCACCCAGAAAGGCTCAGGGGCCGCCTAGGGTCAGAGCCCCACGCTCCGCGGCTGTAGTGATTACGCTGCAGCCCGGAGCCATCGAAAGGGGCATCTCCTATAAGGCGGTCCTTATGGAGGCGAAAGCCAAAGTCGCGTTCCCCGACCTTGGCATACCGTCCGGCCTCAGACTGAGGCCGGCGATTACGGGGGCGCGACTGCTGGAGGTGTCGGGTGCCTCTAGCGGCGAAAAGGCGGACGTCCTGGCCGCCAAGCTGAGGGAGGTCCTCAACCCGGAGGACGTTCGGGTGTCCAGGCCGATGAAGACCGCTGAACTGCGCGTTGACGGTCTGGACGACTCGACGACTCCGGCCGAGGTCGTGGCGGCCGTCGCCAGAGCCGGTGGATGTCCGCCCGCGGACGTGCGGACGGGCGAGATTCGCGTCGACGCCTCCGGGCTCGGCGCGATCTGGGTGCGGTGCCCGGTGGCGGCGGCGAACAAAGTCGCCGACGCTGGGCGTCTGTTGGTGGGGTGGGTTGCAGCGAGGGCGAAGCTGCTGCAACCCCGGGCCTTGCGGTGCTACCGTTGCCTCGACATTGGGCATGTCAGGGCACGGTGCACCTCCGTAGACCGCAGCGAGCAGTGCTATCACTGCGGTCAGGCCGGCCACAAGGCGGCCCAGTGCTCCGCGGCGCCTAACTGCAGCCTCTGTACAGCTGCAGGGAGGCCCGCTGGGCACAGAGCGGGCGGAAAGGCCTGTGGCGTGCCTGCCCAGAAAGGGAAGAGGAGGGGTGCCAAGGCTGTCGGGGGCTCTTTACCCCCCCCTCAGCCTGGCTGCCCTTCGGCCGACTCCCGGCCTAGGAATGGTGCGGAGGGAATGGATTGCGCATAAATGGCGCTGTACCATTTCCTCCAGGGCAATATCAACCACTCTGCTAGAGCTCAGGATCTCTTGCTCCAGAGCATGGCAGAGTGGTCGATTCACGTGGCGGTGGTTGCCGAACCGTACTTTGTCCCCCCCAGGGATAACTGGGTGGGAGACCTGGACGGTTTGGTAGCCATCATTGGCGGGGCTCTTGCTAACCCGTCCCGAGGTCACGGCTGGGTGGCCACCCTCGTGGACGGCATTGGCACGGTTGGGGCGTATTTTTCGCCCAACAAGAGCCTCGCCGACTTCGAGAGGTTCCTTGTCGAGTTGGGTGCCGTCGTGGGCCGACTCCACCCTCGCCCTGTGCTGTTGCTGGGGGATCTCAACGCCAAGTCTGCGGCGGTGGGATCTCCAGTGACCGATGCTAGGGGCGAGGTGCTGGAGGAGTGGGCGGTCACGACTGGCTTGACCGTCCTAAATCGGGGATCGGTGCACACGTGCGTGCGGCAGCGGGGCGGGTCTATAGTGGACGTCTCGTTCGCTAGCCCCGCTGTCGCGAGCCGTGTCCGCGACTGGCGTGTCGCCGCGGAGGTGGAGACGTTGTCGGATGTAACGGTGATCTTACATCCGTTTCGACGTCTCCGCCCAGACCGCCGGCGGCCGCGGTTTACCGGCCCCGCGTACGGACGGTCCGTGCTGGGCGCGTAAGCGCATCGACAGGGAGCTTCTCGAGGAGGCCGCTGTTGTCCAGGCCTGGTTCCGGGAGTCGGCAACGGATGGACCCGTCGACGTCGAGCAGGAGGCGCTGTGGTTCCGCGGGGCGATGACGCAAATCAGCGACGCGTCCATGCCCCGGGTCCACACACAGTCGGCAAGGCGCCAGGTGTACTGGTGGACCGCCGAGATCGCGCAGCTGCGCGTCGCGTGCGTGGCGGTCAGGCGCCAGTACACCCGATACCGGAGGAGACGTCGTCGGGTCCCTGACGAAGAAGCCGCGCTGTATGAGGTGTACCGCGCGGCGAAGAGGACTCTGTGGCTGGCCATCGACGAGGCGAGGACGCGAGCCAGGGAGGAGATGTTGGAGACTCTAGACGGGGATCCGTGGGGGCGCCCTTATCGCGCGGTTCGAGGGAAACTTCGAGCCGCGGCGCCCCCACTTACGGAGAGTCTCCAACCCGAGCTGCTGGAGGAGGTAGTCGCAGCCCTCTTCCCGGCTAGAGCGGAGCACACTCCGCCGCCGATGGCTTTGCCCACAGCCGCAGAGTCTACAGAAGAGAACGCCATCAGCGTCCCAGAGGTGACAGAGGCAGAGATGGGGGCAGCCGTGATGCGGCTCCGGGCCAAGAACGTGGCTCCGGGGCCCGACGGGATCCACGGCTGCGTATTAGCCCTCGCTCTGAAGGAGCTTGAGCCCCAACTGAGAGGACTCTACACAGCGTGCCTTGAGCAGGGCCAGTTTCCCACTTTGTGGAAATCTGGTCGTCTGGTCCTGCTCAGGAAGGCGGGGCGCCCCGCGAACTCGCCGTCCGCGTACCGGCCCATAGTGTTGCTAGACGAGGTGGGTAAGCTGTTTGAGCGGATAATCGCAGCCCGCCTCGTCGGCCACTTGTGCGGAGAGGGGCCGGACCTGGACGGTAACCAGTTCGGTTTTCGGCAGGGGCGCTCCACCATTCACGCTGTGTCGCGGGTGAGGGTCCTGGCGGAGGAAGCGGTGGCCCGGGGCGAGGTGTTGTTGGCGGTGTCCTTGGACATCTCCAACGCCTTCAACACCATGCCCTGGAGTACTATTCGGGAGGCACTGCGGTATCATCGGGTGCCTCTCTACCTCCGCCGCATCATTGGGGCTTATCTGTCGGAGAGGAGTGTCACCTACATGGGATGCGATGGCGAAATCCAGCACCGCATGTCGTGCGGTGTTCCACAGGGCTCGGTCGTTGGCCCGCCCCTGTGGAACATCGGGTACGACTGGGTGCTGAGGGGTGAGCTCCAGCCGGGCGTGGAACTGACGTGTTATGCCGACGACACGCTGGTCACTGCCCGGGGGAGCTCGCACAGGGAGGCAGCGTTGCTGGCGACGGCTGCGGTGTCACAGGTGGTGAGCCGCATACGTCGCCTGGGCCTGGAGGTGGCCCTCAACAAGTCGGAGGCCATGGTGTTTCATGGCCCCCGGCGGGCGCCGCCGCCCGGCTTGCATATAGTGGTCGGGGGGGCTCGGATCGCTGTCGAGTCTACCATGAAGTACCTGGGATTGGTGCTCGACAGCCGGTGGGATTTCGGCCCCCACTTCCGGCGGCTGGCGCCCAAATTGTTGGGCGCGGCTGGGGCGCTGTCAACGCTGCTTCCCAATCTGGGGGGCCCGAGCGCCGCCTGTAGGCGGCTCTACGTGGGGATCGTGCGATCGATGGCCCTGTATGGGGCCCCGATCTGGGCGACTGACCTGACGGCCGGTAGCATCGCAGTACTGCGAAAGCCGCAGAGAGCGATGGCCGTCAGAGTCGTCCGCGGATATCGCACGATCTCCTACGAGGCGGCTTGCGTACTGGCTGGATCCCCGCCCTGGGACCTGGAGGCGAAAGTGCTCGCGTCGCTGTACCGGTGGCGCGAGGAAGCGCGGGCGCGAGGCGAGGGGCTGATGCAGCGCCATATGGAGCTGCGTCGGTCTCAGCTTCGCGAGGTCCTGGTGGCGGAATGGCGGGACAGGCTCTCACGCCCTACCGCCGGCCTCAGCACTATCGAGGCGGTCCGGCCAGTACTCGAGCCCTGGCTCGGGAGGAGGCACGGCTCCCTGTCGTTTCGGGTGACGCAGGTACTTTCGGGGCATGGTTGCTTCGGGAAGTACCTGTGTCGCATAAACAGGGAGCCGGACGCCCGGTGTCACCACTGCGTCGACTGCCGGGAGGACACGGCGTGGCATACGCTGGCAGAGTGTGCCGCTTGGGAGGAGCCGCGCCGTGCCCTCATCACAGAAGTAGGCAGTGACCTGTCGCTGCCGGCCGTGGTCGAGTCGATGGTCGGCAGCGAAGAGTCCTGGGACGCGGTGGTTTCCTTTTGCGAAACAGTCATGTCGCAGAAGGAGGCTGCGGAAAGGGAGAGGGAGATCTCGTCCACTCACCCTGCCCGCAGCAGGCGCACCGGGCGTCGGCGGAGGGCGGACAACGCCCTCTTCCAGCCCCCCTAAATGGGTCCAGGGGCGACGGACTCGGGGACGTCCGCCGCCCCCCCACACATCAGGACCCGAGGTGGCGGCGCGTAGTGTTCCACGCGCGCCCCTCTTAGACGTCACGGGGGGAGTCAAACACCTCACTCCCCCCCCTGACCCGACGAGGCCCGCAGTGGCGGGCCGGCACCAGCCGGGGGTTGCGGAAGGATCGAACGTTCCCGCGACCCCTGGCGTAGGTGTGAGATGGAACACCGGGGTGGTTTTTAGTCAGTAAGAGTCTGACAGACCCCGTCGCCCGCCCCAGGGCGGCGGACATCCATGAGGATTTTCCACCCCGGAACAAAAAAAAAAAAAAAATAATGGTTAGGTTACTTTCCCCCCCGGTGGGTTCCCACATTGTCGAGGCGGGGGGGCTCAGTAGCCGTGGTTTAGTCACCCACGGTGAAGCGAAGAGGAACCCGAGGAGGGGCCGCTCTTCAGGGCTTTTGCCGATAAGCCGATGACGTAGCGGTCAACAAGTAGGTTGCAGTGCCGCTTCGGCGACATCGCAACTGAGGCGGGCCGCGATGTCGTATGGGAGGCACCGCAGCTGAGGGTTGGAGGCCGCGGCGGGAGAGGAGTGCCGGGTATTGCGGTGCGCCGCTCTCCCTACCGATGGCTGACGCGGTGGGGCCGCAGGGGAAGAGGAGTGTCGGTATGACGTTGACCGCTCTCCCTATCCTCTGCGGCCGAAAATTGGCAGGCGGCGGGGCCAATAACCTGACCCGTCGCAGGAGGACGAAGGGTGCCCAGACACGGGGTCGTCTAGCGCCCATGTGCATGGTTCGAGGAGGTCACGGTGTTCTGGTGCGCCGGTGATGGAGAGTACTCCCCAGAGGATGGTCCGCTGACGGAAAGCCGCGGCGGGTTTACGGATGTGTGCTAACGCGTGCCCCGCCGCGCGTGCGTGTTCCCGCCGTAAGCGGCAGAGGAGGACACCGTGGATTTTTAGTGGGTTAGGGTCCCACATAACTGCACTATCTCCCGGTGGTAGTTCAAAATGCATGAGCATTTCTCCACGTAAAAAAAATGGTTAGGTTACTTTAAACCCTTTACACAGAAATAAGAACCTCGCGAAGCGGGGCTACGTCAACATAGGATGCAAGAGCGAGTAAAGGGCACCCCGAGGTTCAGTTTGGTTAGGTTACTTTAAACCCTTTACACAGAAATAGGAGCCCCGCGAAGCGGGTCTACGTCGACATAGGATGCAAGAGCGAGCGAAGGGCAACCCGAGGTTCGGTTTGGTTAGGTTACTTTAAACCCTTTACACGGTTCTCTGCCTATAATATTTCATAATTATTAATCGAAACCCTACTAGATTTTGTACACAATGAACAACTAAATGAATTTTACGCACACTAAATCATTCTGCAACTTGGAAGTTGGCATTTTAAAAAGTGTCATTATGAAAAGCAGACCAAACGTACAGTTGGTAAGGTAACTGTGAGGTTGGGAAATAAATCAAAATTATATGATAAATTGGCAAATGATTATTCGGAGTAATAAAATTCTGCGAAAGGTTAGTTGGCAAGTGAAAATTTGGCAAACAATTTCCGGCGAAAGGGCAGGGAACAATTTAATTATGCTTTTATCGCAGGCGTCAAGGCTAGCAACTTTCAAGAATATCATGGAGGCATAATGTATGATGAAGAATGCAATGTTGGCGACGTCAACCATGCTGTTCTACTGGTGGGCTACGGTGCAGGTACGTCATGGTGTTTTAATGTGTTAATATGTTATCTCACTTTTATTACATCTCAATTCTCACCTATTCTTTGATTGACTCGTTGGTCTAGTGATCGCAAGGCTCGCTGAGCATGAGGTCTTGGGTTCAATTCCAGGGTCTGGCAGTGTTATTGTGGTTTCCTATCTGGAATAGTTCTCAGTAGCAGCACGGAATCGGGATTTGTGCCCAGTTGATGGCAATAGGCTCGCCCCTTGTTACATGGAAGTTAAGCACAACTGGCGAAATGTGGCAGTGTGGTGTGGAATGTGGTGTGTGTGTGTGTGTATGTGTACTTCTACCTAACCCTTCGGGGAATACAGGCGTGGTATTATGTTATATTAATTTATAACAAATATCTTTTCAGAAAATGGCGTGCCATACTGGCTCATCAAGAATTCATGGGGCACCAGTTTTGGCGAACAGGGCTACATTAGAATACAACGTGGAGAAAGCGCTTCCTCGTGTGGAATGATGAACAATGGATTAATGGCATCATCTACAGTTATGTAACATAATATTGTTCCAAAAATAACGAGATTTACCAGCTTATTACAAACTTCTATGTATTTAGTTTTTTGGGTGCACAGCAAAACATATTTACTGGGCAATACTATCTTGGTTTCATTTTATATTATAAAAATTACACTTTACTATCGTAGTAATTACATATTAAATTAGAAAACATTTTATAAATACAATGCGTTATTAAAAATTGCTCTCTACCTTCAGTACAAGAAAGGGTTTAGGATGGACCCTTGATGTACTATTAATTACGATATGAAAATAAAGACTAGTGACACGATACTGTAACAAATTGTTTTTTTTTATTAAAAATAAAGAACAACATAAACTTGCTTGGTGCTACGTTATGCTTTTTGTCCCCTGGTTCTTAAACATGAGGCAAAAGAGTTTTCAACTATGTCAAACGCCTTACCTAGATCATAGATCAATCGCTAACATATCGCTTCATCATGCTACTAGCTTTTTCCCTACAATGTTAGGGTCGGCTTCCCGTCTATCCGGATGCTGCTTAATACCAGTATTTTACATGGAGTGACTGCCTAATTGACCTCTAAAACCCGGTTAAACACGATACCCCTAGATAAAGTGTACGGGCAGTTTGTCCGTACACGGAGATGTAGTATGTAGACTGTTGGTGGATACGAATCACACGGGATGTATACAGGAAATAAAATCACTGTTTTGTGTCCGTTACTGATTGTTCGATTTATTAAGAAAAACATTAAAATATATAATACATAAAGTAGGTTACTTGTAGTGGGCGCAATAGCTTATAGCTGTCAATAATCTAGATATCAAAGGTAACGCGATGGCGTTACAAAGCTGCTAAGTGTGCGTTGCTAAAATAACTACAAAAAATGGTTCACTACATTTTTTTTTTTATTCAGCAACACGCACTTATGAGGTAAAACTAAATAAAATTTCATAAACAACATATTTTGTAACAAATATTTGTGAGAAAAAGCTCGCATCTTTTGAAGGAAAGGCACTGACAGCCGCCCAACAGCCTAATGTTAAAACAGACTGTTATTAAATAGTAATTTTTTTCTGAATATTCTGTAAAGTCCTCCAGACCGTATTTCAGCCACGGCGGCCAATCTCAAGCGATAATTAGTATACTCTAGGGTTAGGAGTTGATGCTTTAGTGAAAGTTTTTCATATTCATGAGTACTATCTTCTTCTTAGCGTGTCGATAGCAATCTAAATGGACTCGGCTCAGAATTCGGCTACTTGTTTGGCGCCATCACCGACTGATCCATGAGTTCCTGTAACTTGCAGCTGACAGGACACGCAGGACACGATATTAAGTGTCTCGTTGTTAGTGGAACAGCACCACATTTACACGCCAAGGCGGAGTCGTCTATGAATCTCCCCCTGAAGGGGCTTACAGGACCTAAACGCAAAAAACGCAAGTTTTAGAAACAATAACCTTCTTATTACAAAACGAGTTCTAACTTTAGACCTAGCGTGAACCTTCGAGCCAGTTAATATATTTTGGTGAGAGTCAAAATGGCGGGTGTACCTTAACTAATCGAATCCTTCCATTTACCAAAAAAATGTACCTAAATTGTACTATTTAGTACCTCGGTTTAAAAAAATTGTACCTTCTTCAGAACGAAATTATTTCGAAATTAAGGTACACCCGCCATATTAACGTTAAGATGGCGGGTGTACTATAGTATTTTATTATTTAACCATTCCTCATAAAATATAATTAGACCAAAAAAATGTACCTAAAATGTACTATTTAGTATTTAGGTTAAAAATAATTATACCTTCTTCAGAACGAAATTGTATTAAAATTAAGGTACACCTGTCATATTGATGTACATCAGAACGTTCGGCCTACTGAGGCGAGGTAGGGAGCTGGCTGCTACTCCAGTTTTTAGTGGCGATTTTGTGACGCATAAAGATGCCAGTCAAATAATTTGTGATGTTCTGTCACAAATTGGCGGATGGCGACTGAAATAAAATGTATTCGAATAATTGATAAATGGGTACTTGTTCCGTTGGAATAAAACGAGTATTTATCGAGTACCTAGGTACTTAATGAAACAAAACACGTTGAAATAAGGTGACCATGTAGATATTCCAACGAAATAAGTACCTATTATTTTATCCAGTAGGTCTTAATGAAACAAAAAACCTCGAAATTGTTAATTTATATTATTATATTAGGCACAAGCAACGTTACCATTACTCATAAAATATAATAGGCATTTTGACTATGTTTAAAATATGTAACAATTTGCTGTCATCCTAATAAAATGTAATGTAAAAAGCATATCTTATTGATATTCTGAAAAAAATACGGTCATTTTCTGTATATAAAACGTATATAAAATTCAAATTTTTTTGTAGTTCGATCACGTGTTTGAAAACGCTCCGTGATTGGTTGCAACTCTGATGACGTCATACAGAAGTAAAAATTAGTTTCGGTGCGTGCTTTCTGTTGTTCTTTATATTTATCGTGCGATCTACGTGTTATTTACGTTATTTCCCTTCCGTCCTATTACAGTTTAGTTTATTTAAAGTTCTGTGCATAAAATGGAGAGAAATTTTGTGCAAGCTCACAGCAGTAACTTACTCAAAGTAGATGCGATTATGGTTGGATTAATTTAAAAAAAAAAACACACTAGTTTATATAAAGGCGAAGCACAGATTGAAGTTTCCCTGAAATAAATACATTAGACATATTGTAAACAGCTTTATGTCAATGGCCTGATTGTATTGTTATCTTAGAGGTTATGTATAGGTATGTTAGCGTGGGCTTGCTTCTCTAGTAAAAGCTTTTTATTTTAATAATTATTTTTAAACAAAATAAATATTACTTAGGTTAAAATGATCTTCACATATATAAACACTAGAATTAGGCCCAAGGCTTCCAGGGTTTCGACGAGCTAGACTCAACCACTTTTTTCGTCTCTCAGGATCTATCGGAACAGGTACAAATAGTTTTTCCGGAGTCTATAACGATGTACTTGTACATTTTGGTACAACACACCATTTATAAACCATTATTTATGCAATAAATTTAAAAACTATTTCAGCAGTTTGTTGTTTACTTATGTGTGACGTCATCTGTCAGAGCAACCAGGCGCCATAGCAAAAATTGCGTTTTGGCGCGTAATTTTTTGATTCAAACTTTAACATTGATTTTCTCCGTATATACGACAGATCTCCAGGAAATATTAAAATAGTTTGCATACAATGCAATAACAAATAATATACAACTAAATTCCAATAGTAGTCAAATAGCCTATTACACCAAAAAGTTGTACCTAAAATGTACTATTTAGTACCTAGGCTTAAAAAAATTGTACCTTCTTCAGAACGAAATTGTATCTAAATTTAGGTACACCCGCTAACGTTCTGATGTACAGTGGGCTGCATCAATACATCAGAACGTTCGGCCAATCGAGGTAGGGAGCTGGCTGCTACTTCAGTTTTCTTGATGATTTTGTGACGCATAAAGATTCCAGCCAAATAATTTGTGACGGAACAGTTCCAAAGTTAAAAGCATTTTATTTCCGGCCGATACCAGGCCGTTCGAGGCCTGATAAAAGAACATTTGGACAATTGAATCTCCATAACTGAGGACCTTAGATAAACTGTTACTGAATAGAGAGTTAGTGACGACACTAAAACGAATTTTCATTGCTTTAGTTTTTTTCGTGACGGCCCCATTAAATGGTAAATTGACAATTAAACTTTTAACCTCAAAATATTGAGATTATCGATTCTCTATAACGAAGAAGCCTAGAAGACTCGTAAAAACCCGCGATGTGTTGCAGTCGTCGAGAATAAGTAACTGCTCTGCAGGTTTTCAGTGCAATGGTGTGAGCATTTTTATTGATTCAAGATCATAATTATTCTACTATGGCGGATGGCGACTGAAATAGGGTGACCATGCATTGGAATACTCGATATATAGGTACTTGTTCCGTTGGAACAAAACAAGTATTTACTCATTCCGTCTAACCACTAGAGACCCATGGCACGTGAACTGACAGACATCAGATTGACAGGGTACTGAACCCCAAAAACTACACGAGTGGACTGATATGCAGGCATCAGCTCAACGTTACTTGTGCCTAATATAATAATAAAAATAAACAATTTCGAGGTATTTTGTTTCATTAAGACCTACTGGATAAAATAATACTTATTTCGTTGGAATATCTACATGGTCACCTTATTTCAACAATTTCAACGTGTTTTGTTTCATTAAGTACCTAGGTACTCGATAAATACTCGTTTTATTCTAACGGAACAAGTACCCATTTATCAATTATTCGAATACATTTTATTTCAGTCGCCATCCGCCAATTTGTGACAGAACATCACAAATTATTTGACTGGCATCTTTATGCGTCACAAAATCGCCACTAAAAACTGGAGTAGCAGCCAGCTCCCTACCTCGCCTCAGTAGGCCGAACGTTCTGATGTACATCAATATGACAGGTGTACCTTAATTTTAATACAATTTCGTTCTGAAGAAGGTATAATTATTTTTAACCTAAATACTAAATAGTACATTTTAGGTACATTTTTTTGGTCTAATTATATTTTATGAGAAATGGTTAAATAATAAAATACTATAGTACACCCGCCATCTTAACGTTAATATGGCGGGTGTACCTTAATTTCGAAATAATTTCGTTCTGAAGAAGGTACAATTTTTTTAAACCGAGGTACTAAATAGTACAATTTAGGTACATTTTTTTGGTAAATGGAAGGATTCGATTAGTTAAGGTACACCCGCCATTTTGACTCTCACTATATTTTGCACCTTACTTCGACACGCGTAAAGTTCTTAATGCAAAATTGACAACGTAGACTCGGGTTCAACTTCAGTTTTTCTAATAAGAACTTTAACTTTATCAGATTATAGTGCGAAATTTAAAAATGGCTCGATGGTTTAAACCTAGATCTAAAGATAAACCTTGTTTTGTAATAAGGCTGTGAAAGTTTATGATCGACCACATTAAACAAAATCAGAAAAATACATGATATTCTTCAGAATATATGCTAGGTAGATTGTGTGTTGAAAACATAATACAACTAATTTGATCTAATTTGATGCGATAGAAAAAAAACATGAAGATACCTCTAAAAACTTTCTTTTTACAATAAAAACCATGCTAATATAGATACAATCATTCCGATTTTTGTCAGATTATTCTACAAGCAACATATTAAAGCACTAGTATTTTATTTTTTTAGTCCGAACAATAGATTTTTAGTTAATAGATAATAAAAATAATAAAATAATAAAAATGTTTATTTTCTTCCACAAATAACACTTATTAACTATTAAATTAAAAATTTAAAAAACCCCTGACACAAAAAAATAATGAAATTAAATGTAAGTAATTGGAAAAGGATCAAATAATTTAAAAACCCCCAACTTGAAGAATCTATGTAACGAGACTAAAACAGATAAATTCATATGGCAGTCGGGGGACCTCTTAGCGTAAAAGGTGTTCCACAGAACGGTCCCCCGACTTCCATATGAATTTATCTGTTTTAGTCTCGTTACATAGATTCTTCAAGTTGGGGGTTTTTAAATTATTTGATCCTTTTCCAATTACTTACATTTAATTTCATTATTTTTTTGTGTCGGGGGTTTTTTAAATTTTTAATTTAATTTTTTATTTCATGCTTTTTGTAGGGAGTCCTTAATATTTGTATTTCATTTCTTTTATTTTCTTGCGTTTTAAGATTCAGGTAATTTGGTGTTTAATCAGGTTTTTTATCCGTCAAAAAATAATTATTTATCTATAGTTGCAGAATAATTTTTAAGACTAAACAGATTTTTTTGTTTATTATATCCTTTTCCTAGTTCTTCCTTTAGTTATTCAACTTTCGTACAAGTATTTCATAGCGTTAGATATCTTAGGTATTTCAGATCTAGTTTATAAAATGGGACTGCGACACTATCTGATGTAGAAATACCTACGCTTTTTAAGTGGGATTGTTCCATTCGTAATAAAAATAGTCAAACTCAGTGGTCGTAGGTACCAGTCATCACTCCACTTTCCTCATCATTCTAGAGCATTGATCAGACCACAAAATATTTTGAAGTTTTTAGTTTTCATTTCGTTAGTTTAGATTCCTCATTCCCTTTCAATATAGTTTACATTATTCTACTTGTCAAGCCCTTGCATTTGATACCTATATTGAAGGAGTTGTGAAAAAAGAATATAATTCGCCATTTTGTGGTGGCGGCCATCTTGGATTTGAAATTTGTAATAGCGTATAGTATTGTACTAGTCAAGCCCTTTCATTTGATACCCATATTGAGGGGGTTGTGAAAACAAAAATGTAAATCGCCACTTTGTGGTGGCGGCCATCTTGGATTTGAAATTTATTATAGTGTATAGTATTTTACTATTCAAGCCCTTTCATTTGATACCCATATTAAGGGATTTGTGAAAAAATATGTATTCCGCCATTTTGTGGCGGCGGCCATCTTGGACCGATTTTCATCAAACATAGCTAAGAACACTCCCGACTAATTCACCTTTCAAACAAAAAAAACAAAATCAAAATCGGTTCATCCGTTCGGGAGCTACGATGCCACAGACAGACACACACACACACACACACACACACACACACACAGACACGTCAAACTTATAACACCCCGTCGTTTTTGCGTCGGGGGTTAAAAACAGAAGAGGAAACGATAATTTATATGATGAAGGACAATGTTCATTTGTGGGAGACTGGTGCCTAAACTAAGCCGTGACTTGTATTTCAGGACACCAGGGACTCCCCTCTACAGGCAAGAATATCATCAAAAACGTTGTTATAGAGAATGCACGAAAGTTACATTATTATGTTATAAGGGCAAACTATCTGTTGGAAGAAAAGAAAAAAAATAAAAATAAAAAATAAAAATAGTTAATAAAAATAGATAATTGCTTCATATATTGCAATAAATTACCAGCGTTGTGTCATAGCGCTTCTTTTTCTTTTCTATGCAGTCTGACAAAGACCGCGCTTTATGTGATGTAGTCGTCTTAACAGGTTTTCCTTGCTTCGGCCAACCTGGGTTCGGAGTCTGTTTCAAGACTTCCAGGTTACCTAAGGTAACTCATGTCCAGGTGTGAGGTCTTCACTGTAAAAGTTTTGCCAAATATTTTATTTGGACCTTACATGTAAAAATAGAGTTGTTTTAATTGTACGTCAAAATAAACAACTAATCTAAAACTTTTTGGTTCAGAAATCAATTTAATTTCCTTTGATAAATACATTTCGTTATTTAATTTTGTAAAAATAAAAGTCTCATGACTTTTATTTTCTCTTGACTGTACTTACCTGTCAAAAAGAGTAACCAAGATAAAGTGGATAAGACAGAGATTAAAACAGAAGAAGAACTAGCAGGGGATGTTTGGTGGAGGGGCAGTTCAGGGGATCGGACCAGAATAAATCGTTAAAATGAATCAGCACAAATAAACAAAATGCATAGCAAACAAATTAAAAAAACAAATCACTAATACTAATTGCGTGTAAAATAACCAACAGTACTTATTACTCCAAGAATGAGCGAAACGAGGACGGGAATTTGGGGCAACCCGACATGGACAGATTAGGATCGTTCGTCGTAAACTTGCACTGCTCGGTTCCTCTGGCCCCCGTCATCCCTTTCCCCACCCCGACACGGAAAGGTTAGGTGCGAAGCGGATGACGTCATCCCCTTCGTGTTAGCTTAAACCCTACACAAACCCTACAGACACATTTAGAGTCCGTCGAAATATTAAAACATTATTACTGGAAACAAAAGATTGATAAGCATGTTATATTTAATCTAATGAATTTCTTTTCGCATGGAATTTAACCATACACCAGTCACTAAAACATTTACTTAATTTATCACAAACTATAAAATTCAAATACTTTTAAAGTGAATGCCAACGTTTAGAATTCCGTAGCCCAGAAACATGGTATATAATAATGCGATTGTACTGTCTGGAACACTGTAGGACGTGATTGTAAAGCAGAAGTTCTCATTTGTCACTATCATGGCATCAATGTTGCTATTGTTATGTGCCAGTTGGTTTGCGCTCGCGGCTGCTTGGTCAGCCGCCCCTGCGCCCGCGCCGTACGCACTCGAAGACGCCGCACTGCACTTCGAGAACTTCATACAAAAGTATGAAAGAAAGTACGCCGACGGAAACGAGAAGCAAGCCAGGTTCCGCATATTCAAAGAAAATTTGAAAAACATAAACAGTTTGAACGAGAACAGCCAACACGCTCGTTTCGGTAACGTGTTTTTCGTATTTATTTAATTTAATCCGTCAAAAGTTTATTGTATTTCCTTTTGGGAACTATGCAGGGTCAAATTAAATTACAACCCCGCAGACGTGGTGGGCTTAGATATCTAAACCGATAAAATACAAACTAAAAGGATTTGATGAATTTTTTGATGATTTTTACCTTTTTTTTTTATATACATGTTCATATTGCTATTTAAACTGTCTGTCTGTGTGGTGCCGGACTTAAAGAATAGCACCACCCCATACATCCCGTGGGTGTTGTAAAAGGCGTCTAAGGGGCGTACCGGAGAATGGGCAGCAGCGTTCTCTATGCATTCCACCACCATACCATACTGCGATCGCCAACCCGCCTGCCAAGCGTGGCGATTATGGCAAACCCCCCTTTCGGCTGAAATGATGATGATGATGATTGCTATTTAAAGTTTGTTTGAAAATTAAAAACAACAATTCGAGTTTTTTTTCAGGTATAACGCAATTTTCGGATTTATCTCAAGAAGAATTTAAATCAAAAATCAATTGTTTGAGAAATTCAGATGACTCTCATTCCATTGAAACTGCTTGCAAATACGTCTATGATAAAGACATCGACTGGAATGATGCGCCGGAGTCGTTCGATTGGCGCGAACACGGTGCTGTCACCCCCGTTAAAGACCAAATGAGTTGTGGAAGTTGTTTTGCGTTTAGTGCTATTGGTAAGTGCGTTCCATTCAAGAAGTCTTTAAGCTTCTGAAATAGTTAAACTGTGTCTACTAAAAGAAGTATTATTAATACATGTTTTTAATATTTATCACAGGTAGTGTTGAGGGCCAGTATGCCATCAAGCACAAGGAGCTCGTAAGTTTATCTGAACAGCAGATTGTAGACTGCGACGAAGAAGATAGTGGATGTTCTGGTGGACTCATGGACATTGCAATGCGGTAATTTTAATATTTTAATAAGGAAGGACGAAATAGGGGAAATGGGCAATGGGCCTTATAAGAAGGCTAAAAGTCACCCAAAGGGCAATGGAGAGGGCTATGCTTGGAGTTTCCCTGCGTTATCGAATCAGGAATGAGGAGTTCCGCAGGAGAACCAAGGTAACCGACATAGCCCGAAGAATTGCCAAACTTAAGTGGCAGTGGGCAGGGCACATTGCTCGCAGAACAGATGGCCGATGGGGCCGAAAGGTTCTGGAGTGGCGACCGCGTACCGGAAGATGTAGCGTTGGAAGGCCTCCCACAAGGTGGACCGATGACCTTGTGAAGGCCGCAGGAACCCGTTGGATGCGGGAAGCACAGGACCGATCGAAGTGGAGGTGCTTGGGGGAGGCCTATGTCCAGCAGTAGACGTCTTTCGGCTGAAATGATGATGATGATGATGAAATAGGGGAAGGAGGTTAACTGACCCTAAAAATAATGTTGTTAAGTACAGAACTGCGTTTAGTGTGTTGTATCTGTGACAGTTATGTTTTTTCTCTTTGGGAATGGCCTCTCGCAGAAGTCGCAGGTCAACCTAGAAAGTTGTCCCGGTCTTGCTTGTGGGTTCCTCAATAAATCAAGGCCTTCAGGCACCACCGCTGACGCCCTAGCTGAGAAGCTAAGGGCGTCCCTCAATGCGGATGAGACTCGAGTCTCCAGGCCCGTCAAGTGCGCAGACATGCGCATCATGGGCCTGGATGACTCCGTAACGGAGGGAGAGGTGGTGGACGCCGTTGTCAGGACGGGTGGGTGTCTGGCCGACCAGGTGAAGGCGGGCACCATACGTCCATACGCACCATACACCATACGTGACTTCACGGGCATGCGAACCATAACGGTAAGCTGCCCCGTGACGGCGGCCAAAACAATTGTGGAGGGCCGAAGGCTCCTGGTGGGCTGGGTTTCAGCGCAGGTCAAACTGTTGGAACCCAAGCCTCTGAGGTGCTTCCGATGCCTCGTGGGACACCATGTTGGCGTCCATTGCACCTCGGAGGTAGACCGCAGCACACTCTGCTTCCGCTGCGGTCAGCCCGGACACAAGGCCGGCTCCTGTAACGCCGAGCCGCACTGTATCGCATGTGCGGCTGCTGGCAAGCCGGCCAATCACCGGGCGGGGAGCAAGTCCTGCGCTCCACCCGCCGGAACCAGGAGGAAAAACAGGCCCTCCGCCACCGTCGCCACCACCACCGTCGCCGCCGCCGCTGCCACCGCCACCAACGCCGCTGCTGCCGCCGCCACCACCGCCGCCGCCGCCGCCACCACCGCCGCCGCCGCTGCCGCCGCCGCCATCGTCGAGGGGCCCTCACATGGGGCCCGGGAGGGGGCTGAAATGGAGGAGTAATGGCACCCCTACGCCTCCTCCTGGCGAACATCAACCACTGCGCCTGCGCTCAGGACCTGTTGCTCCAGAGCGTGGCGCAGTGGTCGATTAACATCGCCGTGGTCGCTGAGCCGTACTTTGTCCCGCCCAGGGATGACTGGGTGGATGACCTGAGCGGCTCAAGGGCCATACTCTCGTCGGCCGCCGCCGGTACCCCGTCCCTCGAATGCGTCACGAAGGGACAGGGGTGCGTAGCAGCACGGTTCGGAGAGATAGTAGTAGTGGGGGTGTACTTCTCTCCGAGCCGAACTCTCGCCGAGTTCCACAACTCTCTAACAGAGTTGAGTGTCGTCGTCGCCGGAAACCATCCCTTCCCCGTGCTAGTGCTCGGGGACTTCAATGCCAAGAATTTGGCCTGGGGTTCCCGTTACACAGATGTGCGGGGCAGGATGGTGGAGGGCTGGGCCTTGGAAACAGGCCTGGTCGTCCTAAATCGGGGTTCTGTTCCCACGTGTGTGCGGATGCGGGGTGAGTCCGTGGTGGACATCTCGTTCGCCAGCCCCGCTCTGTCACAACGCGTCATTGACTAGCACGTCATGGAGGGGGTGGAGACCTACTCCGACCACCGGTATATCCGGTTCGACGTCTCCGCCCAGACCTCTAGCGCGCTGGTCCAACAGGCCCCGAGTGGTCCGCGGTGCTAAAACAGCTGGACCGGGAGCTCCTCCTGGAAGCCTCGATCGTGCAGGCCTGGGTGTCATCACCGGACAGGCCTGCCGATATCGACGATGAGGCGGAGTGGCTCCGGGAGGCCATGTCCGAGATTTGTGACGTGGCAATGGCCCGAGTCCGGCCAGGAAGCGCCCGACGTCAGGTGTACTGGTGGTCGCAGGAGCTGGAGACGCTACGCAAGGCGTGCGCCGATGCGCGACACCTGTACACCAGGCACCGCAGGCTCCGCATCCGCCCTCCGGATGCGAAAACCACGGAGGCGGAGGGTACAGAGCGGCGAAGACCGCCCTCTAAGAGGCTGTCCAGCGGGCCAAGGACGTGGCCCGCGAGGAGATGGTGGAGACTCTGAACAGAGATCCGTGGGGGCGCCCTTGTAAAATGGTGTGGAATAAACTCCGCACCTGGGCCCCCCCGCTGACGCAGAGTCTCCGCCCCCAGCTGGTGGAGGAGGTGGTGAGCGCTCTGTTCCCTTCACGGGGAGCACACTCCCCCGCCCATGGCTCCGCCAATTGCAGTGCCCGAAGCGGACCACGCGGACGACGACGACATCCCTGCAGTGACCGGGGTAGAACTGAGAGCGGCGGTAGGAAGGCTGAAGGCCAAAAATACCGCCCCAGGACCCGACGGCTTGCCAGGTAAAGCCTAGTTCCTGGCCTCGAGGGCTCTCGGGCCTCGACCGGAGGCGTTCTTAAGCGCATGTTTGGAGAGAGGCCAGTTTCCACTCCGTTGGAAGACGGGGAAGCTGGTCCTCATTCGGAAGCCAGGGCGCCCTGCGGACTCTCCGTCCGCATACCGGCCCATCGTGCTGCTCGACCAGGTCAGCAAGCTCTTTGAGAGAGTGATTGCGGGCCGCCTCGTCGGGCACCTGGTGAGGACGGGGCCGGATCTTGCGGACAGCCAGTTTGGCTTCCGCAAGGGGCGCTCGACGGTGGACGCCATCATGCGCGTGCGAGCCCTCACGACGAGGGACACGGTGTCCCGGGGTGGGGTCGTCGTGGCGGTGTCACTCGACATCGCTAACGCGTTCAACACCCTGCCCTGGAGCTGCATTGTGGAGGCACTCCGGTATCACCGGATGCCACCCTACCTCCGTCGAATAGTCGAGGCGTATCTGACGGACAGAGCCGTCATCTACCCCGGTCGCGATGGGGAGTGGAACCGGCGAGAGATGTCGTGCGGTGTCCCGCAGGGATCGGTTGTGGGTTGTGGGCATCGGCTACGACTGGGTGCTGCGGGCCGACCTCCCTGATGGCGTCAGCGTGGTTTGCTACGCTGACGACACGCTGGTCCTGGCGCAGGGGAGGTCGCATCAGGCGGCGGCCGACGCGATGACACGCGGGGTTGCGATAGTCGTGGAGAGGATCCGGCAGTTGGGTCTCGAGGTGGCATTGCACAAGTCCGAGGCCATGTCGTTTCATGGGCCCCGGAACCCGCCACCATCGGGATCCCAAGTAACGGTAGGAGGGGTTCACATCGGCGTCGAGTTGACGATGAAATACCTGGGTCTCGTCCTCGACAGCCGATTGAACTTCGTGGAGCATTTCCGACGTTTGGCCCCCAAACTGGAACGGGCCGGGGCCGCCTTCAAGCGGCTCTTGCCCAACCTGAGGGCCGTGTAAAGCCTCAGTGTAAAGCCTCCTGCCGGAGGCTTTACACGGGGGTCGTGCGGTCCATGACCCTATACGGGGCCCCGGTGTGGGCGCGTTCACTGCGGCGGCAAGCCGCCCACTACCTGAACGCGCCCCAGAAGGTGGTAGCCATAAGGCTTATCCGGGGCTACCGCACGATCTCGGGCGAGGCGGCAAGCCTCGTTGCCGGACTGCCGCCATGGGATCTGTAGGCGATAGTCCTCGCGCGCCTGTATGAGTGGCGCGTAGAGGCACTACGCCGGGGGGAGGATCCGCTTCCGCGGCAAATCGCTGCGGAGCGGACGGATCTCCGGCGCGATCTCATGGCAGCATGGAAAGAGCTACTGTCGCAACCCAGCGCAGGGCACGCCGCGATAGCGGCGATAAGACCCCTCATTGAGGAGTGGCTATAGAGGCGCCACGGCGCCCTCACCTACCGCCTGACGCAGGTCCTCACCGGACACGGAAGTGTCGGGAGGTTCCTGCACATCATCAGGCGGGAGGAAACGCCCGGGTGTCACCATTGCCAGGATCGCCCAGAGGACACGGTGGAGCACACGGTGGAGGTCTGCCCCGCTTGGGCGGAGCACCGCCGTTTCCTCGTAGAGGCGATCGGCAGCGGCGGCGACCTCTCGCGTTCGGCACTGGTGCAAGCCATGGTCCGGGGCGAGAGGGAGTGGGAGGCAGTCACCTCCTTCTGCGAAGCAGTCATGCTAGCGAAGGAAGTGGAGGGACGGTTCAGGGAGAGAGCCTCCCGTCTCAGCCGCCGCGGGGGACGCCCCCGGCGTCGGGAGCCGCGTGACGACTCCCGGCCACCGTAGGCGCGGGCCGCCGCCCGATCAGGACGTTCCACGCCTCAAAGAGATGTCAGCATCGAGGAGGGGCCCCCTTAGGGCCGAAGCCTGCCGGGCCAGCGGGATTGTCCGAAATGGTTACCGCTGACCCGGAACATAAAGGGCTAAGGAAGGAACACGGGTGGGTTTTAGTCCGTAAGAGTCTGACACTCCCTTCCGCTCCACCCAGAGCGGGAGGAATCATTTGATGATTTCCAATCCAAAAAAAAAAAAAAGGCGTCCAGGCAGGACTTAAAATAAAAACTTAAAAACTGATTGTAAGCGACTACACGCTAGGAGTACCCTTAGATATGGACCTCGGCTTAGGGTGTCGCTGAAGGAGGGCAGCAAGGGACAGGCGGGTTCGGAATTATTAGTGACAGTTAGGAACATTGAGAATAATATACCTACAAACCGGTCAAGAGCGAGTCGGACTCGCGCATCGAGGGTTCCGTGCAAATTTGTAGGTATGTAAATAGTTTATCACGGGTTTTTTTTTTTAATGTAACTACACATTTACGTTTTTCGGATTTTTTTCCTTTACTTGTGCTACATTACCTTGCTTCTTGCCAAATTTCATGATTCTAGGTCAACGGGAAGTACCCTATAAATTTTGATTCCCTTGACAGTGTCGACATATACGTTTTTTGCGGCATAAACGGTCGCATCTTTTTTTTACGTTAACTTAGAAGTTTGATATTTTCACAGCTTCAAGGGACTGTAGACCTGAGTATATGGTTTTAATTTCAACTTAATATATCCACGCGTTCCCGAGGTCTTGACAGACACACAGACAGACGGACAACAAAGTCAAACTCAAACTCAAACTCTTTATTGCATCCTAGAAGGGTTCCGTTTTTTCCTTTTGAGGTACCTACGGAACCTAAAACTTGCTAAGAATAATTTTACAATACACACCGCACCGCATATACCATAAACTACATATTATAAACAACTAACTGCATATACTTACCGCATTTATCTTCATATATACGAATATAAATGATTTTTTTCATAAATTCCGTTGAAATATATATATATTTCAACGGAATTTATGAAAAAAATCATTCATTTCCATTCATGTTCTTCATCTGATTCAATGACAGCGGTGCCGTTATCAGCCAGGTTGGCTTGTGGGACTACGGTTTTCTAGAAAAGCGGTGACCGCACATAACGGCCGCAATGACGGTTGTCAAGTAAATTATGTCAGCGGAAAAAAAATTATCACTAGATAAACCCAAAGTCAAAGTCAAATCATTTATTTCAAATAGGCACATTAAAGGCACTTTTGAACGTCATCCTAACGTTGAGGTTGAACCTAAAAGGGGTCTGTGATGTTATGCGATTGAATAGCATAAGAAAAGAGTACCTACATAAGAGGAACTCTGAAAATGGCACCGGTAACTAAAAAGTTGTGTGGAAATCGGTTGTCATGGTATGGGCATGTGATACGGACGAATGAGGAAAATGTCGTGAGGAAAGTTTTGAGTATGAGAGTCGATGGCTACAAGAGTAGGGAAAGACCAAAGAAACGATGGATGGACTGTGTGAATATTGATATGGTTAGAAAGGGCTACCGAGATGACAACTAATAGGAAAAAATAGACATATTGCGCCGACCCCAAATAAATTGTTATAAGAACAGGAGGATGATAAGATACCGCGGCAAATGATAGTCGCGTTTGTTTCGTTTTGACATCTCTGATTTCACTTGATTGTCATGGAAATGCTATATAATATTGTGTGAGCTCACTTTTCTCAGTATGGATACTTTTTCGCGTGAGTACGGTGATGGCAAATCTAGCGATTTAAATCTTTGGGCAGCAGGGTTTGACTTTACGGTGTCAACACTTACTTTAGTAGATAACATTTTAGGACGTTCTTCAAGGAATTTTGATTTTGAATATAGTGGAATACTACTTTTTTATGTGGCGGCTCGATTGCATTTCCGTCTTGTTTCTCAGTGAGAGCTTACTCAAGGCCTTGTAATTATTGCTTACAGCAAGAAAGCTATAGAGCATCGGGCCACACATGAGACAAAAACTAACTTAACTAACATGAGCTACATAAGTAGCTGGCCTTGAAAAAACTGGCACGCACTGAGAGATGGAAATAGTATAGCTTTATCCTTTTCCGTTACTTATAATAACTTAATACTTTATCCCTTTCTTGTGGAAATGAAATGGAACTACCCGCCGTCTATACTTTTCTTTGTCTAAGATTTATTGAGTCTGTATTCTGATTATCATGTTGACAGGTCCCTGATCGAGCAAGGAGGATGCGAGTCCGAAGGAGACTATCCATACACAGGAGATTCGGCCACTTGCAGTTTTGATGCAAGCAAAGTGAAAGTCCAGATGACCGACTGCCGCTCCTATAACCTTACCTCACAAGAAAAACTGAAGCAACTGCTGTACCACACCGGACCCATCTCGATTGGTGAGTTATCTTATTTAATTTGCATTTGATTTTGATATTATTGAACTGTTGCATCTAAATCGTATCGAGCCAGATTACTTACCACTAGTCATGAACTATCAAAGTATGGTTTAGTTTGACGCGGTTTTTTAAGAAATACTGCACAAATTTAAGTGACAAATGCATAATTATGTTCAAACCTGTAGCCTTATCACTAAGGCGCAGAGTATTAAATGAATTCGGACGATTTTTTATTGAAAAACCCGTTTTGCTGACAATTTTGATTTCGTTTCACACACACACACATCTATTGGTGATACAGCCGGTCGATTCTGTAAAATTCTCACCGTGAAAACTTAGGTGAAGTGAGTTTGTTTTTGCTAGGAATTGACAGTTCACTCCACGCTCACTTCACCTAAGTTTTCACGGTGAGATTTTTACGGAATAGCACAGCTGTTGTCTGTCGCGTAACCAAAAATGCTATCAAGAATGTTGTCTTTTCGATTTCAAAAGCATTTGAACTTACGTTTCGTTTACTCCATGCGTTCATGTTAGGAGGCCCTCAGTTGAAAAGAGACAACATTTTTGCAGATCAGTTTGAGTGGCTAATTTACTACGTAGAATGTGGCTATGCAATAAAATTATATGTAAATATAATATAAATTATTATGACACCACAAAACATTTTTATATTTATTTCTTCTTCTCTGAACGTAACGACGATATAATTATTCTTATTTTGTTTTGCTTACGTTCTATAGCGTCATGTTCACCGCAAATAAAAATTCTAATACATATCATGTACTAACTTTGGCGCAATCTTTCTTCCAATACATATCATGTACTAACTTTGGCGCAATCTTTCTTCCAGTACATATCATGTACCTACTAACTTTGGCGCAATCTTTCGGGGATGAAACTTTACTATGGGTCAAAAATGCAATACTTACCCGATGATAAAGCTTTTTTTTTCGTAGTCGGCCCATTGTAAAAGTTGTTCAGATTCATGTGTTTAAGCACCCAGAAAAACCCCAACTGAATGTATAAATTCGTTTTTAATAGTGAAGACTGAAAAGCTTAACAGTATGTTTCTTTCTTAAAGGTATCCAGGGCACCGCTCTACTGCATTATACAAGCGGAATTATATCCGATAGCGAGTGTAATGATGGAAGTTTAAATCATGGAGTCCTACTGGTAGGATATGGATCAGGTACGTTCGTTTTACGTTTTATAATGACTTTGGTGTACAATCAACTGAGCCTATTGCAGTCCACTGCTGGACATGGGGCTCTCCCAGGTAGCGCCACAATCAGGTAGTCCCACGCTACGCTTGCCGTAACTAACCTTTGTGATTTAAAAAGACTCCCAAGCTATTTAAAGCTCGAGGGCCGTTCGGGATTTTATTGGTCATATAATATCTAAATTATAAATAATCGAGGGGCCCGTGGCGAAATAATAACAGCCGCACAGGTCGATCGATCAGGTTAAGCTACGCTTGCCGCGGTTGGTCTGTGGATGGGTGACCATCTTTACATACCGAGACCCCTCCGTGCCTCGGAAAGCACGTTAAGCCGTTGGTCCCGGCTGTTATTCGTGGATCTTTGACATTCGTTACGGGTACTCAGAAGCCCGAAAATCTTACAACAAGTCTTACCAAGGGGTATCGTATTACCCAGTAACTGGGTTGTGGAGGTCAGATAGGCAGTCGCTCCATGTAAAATACTGGTATTCAGCTGCATCTGGTTAGACTGGAAGCCGACCCCAACATAGTTGGGAAAAGGCTAGGCAGATGATGATGATAATATCTAATATTAAACGTGTCATGTTTATTCATGTGTTGCTGAAATTACTTTTATTTCAGAGAATGGTGTGCCATTTTGGAGCGTCAAGAATTCTTGGAACACATCATTTGGGGAAGAAGGCTACTTCAGAATGCACCGCGGAGAAGATGCACTTTCTTGTGGCATGATGAATGAATTCATGGCGTCACCCGTCGTCGCATAATGCTTTATCTCTTCATCATATCAAGTATTTAATACATTAATTACTTCAAATGTTGCAATTTTTTAACCCAACGAAGTGGAATAATAGGTTTTGGGCTACATTTTAATTTATTTGTTTCTTTTGTATTTTCGGAAAATATTAAAAATATAATCTTGTTCTTGACATTACCTGCTAGTTTTTTTTCTGTTTAACGATCATACGTAATGACACCAAATGCTGCAGATAGCCGCCAAAAGTCACTTATTTCCTTCATAGGGTTCGATCCCGTAGAAATATCGGGATAAAAAGTATCCTGTGTATTAATCCAGGAAATGGTCTATCTATGTGCAAATTTTCATTCAAATCTGTTCAACGGTTTACGCGTGATTGAGTAACAAACATCCAAACATCTTCACAGATTTTCACATTTATAATATTAGTAGGATTTATTATACTGAACCAGGGGGATAGCAAAATAGGGGAAATTATAACATTCATATAATAGCCAGCCACCACAATCATTGCATTGACGTCATTTGACGTTTAAGTTTTTGTAGAAAAAACTAATTACAAAGATATTTTTTTTATCAATTCGATATTTTCGTGTATTCCTGTTGTCCCCGTAATCTGTGTCCCCGTTACGGGGACAACGGGACGTCATAAAATTTACTTACCGTTGTCCCCGTTATGACGTATAGGCAACGGGGACAACGGGACGTTATAAAATTTCCTTACCGTTGTCCCCGTTATGACGTATCACACCGAGTACTAAAATATGCATTCATATTTTGTTCACTTTAAAAGTTAAAAAAGTAAAGTTAAATTTAAAGGACACCTCAGCTTGTTAGTGGATGAGGCCCACCGCCCAGGGGTTGATTTCATCATCCGATTTGCCTTTTCAAAACTATTTTGGGGTCGTCTTCCAATCTAACTGGATGCACCTGAACACCAGTATTTTATATGGAACAACTGCCTATCTGACCTCTACAACCCAGTAACTGGATAATACGATACCTCCTTGGTAAGACTGGTTGTCAGAATTTCGGGATTCTGGCGACCCGTAACGACTGTCAAAGATCCACGAATGACAGCCGGGTTTAGCGTGCTTTCCGAGGTACGGAGGAGTCTCGGTATGAAAAGATGGACCACCCATCCTCGGACCGACCGCGGCAAGTACAGCTTAACCCGGCCAATCGACACGTGCAGCTGTTATTACTAGGCCACGAGCCCTTCCAGAGATTAATAGGTATTTCAAGTGGTAAATTATTGTGCATCAATTAAGGATTAAGAATTATTAAGGATTTTCTATTGAATCAATATTATGTAAGTAAACATTTCATCATCGTCATCATAATTTCAGCCGAAACACGTCCACTGCTGGACATATGCCTCCCCCATATACCTACATAGACCTCGACCGGTTCTGTGCTTCTCGCATCCAACGGGTTCCTGCGGCTTTCAAAAGGTCGTTGGTTCACCTTGTGGGAGGCCTTCCAACGCTACGTCTTCCGGTACGCGGTTGCCACTCCAGAACCTTTCGGCCCCATCGGCCATCTGTTCTGCGAGCATTGTGCCCTGCCCACTGCCACTTAAGTTTTTCAATTCTTCAGGCTATGTCGGTTATCTTGGTTCTCCTGCGGATCTCCTCATTTCATTAATTATGTAAAATTTATTAACTTTATTTTATTTTGTAATGGTCATCATCTTCATCAAAGTCAAAGTCAAAACATTTACTTATTTCAAATAGGCACTTAAAAGGCACTTTTGAACGTCAAAAATTACGAAAAAATAGAATTGATTCTAGTCACCCATTCCAAAAGGTAGTTTTCGTATGGACAAGAATGGGCAAGAAACTCCACCGTTACTCTTTTAAAATGTTTTACAATATTTTGTATACATTAATTATATAATAATATGTGGAGACGATGCACCTAAAATAAAATAAAATTACTATACCAAAATAGGTAAAAGAATTAAAATTGAAAACATGACATAAATTAATTATATAATAATACATGGTGCTCACATATTTACAAACATGGTAAAAATAAACGATTTTCATTTAAATAAAAAATTACAAGTAATAAGTCAGGGTGTGAGCTTAAGTAATTACAGAATATATATCAACGTAAAAAAAAGAAGAAAGAATCAATTTTACAATTAAATTAGCAACCAGTTTGATTTTGTCTAGATTCTAGATTGTCCTATGGAGCAGGACCAGCATGTTTCCAAGCGTTCTTATCTTGGATATAATCTTCTAATTTATAGTATGCTTGTTTACAAAGTGTACGTTTAATGTGAGTTTTAAATTTTCTTTCATTTAATTGCAATATATCACAAAGTATTTTATTGTAACATTTAACACAGTACCCCATAAAAGATGTATGTACTTTGGCTAATCTAAAAAATGGTTGATGTATTTTATCTTTATTTCTAGTATTAAAATGATGTCTATCGCTTATTTTATTAATAAGATGTAGACATCATCCTCCACAGCCCGACTTCACCCACTGCTGAGCACAGGCCCCTCTTTTCTTGTGCCAATATCCACGTTCCTGCACCAGTCTCATCCAGATTCTACCTGCGATGGCAACAATATCGTCCGCTCATCACGCCGTCGGACGACCGACACTTCATCTTCCAGTCTTTGGACGCCAATTGAAAAGAAAGAAAGAAAGGAAATACGTTTATTTGTGGTAATAACATAAACAAAAAAATAAGAAAGGGCTTTTTTTTTTTTTGTGGATGGGAAATCATCAAATGACTCCTCCCGCTCTGGGTGGAGCGGAAGGGAGTGTCAGACTCTTACTGACTAAAACCCACCCGTGTTCCTTCCTTAGCCCTTTATGTTCCGGGCCAGCGGTAACCCTTTCGGACAATCCCGCTGACCCGGCAGGCTTCGGCCCTAAGGGGCCCCTCCCCGATGCTGACATCTCTTTGAGGCGCGCGTGGAACACGTACGCGCCGTCCGGCACGGGCCTGGTCCTGATCGGGCGGTGAGCTACCCATTACTCTCCGCCCGCAGGCCCGCGCCTACGGTGGCCGGGAGTCGTCACGCGGCTCCCGACGCCTGGGGCGTCCCCTGCGGCGGCTGAGACGGGAGGCTCTCTCCCTGAACCGTCCCGCCACCTCCTTCGCTAGCATGACTGCTTCGCAGAAGGAGGTGACTGCCTCCCACTCCCTCTCGCCCCGGACCATGGCTTTCACCAGGGCCGGACGCGAGAGGTCGCCGTCGCTGCCGATCGCCTCTACGAGGACACGGCGGTGCTCCGCCCAAGCGGGGCAGACCTCCACCGTGTGACCTTATATGGGGTAACATGCACGAATTATGCATGAATCGGTCAGTCCACCTGCTATCACTGCGCCTTGCCAGGTGTTCTACATGGTACTACTATGTGGTCTCTGGTGCGCAGGGTGCGCGGCAGCCTCAAGAGCGTGCTGATGATGATAGCTGACAGGATCGACTGTCCGATATACGACGCTGCAAATTATGCAAGCAGCTTGCATGCCATTGTGACACTCACCAATCAGTAGCTACTATGGTTTAGTCAACGAAATAGATAAGTAGGTATGCAAGATCGTCGGATATAGTTGAAGTTTAGAAAGAAACCGATGGATTTTGTCGGCTGAAATTTAATTTGATAAATTAACTGTTTCTCACTGTCACTCAACCTCTCAACAAACACTCAACCTACACTCTCTTTTATTTAGTGTTATTTACCAATTTCTTAAATACCGAGCTAATTATACCATACGATCCTAAAATACTAGAAAAGAGAAATAAACACTGCATAGTAAGCGTTCCCGCAACAAAAACTGAATTTGCCAGCAGACAATATAAAAAACGCTCAGCCTTTTTATACAATAAAATGAATAACTTATATATATTTATGACAAAAAAAAATATGAATGCAAAAAAAAGTTAGTAATATGGCTACACAATTTAAATTATGATGATACAGAGTTACTTTTGCAACGTGTGACTTAAAAATAAATGATATACTTACACATCATCATCTGCCTAGCCTTTTCCCAACTATGTTGGGGTCGGCTTCCAGTCTAACCGGATGCAGCTGAATACCAGTATTTTACATGGAGCGACTGCCTATCTGACCTCCACAACCCAGTTACTGGGTAATACTATACCCCTTGGTAAAACTGGTTGTCAGACTTTCGGGCTTCTGACTACCCGTAACGACTGTCAAAGATCCACGAATGACAGCCGGGACCAACGGCTTAACGTGCTTTCCGAGGCACGGAGGGGTCACGGTATGTAAAGATGGTCACCCATCCACAGACCAACCGCGGCAAGCGTAGCTTAACCTGATCGATCGACCTGTGCGGCTGTTATTATTTAGCCACGGGCCCCTCAAATGATATACTTACACATGTACACTCTAAATCCCTCTCTCTCTCCCAAACACACACACACACACCCCAACCCTCACACATCCAAACACACGCGCGCACAAACACACACTTATACAATTGATGATGTTCTCTTTTCTTTTTGTTTTTTCTCTTTTCGTTATTTGTCTACCTGTATGTTTATGATGTAAGGGAAGAGCGGAGACTTCAACTACAGGCATTTTCTATGCCTAAATGGAGACTCCTCTCATACAATGTAAGCCAAAATGTTGTGAAATAAACTTACTTTATATTATTTTTTATTTATTTTTTTAGGAGTAGGTATACTTGTTTTCAGGAGCAGGGGTGGCCCAGTGGTAACGGCCGCGACTTACGAGTTGTTGGTCGTAGTTTTGAACCCAAGCAGGCGATTTACTTTGTTTAAATTATTCATCACCACTGCTCTCAAAACGGTGAAGGAAAAGATCGTGAGGGAACGTGTTTTAGAAGCAAACTTTCGAAGACATGTGTCATCTACCAACCCGTACTGCACTAGGTCCGCGATTCTGCGTGGTGGATTACACAGCCCACTCCCTCTCGAAGAGTGGAGGCCTGTGTCCCAGCAGTGGGAACATTATAGGCTGATTATACAATTGTTTTTCCTGTAATTTTAACGAAAACCTTCCTAATAATTATTAAAAACTTTACCGAACAAAATCAGATGTAAGTACCTCTCGCGTCCGGCCCTGGTGCAAGCCATGGTCCGGGGCGAGAGGGATTGGGAGGCAGTCACCTCCTTCTGCGAAGCAGTCATGCTAACGAAGGAGGTGGCGGGACGGTTCAGGGAGAGAGCCTCCCGTCTCAGTCGCCGCGGGGGACGCCCCAGGCGTCGGGAGCCGCGTGGCGACTCCTGGCCACCGTAGGCGCGGGCCTGCGGGCGGAGAGTAATGGGTAGCTCACCATCCGATCAGGACCAGGCCCGTGCCGGACGGCGCGTACGTATTCCACACGCGCTTCAAAGAGATATCAGCATCGAGGAAGGGCCCCTTAGGGCCGAAGCCTGCCGGGCCAGCGGGATTGCCCGAAAGGGTTACCGCTGGCCCGGAACATAAAGGGCTAAGGAAGGAACACAGGTGGGTTTTAGTCAGTAAGAGTCTGACAATTCCTTCCGCTCCACCCAGAGCGGGAGGAGTCATTTGATGATTTCCCATCCGCAAAAAAAAAAGTACAATATATTTTGATCGTTTAAGTATTGTACTCTTGTGGGAATAGCTGTTTTTGCCGACTTCAAAAAAAGGAGGTTATCAATTCGACACGTATGTATGTAATATTATTGGAACTGCATTATATTCACATATGACAATCTATTAGGGCTTCCAAACAAATATTCAAAATTTTATAGACGTATATATGTATGTATGTTTGTCCTTGCATTTCTCCGCCACTGTTAAGCGGATCTTGACTATTTTTTTTGTATTGGCTTACATTTACTTCAACTAAGCGAACAGTGCAAGTTTCATCAAAATCGATTTAGTAATTTTCAAGATATGGACTAATATGTGTAAGTGTGACGGCCTGGCTTATTGATACAAGCTACGGGTGGTAATGTCAAAGAGAAAACATCTCAAAACCTTGGTCAAATTTTAGTGCAATAAAAAACTATTACCTACTTATTACAAACAAATATTCCAGTTTATACTTAAAACTAAAAATTACGAAATAAAAAAGTAATTTAAATAATTAAAGCGACTTCAAAAAGAAATGAACTCAAAATGATGAAATAACTTTAATTTCGGAAGTCGGTGTCTTGTGTATTTTAGTTTTAGTTTTTCACCACCGACTTCCGAAATTAAAGTTATTTCATAATTTTCAGTTCATTTCTTTTTGAAGTCGGTTTAATTTTTTAAATTACTTTTTTGTTTCGTAATTTTTAGTTTACATACATACATAGGTACCTACGTCTATAAAACTTTGTACATTTGTTTGGAAGCCCTAATAGATTGTCATATGTGAATATAATGCAATCCCAATAATATTACATACATGCGTATCGAATTGATACCCTTTTTTTTTTTAACTGTGTGAAAATTAAACCGACTTCAAAAAGAAATGAACTGAAAATTATGAAATAACTTTAATTTCGGAAGTCGGTGGCAAAAAACTAAAATACAGATCCCAAGACACCGACTTCCGAAATTAAAGTTATTTCATAATTTTGAGTTAATTTCTCTTTGAAGTCGGTTTAATTTTTTAAATTACCTTTTTTTTGTTTTTTTATATTCATGAGTACAGTTTCATGTGATTCTGAAACAGTTCTGCGACATTGTTTCTCCGATGAACGGTTCGCCGATAGAATGATTCACTTTTTAGAATTTCTTCGGTAGAACCTTTCGCCGGCGAACGACTCGCGGACTTGTAGCGGTATCTACAACGCCACATGTGAACAACGCGTCATACTGGCGTCACGCGAAATCCTGCATCTCGCAAGCAGAGTTTGCCGCGCAACTAGCATACCTCTATAAAACATCCCAGCAAGAATAGGCATTTTGACTATGTTTAAAATATGTAACAATTTGCTGTCATCCTAATAAAATGTAATGTAAAAAGCATATCTTATTGATATTCTGCAAAAAATACGGTCATTTTCTGTATATAAAACGTATATTAAATTCAAATTTTTTTGTGGTTTGATCACGTGTTTGAAAACGCTCCGTGATTGGTTGCAACTCTGATGACGTCACACAGAAGTAAAAATTAGTTTCGGTGCGTGCTTTCTGTTTTTCTTTAAATTTATCGTGCGATCTACGTGTTATTTACGTTATTTCCCTTCCGTCCTATTACAGTTTAATTTATTTAAAGTTCTGTGCATAAAATGGAGAGAAGTTTTGTGCAAACTCACAGCAGTAACTTACCCAAAGTAGATGCGATTATGGTTGGATTAATTTAAAAAAAAACACACTATTTTATATAAAGGCGAAGCACAGATTGAAGCTTCCCTGAAATAAATACATTAGACATATTGTAAACAGCTTTATGTCAATCGCCTGATTGTATTGTTATCTTAGAGGTTATGTATAGGTATGTTAGCGTGGGCTTGCTTCTCTAGTAAAAGCTTTTTATTTTAATAATTATTTTTAAACAAAATAAATATTACTGAGGTTAAAATGATCTTCACATATATAAACACTAGAATTAGGCCCAAGGCTTCCAGGGTTTCGACGAGCTAGACTCAACCACTTTTTTCGTCTCTCAGGATCTATCGGAACAGGTACAAATAGTTTTTCCGGAGTCTTTATCGATGTACTTGTACATTTTGGTACAACACACCATTTATAAACCATCCACCCACCATTATTTATGCAATAAATTTAAAAACTATTTCAGCAGTTTGTTGTTTACTTATGTGTGACGTCATCTGTCAGAGCAACCAGGCGCCATAGCAAAAATTGCGTTTTGGCGCGTAATTTTTTGATTCAAACTTTAACATTGATTTTCTCCGTATATACGACAGATCTCTAGGAAATATTAAAATGGTTTGCATATAATGCAATAACAAATAATATACAACTAAATTCCAATAGTAGTCAAATAGCCTATTATCGGGCAGTTGCCCGCCAGACACAACACCCGTCTTGTCGGAGGATCCTGCCCTTTTCATAGAGTATGACTGAACTTTATACCCTGTTCCTCATAGCTCTATAGACTCAACTGGTAGCCTATCCCTGCGTTTACACCAAGGTATACAATCTGTAAAAGTTATGCCAGGTATTTTGGACCGTACATAACCGTACATAAGCACGTGCATAAAGATATACATACCACAGCACAAGGCCAACGATAAATATTGCAATTTTTATTATGTGCTCAGAATCTCACGAATGTTTTGTTTTATTTTTACTGTTATGATTTGTTTATAAAAATATTATAATTTTCCAACATCCTGAAACTTTAATGTAACCTTCATAATTTTCTATTTGCAGTCTAGAGCATTAAGATAAACGCGAAACTTAGTTTGTGGCTCACCGAATATGTCATATTGTATTGTTACTTTTTGATGAATAAACTTTTTTTTAAATTATTATTTATTTATTTAATAAGGCTTACCAACTAAACACATACACAGCATTAACCCAGAGTCATTGACAAATTATTGATCTCGCATGTATTTAAATTATAGGAAAGCACGGCACTATCCATTATTAGCGTACTAGTACATCATACAATAAATAGAAAATTAAACACTAAACAAATCAAAACAATTAAAAGAGAATTTGAATACTACATTAAAGCTTAAAAATGCTGTTTTTTTTGCTGTTTTTTTATACTTACTTAATGATTTACATATTATTAACAATATTTTTGTTATTATTAAAAATATTTTCGCGCTCAGTCCTTTGTACTGCTGGCTGGGTAAGTGTGAGCGAGAGCGCGAGCTTGTGACGTCATAGTAGGTAGTCAAAAAATGGCACGCTTGGTTTTCATACAGTTCGTGATACTTGCGTTATATAGGTATATCTATATCTGTGGGTCGACCTGTATGTAACTAACAATGTAATGGAATCTATGGTAACTAATTTAACCATCTTCCAAGGGTCGTAGCGTAATGAAAATTGGCAGCTGTATGTAGTTCTGATGACAATACAATAATATGGTACTGTCGAACTGATCTGATGACGGAGCCGGAAGATATGAACTGGAACTTCATGATGGAAAATCGTATCATAGCTGTTTTGGATTTCTTAGAAAAGTCTTGTAATGAACTTTGACCACGATTAGGTTTCAGGGTATGATGATGAAGCCGGAAGATAGGCACTGGCATTCCATGATAGAATATCGTATCATAGTCGTGTTTGCAATTGTGAGAAAGGCCAAGCATGTTTTTCTAGTGTTTTAATTTATTAAGATTAAAGATAAACCCAAGCAGTTAAGAGATGATCAGTTTCAACTGATGGCGCCCGTTCGCGAACAGCTTTCAAACTATAATAAATCGCTGAACATACATAGGGATGTTTCGGGCAGCCTTTGGAGAGCCTTCAAATTTTTGTTTTGTTTTGTACGTAGTTTTGTGGGCCATAAAATGTCATGAAGGCTCTTTGCTGAGAGTATCGCTTCCTCGCAAGTGTGTTAAAAAACGTTGTTCATTGGTGTCAGCATTAGTCATTGAGACTAGAGAACGACAAATAAAAACTTAGGTAGGTACTATTTTCAAATTCTTTAAAACAATAAAGTGGCTAAATATTATTCTAAACTGTTGTCCTCAGTAATTATTTTGAATTGATTTCATTAGAAGTGTCAGCTGCTTATTTTCCAAGTTGCACCATTCTTTCATCAATATTTTATTCGGAACTCTAAAAATCCATATAATAGGCATGACGAATGATTTTCAAATCCTCTTCCGTAATGTACGTACACATTTACTATTTACGAAAACACCTATATTTTGGTAATAAACTAAAGTTTAACGAAGTTTGAAGCCATTTTTCTAATATTTTTTCAATAGGGCGCGAAAACAGCTCACAGTGTCATGGCGTCGGATCTGATGTCACGCCTAGGTAAAAATCAAATGTTGTCAGCATACTATCTATAGTGTACTCTGTGAACCACAGTGATGTTTACATACCCGTGACGTCATGCGCTGTGATTGGTGTTTCAGTCAAAATGGCCGACTGCAGTATTTTAATCTTTTATTTTTGTGAAAATCCGATTAATCTCAAGTTTTTAAATTAAACTAAATCACTGTTTTAAATCCTTTTAATATGTATTTTCCCCTAACATCATTAAATTTTTGATTATTTGATACTGTCGTCACGCCTATTGTAAAGAAACTTGCACGCGAAACCATGTAAGTATATTCTACACGTGTGAAATAACATACTAAGGTAATAAAATCAACTTAATCCATTACATGAATATGTAAAGTGTTAGTAGTTAATATCTATATATAAAAACTGGCCAAATGCGAGTCGGACTCGCACATGAAGGGTTCTGTACCACAAGGCAAAAACGCCGAAAAAAACAAACATAAAACACGTTTGTTGTATGGGAGCCCCCTTTAAATATTTATTTTATTCTGTTTATAGTATTTGTTGTTATAGCGGCAACAGAAATACATAATTTGTGAATTTCAACTGTCTAGCTATCGCGGTTCTTGAGATACAGCCTGGTGACAAACAGACGGACGGACAGACACGAAGTCTTAGTAATAGGGCGGGACCCTATTACTAAGACTTACCTTTCTTACCCTTTGGGTACGGAACCCTAATAAAAGAAAGTCGTGTTAGTTACACTATTTATAACTCAAGAACGGCTAAACCGATTTGGCTGAAAATTGGTGGCGAGGTAGCTTAGAACCAGGAGACGGACATGGGATACTTTTGTCCGTTTTTTTTTTAATACTTTTATTTACTTATAGGAGTAGGGTAGGAGTAGGGTAGGAGTAGGGTAGGAGTAGGGTAGGAGTAGTGTAGGAGTAAGTAGGAGTAGTTTAGGAGTAGGGTAGGAGTAGGGTAGGGGTAGGGTAGGGTAAGGGGTAGGACACCACGCGAACAGAGGAAACGGGCATCTAGTAATAATTTATATGGCAAAACAACGTTTGCCGGGTCAGCTAGTATATATACAAAAGAAAGTCGTGTTAGTTACACTATTTATAACTCAAGAACAGCTGAACCGATTTTTATGATCTTTGATTTGTTGGACATGTCTTCGCCCCAAATAGCAGAATAAATATAAACATGGCAAAAATTCACGAAAAAATTTAAGATAATTCATATTCTGGAGCGGTACGAAGTTCGCCGGGTCAACTGATATTGAATATTTCAAAAATGTTGACATTGGCCAAACATAATTTATTTATTTATTTATATTTAGCCTATTGTGTCCCACTGCTGGACAAAGGCCTCCCCCATATCCTTCCAGACTCTTTTTTCGTGCGCCACCTCAAACCAGCCTTCTTGATGTGCATCTAGGTCATCTCGCCATCGCTTTCTAGGCCGGCCTCGGCGACGTCGTCCGTCCTGTGGTACCCATTGCGTGGAAAGCTTTGCCCAGCGGTCGTCCTGCATTCGGCTGATGTAGCCCGCCCAATCCCATTTTAGCCTGTAAATAAAAAAAAAATATCAATAATATAATATGTATAATATCTTTGTTCTAATACATTCATTTTCTAACTAGCAGCACCCCGCGGTTTCACCCGCATAAGTGGCGATCTGGTGGGAATATCGGGATAAAAACTATTCTATGTCCTTTCCCAGGACCCAAACTATCTCTATACCAAATTTAATCTAAATCGGTTCAGCGGTTTAAGCATAAAGAGGTAACAGACAGACAGACACACTTTCGCATTTATAATATTAGTATGGATGGAATTTAACCTTAATTATGTCTGTCGTTAAAATATTTAATTTAACACAAACTATAAAATTGAAATACTTTTAAAGTGAATGCCAACGTTAAGAATTCCGTAGCCCAGAAACATGGTATATAATAATGCGATTGTACTGTTACGGAACACTGTAGGACGTGATTGTAAAGCAGAAGTTCTCATTTGTCACTATCATGGCATCAATGTTGCTAGTGTTGTGTGTCAGTTGGTTTGCGCTCGCGGCTGCGTGGTCAGCCGCCCCTGCGCCCGCGCCGTACGCACTCGAAGACGCCGCACTGCACTTCGAGCACTTCATACAAAAGTATGAAAGAAACTACGCCGACGGAAACGAGAAGCAAGCCAGGTTCCGCATATTCAAAGAAAATTAGAAAAACATAAACAGTTTGAACGAGAACAGCCAACACGCTCGTTTCGGTAACGTGTTTTTCGTATTTATTTAATATGATCCGTCAAAAATTTAAACTTTAAAACAACAATTCGAGTATCTTTCAGGTGTAACGCAATTTTCGGATTTATCTCAAGAAGAATTTAAATCAAAAATCAACTGTTTGAGAACTCCAGGTGACTCTCGCTCTTGCAAATACTATTTTGATAAAGACATCGACTATAATGATGCGCCGGAGTCGTTCGATTGGCGCGAACACGGTGCCGTCACCCCCGTTAAAGACCAAAGGGGTTGTGGAAGTTGTTATGCGTTTAGCACAATTGGTAAGTGTGTTGGCGTTCCATTCAACAAATTGTGGTTAACCCTTTGGAATAGTTAAATAAATGTTTTGATTATTTATCACAGGTAATATTGAGGGCCAGTACGCCATCAAGCATAAGGAGCTCGTAAGATTATCTGAACAGCAGATTGTAGACTGCGACAAAAGAAATCAAGGATGTGGTGGTGGATTAATGGACGATGCAATGCGGTAATTTATAATCTTTTAAGAAGGAAAGATGAGATAGGAGAAAGAGGTTTATAGAACTCAAAAAAAAATGAAGCATCGAAACTTACGCGGGTGAAACCGCGGGGCGGTGCTAGTGAAAAAATAAAACATCATAAAATATTGCACGAAATAATTTTTGTGCGAGTTTGAATTTCATCCAACCGATATAGTTAGAATGTGCGTGTGGTGTGAGGGCCACTTTGTTAAAACTCTTTGGAAATGTGCTTAGGATTTAGTGAACATACCCAAAGACTTGTGAAAGTTGGAATCAGATTTTGTGAAAGTCAAATAACCGAGTTATGGACTGTAAAGTTGGGCCCTCAGTTCTCACATAGAGGATTGAGGGCCCACCTGAAACTGATAAACTATGGACACTACAGAAAAAGTCTTTATGCCAAAATCTAAGCTAATGCCAAACAAAATTTGTGAAAACAAGATATTATCGCAAAACACTGTCTACTTTGTATATTTTCGTACAAAAGGGGCCCTCAATTCTCATACACGTAAAAGTTTATTACGCAATTATAATGAAATCATTAACTTACAGCTACTGTTTGAAATCCTATATGCTACTAAATAAATTGTGAAAATTTATGAAAGCAAGAACAGGTCACCACTTTTTGTTGTTTAAAAGTTATGACCTTGATAAAATCCGGCCCTCAGTCCTCCATTTTATTTTATTTCGATTTATTACGCTTATCGTATGAAAGATAAGACAAATACAAAATTGTCTCTTTTTGTGAAAAAAATTGTGCAACAAATGCGAAACCAGAAAAAAATTAAAAGACCCTTTATTGTATAAGTAAATTGAGTTTTATTATTATTCTCTGTATTAGGAAATAGGGTGACCACAATTTCTTTTAGATTGCAGTAAAGATTAGTAAATGTAGAGTCATAGGTTTTAATAAACTTTCTTCGTTTTCGCTTATTATCGTCATAGCATTTGTACTCAAGTTTCGTGATAAAAAAAAATTATTTCGAAAATTGAACGATCACATACTGTTACCCACACACTGTTCCCTGTCCACTGTGTCTGTTTTCTGTTCACTGTCTGTTACTGTTACTGTTGTTGTGTTGTCATTTTTGCTTGAAAAATCGTTCGTTCCGAAAAACTAATGACAATAATCAAATAATTTATTTATTATTTTTATAAAGGCTTTTGCCCAGCAATGGGACAATGTAGGCTAAATATAATCCTAACTAATACTAACATAGTTATTAAGTTTTATTTACTAACAAAATTGTTACTATATTATTATGTATACTTAGGTTAAGGTATGTATCTATGGGTCATTGTTACCTGATAATAAATGGTTTATTATTATTATTATTATTATAAATCGAAAACAAAAGAAATGGAGGACTGAGGGATAACTTTCAAACAACAAAAAGTGGTGACCTGATCTTGCTTTTATAAATTTTCACAATTTATTTAGTAGCATATGGGATTTCAAACAGTAGCTGTAAGTTAATGATTTCATTATAATTGCGTAATAAACTTTTACGTGTATGAGAATTGAGGGCCCATTTTGTACGAAGATATACAAAGTAGGACAGTATTTTGCGATAATGTCTTGTTTTCACAAATTTTGTTTGGCATTAGCTTAGATTTTGGCATAAAGACTTTTTCTGTAGTGTCCATAGTTTATCAGTTTCAGGTGGGCCCTCAATCCTCTATGTGAGAACTGAGGGCCCAACTTTACAGTCTATAACTCGGTTATTAGACTTTCACAAAATCTGATACCAACTTTCACAATTCTTTGGGAATGTTCACTAAAACCTAAGCACATTTTCAAAGAGTTTTAACAAAGTGGCCCTCACACCACACGCACATTAGTTAGATCACGATTTCATTTTCATTCATTTTCTTCTCCTAATCGCTGACAACGATGACTCCGGTCAGGTTGGCTAGGTGGACTGTTTCTGAGTGGTTTCTGATTTCGGATGAAATAGTATACTTTTTTTTGTGGCGATACGACTTTCTTTCGGCCTTGTTTATCAGAGAGAGCTTACTCAAGAAGGCCTTGTTTCAGTATTTGTTTTTTTTTTCTCGAGTGGGATATCATCAAATGACTCCTCCCGCTCTGGAGTGGAAGGGAGTGTGAGACTCTTACTGACTAAAACCCACCCGTGTTCCTTCCTTATCCCTTTATGTTCCGGGCCAGCGGTAACCCTTTCGGACAATCCCGCTGACCCGGCAGGCTTCGGCCCTGAAGGGGGCCCCTCCTCTATGCTGACATCTCTTTGAGGCGCGCGTGGAACACGTACGCGCTGTCCGGCACGGGCCTGGTCCTGATCGGATGGTGAGCTACCCATTACTCTCCGCCCGCAGGCCCGCGCCTACGGTGGCCGGGAGTCGTCACGCGGCTCCCGACGCCTGGGGCGTCCCCGCGGCGGCTGAGACGGGAGGCTCTTTTCCTGAACCGTCCCGCCATCTCCTTCGCTAGCATGACTGCTTCGCAGAAGGAGCTGACTGCCTACCACTCCCTCTCGCCCCAGACCACGCCTTGCACCTGGGCCGGATGCGAGAGGTCCAGGGCCGGACGCGAGAGGTCTGTTTCCGTATTTGATGATCATGTTGACAGGTCGTTGATCGAAGAAGGAGGATGCGAGACTGAAGTTGACTATCCATACATAGGAAAAGCCTCGGCCAATTGCAGTTTTGAAGCAAGCAAAGTGAAGGTCCAGATGACCGACTGCCGCTCCTATAACCTTACCTCACAAGAAAAACTGAAGCAACTGCTGTACCACACCGGACCCATCTCGATTGGTGATTTATCTTATTTAATTTATATTTGATAATGATTCGATTTTATTGAATTTTGAATATCTAGTCAACTTGAACTGTCATAAGATGGTTAAGTTTAACGTATGCGTAAACAATTCGGAGCAGGTAGGTTTTGTGTGTCTCGTTGTTATTGTCAGGCATATTTTAATTACTGTGGACGTACTGTCGGTAGTGTTGGTTATTGCGCAATGGAAAAACGGTTTGCAGTTCGAATCAGATTATAATTTCATGAACAATTAATCACACTAGCAAATCACACACTGTAAGTACAGTTGCGTTCAATAGTATCTGAGCACCTTACGAGTCATATTGCTCTGATCACGCGGTACAACGCACATCTGTATGTGTAAACAGCACGGTACACACACCAACTACCTACTTCACACACTGCCATAAATCGTCATGTACTCGTCGCACCACACGAAACAAAAAATATAATTATATTCCGTCCCTTTTGTTAGACACGGTTAATAGCATAGCGTTGTTGATTATAGTATGTGTTCATAGCAGTAATCGTCAAGCAGTGGACTGTCACGCAACTGGCTTAGGTTCGAATCTCACGAAGCGCAGTGCGGTTTTTGGGAATATTTATTTTTGTTTGCAATAATAATATTTACAAAATTGCTGCCTTTTTTATTAATGTTTTTTTTTTATTGCAATAAAGGGTTTAGAATAAAAAATGCATGTTAAGTGATAAGTATAACAAAAATAAAAAATATTTATTCGTTACATTTATTTTGCTTACCTATATAAAGTTAACAAACCGCTACATTTATTTATTATAACGTGATTGAGGTAAAGTATTCTTTTTCGGGCTTAATTATTCATTTTCTTGACGAAAAGAAGATTGAAACTAAACCTCAAATTATGGAATAATATACAGGTGGGTTCTTGTAGATAGACAAAAAGTTTACATTATTTTAGTAGGATATTTTATTATTTATTTAGGTAGGAACGACAACGTCTTCGATGATGCAAGCCTTCAGCATGGAGTCCACGGCGAACGGTTAATAAAGATGTGTTGAATGACTCAGCAAAATATATGAAATCATTTGTTTTATATTCATTCACCATGAGTCGACGCTGTTTTTCTCGGCGCCTTCTTGGCGCTTCTCGGTCCCTTGCAAGGCTAAGGTAGCCTAACTTTCACAGTATTTCTCTAGAACAAAGAACGGAATACTGTTAGTCATATTCGGGCTATCAACACTTGAAGGGATAAGCAAAATATTAAAATTGTTTACTTTACTATTAATAATTACCTAACACTTCGACGACTACGGAAAAAAATATTACTCATCATTCACTAATCTAAATAAATTAAGTAGGTATCTTTTATTTAAACCTCATAATTAATTTAAAACTTTATTTAGTAAGGCATCTTCCGAGTAAAAAGATTAACAATGCTTTTGATTTAAGTAGATTTATATTTAGTAAACTAGCTGTGCCCGCGACTTCGTCCGCGTGGAATAGTGACTTTTCGGGCAGCATATTTTGAATTACATATACCGTCTACAGACCGGGCATTTGCTGTCCGAACCCTCTGAGAACTCAGGCGAATTTCAGTGAAAGTCTCAGACTCTAGTGCTTGAGCTTCACGATCGGCAGTGAGACGTATTTCTCGTTCTTCCTGTGTTTCCTGAGACCGAACATATTTTGCTGTCCGAACCCTCTGAGAACTCAGACGAATTTCCCTATCAGTGAAAGTCTCAGACTCACGCGATAGTGTATGAGCTTCACGATCGGCAGTGAGACGTATTTCCCGTTCGTCCTGTGTCTCTTGGAATCGAGCATTTGTTGTCCGTACTCTCTGGGAGCTCAGGCGGATTTCCCTGACAGCAAAAGTCTCAGACTCACGCGATAGCGCGTGAGCTTTGCGATCGACAGATAAACGTGCCTTTCGTTGTTCCCCGTTTTCCCTATTTCGAGTTGTCATCATTCGAGAACGATTTGAACTCAGTCGAGATTCTCGCTGAGTCGAAGTTTCTGCAGCACGAAACCTAGCCTGGTGCAGAGAGCCTTTTGCCTCACGACCTTCCTCAGATTCCTGTGATCGAACTAATCTCATCCTTTTAGCATTTCTGCTACATTGGGAGAGGTTGGATCTTCTTCGAGGCATTCTTACAATAAAATAGTACTTACTACTTAACACACAGTTATTTAGTAAACACGTACTATCGTAAACAATTAAATTATAAATACTTACAGATTATTATACGGTCTAAAATTATCACAGTTTAAGTAATAAGTGTTAAGACGTGTAAACCAAACGTCATTATCATCATCATTTCAGCCGATAGACGTCCACTGCTGGACATAGGCCTCCCCCAATTTTGGGGGGGTTTGCCATAATCGCCACGCTTGGCAGGCGGGTTGGCGATCGCAGTATGGTATGGTGGTGGAATGCATAGAGAACGCTGCTGCCCATTCTCCGGTGAGACCCTTAGTCGCCTTTTACGACACCCACGGGAAGTAAGGGGTGGTGCTATTCTTCTACACAGACAAACGTACTAACTTTATAAAACAAAAGACTTCCTAGAAAAAATTATTACTAACCTAAGCTAATGAACTTATACTTAAGCTAATGAACTTATACTTAATAAAGAAAATCAAGAAAAGAAATGCCTAACCTATACCAAATACTTATAATATTTATATACAAACCCTAAATACAAATTAAGATAAGTATACCGAAAACCAGGGAAAGAAATGCCTAACCAATAATAAATGCTTACAATATTTATTTACAAAACCCTAAATAAAAATTAAGATAAATACCCAATAATCAAGGAAAGAACCGCCTAACCTATACCAAATACTTACAAAATTTTAAAGAAAATTAAGAAAAAGAACATAACCTACAAACCCTAAAATATAAATAAATGAAATATGCAAATAGTCAGTATTCAAGTGAATCGCAATAATCGAATCCAACTATTCGCCTATACTCTCCAGGATACGTGCGTTCGCTACGAATAACTGAATCCTTATGGCAGCGGCGCGTTTTCTTTTGAAATGGTCATCTCGCAGTTCAACCTGAGGGGTTGTCGACTGCTTAACCTGGCTTTCCTGTGGATGCCTCAATAAATTAAGGCCTCCAACCAGGGCATAATACACAACTTAACTACACAATATAAACTTAAAAACTAAGCGACTACACGCTAAGGGCACCCCCTGTGGGGTACGGACCTCGGCTTAGGGCGTCGCTGGGAGAGGGCAGCAAGGGACAGGCTGGATCGGAATTATGGCAGCGGCGCGGCTCTCAGCGCGCTTTATACAAGGTGTAACGGAAAGGGGGTATCAACCCTGAAGGAGGTGAATGTGCTCATGAAACTGAACAAATTTCCCCAAAGAACATAGGTCGAAATATGAAAAAAAATTTGGACCTCCCATAGTAATAGTAAATCATTGATGTGCTATTACTATGGGAGGTCCAAATTTTTTTTTTCATCTCCATTCACCTCCTTCAGGGTTGATACCCCCTTTCCGTTACACCTTGTATAGCCACGGACGCGCAGGCGCGAGGCGTTTACGTACTCTGATAGAATACCTTAACAAATGTTCGCCGTGATTCTTTAAATTGACATAACTTTTTTATTTATGAACCGATTGACATGAAATAAACACTAAATGTTAAGTGAAGCTTACTACAATATATTAGTGAAAACCGCATCTAAATCGAAAAAGCCGTTTCTGATATTAGCGTGCACAAACACAGCAGACAAACAGATAAACAGACAAAAAAAAATTTAATTACATTTTCGGGTTCGGCATCGATATAATAACAACCCCTGCTACTTTTTTTTAATATATTTCCATTGTACAGACACCACTTTTCTACAATTTTATTATATGTATAGATAGAAGATAATTCTCGTAAATAAACAATGGAGATTTAACAAAGTAAATACATAATTTTAAAACACAATAACATGACATCCATTGTTTTGAACAAAAAAATTAAATTAAAATTTTTAAAAACTCCCGACGCAAAATAATAATAAAATTAAATGTAATTGGAAAAGGATAAAATAATTTATAAACCCCCGACTTAAAGAATTTATGTAACAAGACTAAAACAGATAAATACATTGGCTAGACGGGGGACCTCTTAGAATAGAAGGTGTTCCACAGAACGTTACGGTCCTCCGACTTCCATACGAATTTATCTGTTTTAGTCTCGTTCTTTAAGTCTGGGGTTTTTAAATTATTTTATCCTTTTCCAGTTACATTTTTTTTTTTTTTTTTTTATTCACAAACAATTTACATTGTGTTTGAAATCGTTCCATACCTTAAAAATAAAAAAATAAAATAACATCCATAATACAAGTACCGAACACATTTAAAATCAACAGTATAACTAACAACATCATCATCAAAATTAACATCATGATTATACAGGGTGTTTGGTGCATCGTTTGCCAAATGGAATTGGCCGAAAGGAGAGGTCATTTGCTATCTCTTAAGGCCCAGTAACTCATTCCTTGTTACACCGGTTTTTTTATTATGACTTTTTAATTTTTTTATAGAAAAATACAAGAACTCTGCATTTAAGCTTAAATTTAAAAAAAAGTTATGAGTATAGCCTTCAAATTTTATTTTAATTCTTATCCACTCACGCGGCCATAACCACGAGCAGGTATTGAGGAAAATGTTACACTCGCTCGAAAGCCAAGATCGGCCATTGAAAAAACTGCGACAGCAAGCATTTTCCACACCGCAGTATTTTATTTTTAGTAATTTTGTCTATGGGAGTATTGCTCACGGTCCAGGTTCTTTAGTCGAGTGGTTAGATGAAGTACATTTGTGCCAAAGGCCGTGTGGTTATATCGGCATTACGAAATAAGTTATCTGTAGTTGAAAATCTTTAAATAAACAAATGAGACGGCGATGACGCATGCGTAATTTGATACTCGCGTGATGTTATTGTTATTGTATATCAAAACTTTGGAACAACAATGGTATGTATTATATGTCATTCGATTCAGTATGAATGGGGCTATTTTTTAGGTAAATAAAAAAATAGGGTCATCGCTTTCGATTTTGAAATAATATTATTTTAATTTTTAATTGTCGTAATGTAAACAAACATTAAAAATAAACAATTATTAAAAAAAATCAAAGTCTCTTAATGTTACGGAACAAGTTTTGTTATCTACACTTGTCTATCCACTTGAAGAAACAGCCATTAGTTTAACAGCGGTCCATAGAATTTTTTTCTGTACGAGTCGTGTATAAGTGGCGAGGGCGCTCCGCGGCGCGTCGAAAAAAATGTGCTAAAAACATACTTGCGTATAGGAAGGCGTTACCGCGGGGTACTTGCGCGTGAGTGGTTAAGTTTACTCTTGTATGGTTTTATGAAAATCAAAATTACTTACTAATAACATCTAGTTCCTTTTTAATAACTCACAAAGTTTTTGAAAAAAGGAAAAAATACAATTAACACTCAACTTAAAATTACTGTAAAAAAAAAACTAAAAGCGATCGGGATCTTCGAATTCTTTTAAAAAGTTCTCTAGTTTATCCCCATTCCAAGGGTGTGCAATATACAAAAAAAAACTTTTAATAACTTCAGTAATTCGCTAAATGTGTAATCGAGACACATCAGGCTGATATTTGATATTACGGTAAGAACACTAGTTTTCACATAAATAACATTCTTTAAGTAGGTGGATAGTGTTATCTCACTCTTACGCAGTCTCTTATCTCTTTCTAGGGTTCTAACTTTCCTCGAACTTGAATTAAAAAATAAACTTTTATTTAATAAGTTCCTAATTATAAATTTTGTTCAAATCCTCCACTGTTGCGTACACACACGCCATCTTCGTCTTATCTCTGGTGTGTAAACGTATTTCTGCTTTGAGAGTGACGAAAGTCGCCTCAATGAGTTGGACTAAATCATCCCTAATCTCAACTTCCGTGGCGTAAACAAGTTCTTTAGGCCGTCCCCAAAAGTAAAAATCTAACGGAGTCAGGTCTGGGGAACGTGGAGGCCAAAGAATAGAGCCATCCCTCTCAATCCATGAGTTTGGGAATGCAACATGCAAGTACTCCCTGACGGTTAATCTCCAGTGAGCGGGACAACCGTCTTGATGAAAAACAAAAGACAGGTCTTCACTGAATATTGGTAGCTGAGCTAATAATTAGGGTAGTCTGTTTGTAGAAATTCTTTTTAAAAAGTTCAGATTATCCACGTCCGAGTGTAATATAAAAAACGACAAAACTGGACACGGTTATCATAGTCTTGATTCTGGAGACCTACAGCAAACAAAATACGCGTAACGCGTTACTTTCTCCCAAGGGGTATTTTTTTTTTAATATTTGGAAAAAGTACAATCCGTGCGGGATAAGATGACATCTGGCAGAGTGACGTCAAAGCCGTTACCTAGAACATCGGTGAGGTACGCAGTAGAGCTAAAAAGGGTTTGCATTCCATGTTAGCGCGTACGGTTGTAAGTCGCTATCAAAGCAGAAATACGTTTACACACCACTACAGTCGAGATAAGACGAAGATTTCGCACGTGTGTACGCAATAGTAGACGACAATTTGAACAAAATTTATAATTAGGTACTTATTAAATAAAAGTTTATTTTTATTTCAAGTTCGAGGAAAGTTAGAACCCTAGAAAGAGATAAGAGACTGCGTAAGAGTGAGATAACACTATCCACCTACTTAAATAATGTTATTTATGTGAAAACTAGTGTTCTTACCGTAATATCGAAATCAGCCTGATGTGTCTCGATTACACATTTAGCGAATTACTGAAGTTATTAAAAGTTTTTTTTTGGTATATTGCACACCCTTGGAAAGGGGACAAACTAGAGAACTTTTTAAAAGAATTCGAAGATCCTAATCGCCTTTAGTTTTTTTTTTTACAGTAATTTAAAGTTGAGTGTTAATTGCATTTTTCGATTTTTCAAAAAGTTTGCGAGTTATTAAAAAGGAACTAGATGTTATTAGCAAGTAATTTTGATTTTCATAGAACCATACAAGAGTAAACATAATAATTAAAATAAAATTTGAAGGCTATACTCATAACTTTTTTTTTAATTTAAGCTTAAATGCAGAGTTCTTGTATTTTTCTAAATAAAAATTAAAAAGTCATAATAAAAAAACCGGTGTAACAAGGAATGAGTTACTGGGCCTTAAGAGATAGCAAATGACCTCTCCTTTCGACCAATTCCATTTGGCAAACGATGCACCAAACACCCTGTATAACAAAAACAAAAAATACCTACAATAAAATTTTCAATGTCAACTCATTAAGAATTCGAGACTAGAAACTAACCACAACAAAAATTTTAATGTCAACTCATTAAGAATTTAAGATTGGAAATAAAAATCATTTAAATATCATAATCAAAAAGAAAAAAAAAGGAAATTGTTCAATGTCAACTAAAATAAATAATAGGAATGATTAATACATTTGTCATTTAAAATTAAAAATAATGTCCATATCACTCATAAAACAAAAATTTCTGTCGGCTCTAGTGACATAACTCAAGTTTACAGGATAAAACGCATGGTCATAATATTACATATCGTCAATAGAGTAGAGACACTTATCTAGTAGGAATGCTTGAAGCTTTGTCTTAAATGCAGTTGATGATTTGTTCTGTGTCTGGGTGTAATTTATCTATAATATGTATGTATTTAGAAATATATAAGTATGTTTATCAGTTGTCTAGTACCCATAACACAAGCTCTGCTTAGCTTGGGACTAGACGGCGTTGTGTGATAGTTGTCGAATATATTATTATTATTATTATTATTATAGTTGTATAAATCAAGCTTTTTAAGTTTAGTGTAGTGGTAACTTATTGAATAATTGCACTGCTTGATATTGTGAACTGTGCTTCACAATGTTGAAGTGAGGATTTATCTTATTTCTCAATTCCTTCCTACGTGTGCTCTCTCTAACTAGTCTTTCCTCGTCCGTCTCATATTCATGTATGTTCTTTTTAAGATTAGTCAGAAGGACTAGAACGTAAAGACTGGGTACTGTAAGAATGTTTAAGTCTAAGAAATGTGGACGACAACTCTCTCTTTGTGAAATGCGAACAATGGTTCGTATAGCTCTTTTTTGAAGGACAAAAGCTCTTTGGCAGTTATAATTATAACTATTCCCCCACAATTGTATGCTATATCTTAATTTAGACTCAATTAGCGCATAATATACGATTTTTAAATGTTTATTGTCAATTTGGTCTCGAAGGGTTCTTAATGCATAACACGCAGATGATATAGATGCATCAATGGCGGCTAGTTCCTTTTTCCAATTTAATGAGTGATCTATGTGTATTCCCAAGAATTTAGCTTCTCTCACGAGTTCAATTTTGTTCTCATTTAGTATTATTTCCATTGTTTCTTTATTACGAGCAGTTGTTTTGAATAACATTATCTTGGTCTTTGTACTATTAATTTTCAATGTATTTGCAGTAAACCATGAATAGAGATAACTTATAGCTACATTAACTTTTTCCGTAAGTTCTTTTGTGTCATTTGCCCCAATAATGGCATTTGTGTCATCCGCAAAAACAACGAGTTGTATGTCTGGGAGAATTTTGTTTATGTAATTTATTAAGTCATTGGTAAACAAAATGAACAATATGGGCCCTAATATCGATCCTTGCGGAACACCGGCACAAATATTAAAAAAAGGTGATTTATAACTTCGTTTATATCCATCTTGCACCTCACTGATTTCTACAAACATTTTTCTGTTTTGTAGATAGGATAACAAAAGTTGGGAGGCCTTGCCTCGCACTCCGTAGTGATTTAATTTAGCTATAAGTAGATCATGAGCAACGGTGTCAAATGCTGAACTCAGATCTAAAAATACACCAGCTACTCTCATTTTATTATTAATTTTATCGATTACATCATTAACAAGGGTATATATAGCGTCTCCAGTGCCAACATTTTTTTGATATCCAAATTGTCTTCTATGTAAGACTTTGTTCAAGTTAACATGAAGTACTAGCCGAGATTTGATAATTTTTTCGAATATCTTTGAAAGCGTTGGCAGCAAGGAGATTGGCCTGTAATTTTTTGCATCAGACTTTGCGCCTTTTTTGTGAATCGGTATGAACTTGGCTATTTTTAGTTGTTCTGGAAATATTCCTTCACCAATACACTTATTAAAGAAGTAAGAAAGCGCTTTTGCAAGTATATTTAAATTATCTTTAATAACAGATATAGGAATTTCATCATATCCACTAGAACGTTTATTATCCATCTTTCTGACAATATTAGAAATTTCATTTGGAGTGGTAAGAGTAAAACAAAGCTCGTTTTCGACCCGTTGTGTACTCTGCTGAAGTAATAACGTCGCTCCCTCATTTTTACTGTCACTGGTAAGACATTTGTTATCAAAAACTTTTGCTAGTGTGTTAGCTACTTCTTCCGGATCATCAACTAATTTGCCATCAATTTTTAGCAGTAGACGTTCCGTATGCGTTACTTTAGATCGGTTTGTACAATTGTTAACAATTTGCCAGATTTCTTTGCTAGAGTTCGTTGAATTATTGACTTTTTCCCTAACTGTTATTTGTTTAGCTTTCGTGATAACCCTTCTATATATTCTAATTTATTTATTTTTGTAATTTAGAATACTGGTTTCAAGATTGTTACCATTATTAGCGCATAAAAACCGTTTCATTTTACTGGAGATTTTCACGCCTTTGGTGACCCATTTTAATTTAGTACACTTTGTAAGGTTAATTTTTCGTTTCTTTATTTTTGGAACTATTTAAAAAAAAATTCATTTAATTTTATTATTATTTTGTGTCAGGGGTTTTTTAAATTTTTTATTTCATGCTTTTTGTAGGGACTCCTTAATTTTTGTATTTCATTTCTTTTATTTTCTTCCGTTTTAAGATTCAGATAAGTAATTTGGTGATTAATCAGGTTTTTTATCCGTCAATAAATAATTATTGATTTATAGTTGAAGAATAATTTGTAAGACTAAACAGATTTTTTTGTTTTATTATGTATATCCTTTTTCTAGTTCTTCCTTTAGTTATTCGCTGATTTTTCCATCGCCAGATAACTTTTATTTGAAGAATAAAATTGACGTTTGACAGTTTTTGTATGAAATAACTGTCAAAATTTCAAAATTATTCCTCGAATAAAGTTATCAGGTGATTGAAAAATCAGCCCTAAGTAAGTAAAAGAGTAACCTAGATAAAGTGAATAAGACAGAGATTAAAACAGAAGAGGAGCTAGCAAGGCATCGAGGAGCGGGGGTGAAGGGGGGTTCAGGGGATCAGACCGGAATAACTCGCGCTTTCATGGTAGCTAGGCTTTCTGTTGTAAAAGAAATTTCGCAACTGAATTCGCTTTTCGCCATTCTTTTCGTAGTCAATACTGAAAAGCTAAACTGTATACCTATTTCTTTCTTAAAGCTGTTCAGGGTGCCGGTCTACATCACTATACAATCGGGATCATTTCCGATGAGGAATGTAATAAATATGATGTAAGTCATGCAGTTCTACTGGTTGGATATGGATCAGGTGCGTTCGTTTTACATTTTATAATTTATTAGCTGACCTGGCCAACTTCGTACGGCCCCGCCAGCCGCTCTGTCCCCGCTTTTTAAATCTCTCATATCTTCTAAGATATTAATTTTATTGTTATGCTGTAAAAGGCAATTTTGATCTACATAAAATGCAGAACGTATCTAATGTAATTAATTGGTTATGGAATAATACTGTATTGTTTAAAATAGCTTGGTAAATAATCCATAATTTTTTTGTAATATGTAAAAGATAAAAATTGTTACTAAAAAAAAAGTCCGCGATGGTATATGTTTATCTCCTAAGGATACCACTCCTTAGGAGATAAACATATACCATCGCGGTTTTTTTTATCGATCTTTTTAAGATGTACAATTCCTTTGTAAATTCATTTGATCTATCAATGTAAGCGCACAAAAATATGTTTGTTACGACATCACATTGCAAATCTTTAGATTTCTCGGCTTTTCTCTACTATAACATGGATTTATTATACATATAAGCCTGGAACTAACCTTCGTGATTATAAGACTCCCAAGCTACTAAGCTAGAGTTTGATTCGGGATTAGTGGTCATTTAATATCTGGTATTAAACTTTTCATGTTAATTTATATGTTGCTGAAATTACTTTTATTTCAGAGAATGGTGTGCCATTTTGGATCGTCAAGAATTCTTGGAACAAATCATTTGGGGAAGAAGGCTACTTCAGAATGCACCGCGGAGAAGATGCACTTTCTTGTGGCATGATGACTAAACACATGACGTCAGCCGTCGTCGCATAATGCTTTGTCTCTTCATACATAGCACCTATCCCTTTCAAATTGTATTACTTTACATTTTGACATTTTTTAACCGACCGACATCATCATCATTCTCCTGCCCTTATCCCAATTTATTTGGGGTCGGCGCAACATGTCTTTTTCTTCCATACTTCTCTATTAGTCGTCATCTCGGTAGTCACCCCCTTCCTAACCATATCATCATTCACACATTCCATCCATCGTTTCTTTGGTCCGAGCCGACCGACATATTTTTTTTTATTTAGTTCTTTATGCAAAATATCAAAAATATAATTTCTGTCTTGATTATTTTACTGCAACTTTTATTTCACCGTCGTTATGACACAGCACCCGCTGTAGTTGGTCATCAGGAGCCCCTAAAAGTAATCCAAACTATCTAAAACAATGCGAAATGGGAAATATTTAATTGATCCTTTAAAGACTTGTTGATGCTGTACGCTTTTTTTTTAAGAAATCATAATTTTCCTGACCTTATCCCAATCCATACTAATATTATAAATGCGAAAGCGTGTCTGTCTGTCTGTTACCTCTTCACGCTTAAACTGCTGAACCGATTTAGATGAAATTTGGTATAGACATAGTTTGAGTCCCAGGGAAGGACAAAAGATGGTTTTTATCCTAATATTCCCACGGGATCTATACTTATTCGGGTGAAACCGCGGGGCGCTGCTAGTCGTATTATAAATGCGAAAGTGTGTCTGTCTGTTACGTCTTCACGCTTAAACCGCTGAACCGATTTGGATGAAATTTGGTATAAAGATAGTTTGAGACCCGGGAAAGGACATAGAAGTTTTTTTTTCGATATTCCCACGGGGTCGATACTTATGCGGGTGAAACCGCGGGGTGAAGCCTCTAAAACTTTTTGGACTTCTAATCTAATATTGTATATAATATATATTTTTAATCCTTACTATTACAAAATTTAACTTAAATATAACATTTATATATTAACTTTTCTCTTTTCAAAGTTAATTGAAAGAAAAAAAGTAAAGAAAGAAAATACGTTTATTTGCGGCAAACATGACGATAAAAAAAAACAAACAAAAAAATACAAAATAACAATTATCAAGTATTGCAGTAACTACCACCGCCATCGCCAGCTAACTACCGGGGCATCCAGTACAAATGAGTTAGGTTAGGTTAGAACTGTGTCATCGCAGTACCTACTGCGAAAGCCGCAGAGGGCGATGGCCGTCAGAGTCGTCCGCGGATATCGCACGATCTCCTACGAGGCGGCTTGCGTACTGGCTGGATCCCCGCCCTGGGACCTGGAGGCGAAAGTGCTCGCGTCGCTGTACCGGTGGCGCGAGGAGGCGCGGGCGCGGGGCGAGGGGCTGATGCAGCGCCATATGGAGCTGCGTCGGTCTCAGCTTCGCGAGGTCCTGGTGGCGGAATGGCGGGACAGGCTCTCACGCCCTACCGCCGGCCTCAGCACTATCGAGGCGGTCCGGCCAGTACTCGAGCCCTGGCTCGGGAGGAGGCACGGCTCCCTGTCGTTTCGGGTGACGCAGGTACTTTCGGGGCATGGTTGCTTCGGGAAGTACCTGTGTCGCATAAACAGGGAGCCGGACGCCCGGTGTCACCACTGCGTCGACTGCCGGGAGGACACGGCGTGGCATACGCTGGCAGAGTGTGCCGCTTGGGAGGAGCCGCGCCGTGCCCTCATCACAGAAGTAGGCACTGACCTGTCGCTGCCGGCCGTGGTCGAGTCGATGGTCGGCAGCGAAGAGTCCTGGGACGCGGTGGTTTCCTTTTGCGAAACAGTCATGTCGCAGAAGGAGGCTGCGGAAAGGGAGAGGGAGATCTCGTCCACTCACCCTGCCCGCAGCAGGCGCACCGGGCGTCGGCGGAGGGCGGACAACGCCCTCTTCCAGCCCCCCTAAATGGGTCCAGGGGCGACGGACTCGGGGACGTCCGCCGCCCCCCACACATCAGGACCCGAGGTGGCGGCGCGTAGTGTTCCACGCGCGCCCCTCTTAGACGTCACGGGGGGAGTCAAACACCTCACTCCCCCCCCTGACCCGACGAGGCCCGCAGTGGCGGGCCGGCACCAGCCGGGGGTTGCGGAAGGATCGAACGTTCCCGCGACCCCTGGCGTAGGTGTGAGATGGAACACCGGGGTGGTTTTTAGTCAGTAAGAGTCTGACAGACCCCGTCGCCCGCCCCAGGGCGGCGGACATCCATGAGGATTTTCCACCCCGGAACAAAAAAAAAAAAAAAGGTTAGAACTGTGTCCAACCACGCGCAAGCCTAATTGGTTGTGGGAACTAAGTTAGGCCACCGCGACCAAAGCTGTCAAATGCCTTACCAACTTCCAAACTCGGGCTGGTACTAAGAAATTCCTAATGGGAAACCCCAATAAAACTTTGCCTTTTTTTTTTGAAGATGTGAAATCATCAAATGGGGAACCCATTTGATGATGAAAGAGATGTCAGCATCAGTGAAGGGGCCCATTAGGGCCAAAGCCTGCCGGGTCAGCGGGATTGTCCGAAAGGGTTACCGCTGGCCCGGGACATAAAGGGCTAAGGAAGGAACACGGGTGGGTTTTAGTCAGTAAGAGTCTGACACTCCCTTCCGCTCCACCCAGAGCGGGAGGAGTCATTTGATGATTTCCCATCCGCAAAAATAAAAGGGTTATATTATAGTAGATATGAGTAAGAATTAAAATTACCAGAAGTGATTGAAAACAGCAAACATAAATATTGGAAAAAAAACGTGTACGGTCTCATCGCCGTACATTTTTTTTCTGCTTACTCTGTAACCTACTTTAGACCAACGATGCGCGTCATAAGTTAGCGTAATAAAATGACATGACTAACGAATTAAAATATAGTGAACTTATAACTGAGTAGCTATCAACAACTGAGAGAAATAATCCCCTTCCACTCTAGTACTGTCACTTACTCTTAACTTAAATAAACTTAACTACTTAGTGCATCTCAGTGGAACGTGTTTCTCTATACTAACTGAACTCACCAACCTTCACGACAAATCGGTGTACGGAGTTAACTACTACAACCCGTACATTTATGGTCCTTCGAGCCTTCGTGTATCTTAGTGTGTTTGTGTCTATTGTTACGGTAGCGAATCGGTTCAGCTGGTCTCCCAGAAGAGGGTCGCCCCAGTTGGATTGAGAAGGCGCAAATACCTAGCAAGAGTACAGGCACATTGAGTACTGAAATTACCTGCAACTACTGGAAGAGCCTTCGACTACTGGAAGAGCCTTCAACTACTGAAGCTAACTACAACTACTGGAAGAGCCTTTGACTACTAGAAGAGCCTTCAACTACTGGAGCTAACTGGAACTACTAGAAGAGCTTTCGACTTCTGGAAGAGCCTTCTACGATAACTAGAAGAGTCTTGAACTACAAGGAGAATCTTCGGGACCTTTCCAAAAAAGGTACTTTGGGAACTACAAGAAAGCTATTGTCTATCAAGATGAATAAGCTATCGCTACAATCAACATGTTTTGAAAATATCAAAACATTATGCACCAACTATAGCAAGGACAGCAAGACCAGAAAAACAAAGGAATACTTGAACAAGCGGCTGTCCTCGTTAGAAGCTCAATGGATGGATTTCGATGAACGCCATACATTGCTGTTGCAAGAAATTGAAGACAGGAACATAAACTATTTTGTGGAAGATGTCTACGGTAAGACAAAGACCATGTACGAAACAACTAAAGCAGACATTATAAAAATGTTACAAACTACTGAAGAAAATGTCAAATTTGACTGGACAGACTTTTCGAGAGGAGAACCTGATGAGAAAACAAAAACTTTGCTGATTCGTCAGGAATGTAACTTCAAGGCCATCGAACGGGTTATGGCAAAAATTGATTTTGAAGGTTTAACTGAAAAATGGGAACTTGACGATCACTTGTCAATCTTGAAGTCGAAGTGGGAAGCTGTGGACAACACTCATTGGGAACTGGAAGCCTTACTGAAAGGTTCGAAACATACGTACTATGACAAGTTCAACAGTATGGAAGCCAAGTATGACGAAACAAGGAAACGACTGAAAAGCAAGATGTGGGCCACCGCTCATCACCAACATTCAACACCGAGAATCGAGATCCCAGAGTTTTCAGGACACTACAGCAAATGGATATCTTTCAAAGATCTGTTCCTGGAAACCATACACAAAAACCCGACTTTGAATAAAGCTCAAAAAATGCAGCATCTGAAGACCAGGCTGAAAGGTGAAGCAGAAAGACTGGTGCAACACTTGAGCATCAGTGCTGATAACTACACTTCGTGTTGGGATATACTAAATCAACGGTACAACAACCGTCGACTACAATTCTCATCATACATGAACACTATGCTGCAGTTGCCTGTCATACAGAAGCCAGACGGTTACAACTTGAAGAAGCTGCATGACGTAACAACGGAATGTCTAAACGGTTTAACAAACATTGGTTTTGATATATCCAGTTGGGATCCTATGATTGTACATCTGATGTCACAAAAACTAGACTGTGGGACTTACAATGAATATATAAAAAACTTGCACGATAACAGAGACGTGCCAACACTACAGGAATTTTTGATGTACTTAGAAAACCAGTTTGTGGCGTTTGAAACCATGAAGACTTCAAAGAAGGACATACAAAGTTCAGAGAAGTCAGCTGGGACTGAAAAACAAATACATCGGAAAAGTTTCGACCATAAGAAGTGGATTTCAAAAACGTATCACGCTTCATACGGGCAATGCCCTCTTTGCAAAAACAATCATGTTTTGATGCGATGTCAGCAATTTATTGACTCGGATACAAAGCAACGAAACAGCATAGTTGCAAAATTGCGTCTATGCAAAAACTGTTTGTTTAGTCACGAAGACCAAACTTGCAACTCAACGAAAACTTGTAAGGAATGTAATATGAAGCATCATACGCTCTTACATTACAACAATTCGAACAAAAATACACCTTCGACGAGCAATGAACACCAACGCACAGGTCAACGATCTTCGAAGGAAACTGAAACGCCGAGTTCAAATCATCTATCAGCCAACGAGATGGAAGTTTTACTGACAACTGTCCAAGTTAAGGTCAAATCGATAGATGGAACTTACGTAACTCTTCGTGCGCTCGTAGATCAAGGCTCACAAGTTAACATCATAACTGAGAATGCAGCACAACTTCTAAGGCTACCAAGAAACAAACTAACAGCGAAGATATCTGGAGTTGGAACTGTATCAAGCGACTGTAAAGGACGCCTTAAACTAACATGCAAATCAATCCACTCCGAATATACTTTCACAACTGAAGCATTGATTATGAAGAAACTGATCAATAAACTACCGAACAACACATTTGAACGACCAGAGTGGTCACATTTGCAAAACTTAAAACTAGCGGACCCTGATTTTAACATTTCAAGGCCTGTTGACATACTGCTTGGAGCTGATGTATACGCTGAAATTATACAAGACGGAATACTAAAAGGCGCACCAAAGTCACCCGTTGCGCAACAAACACACCTGGGATGGATTTTGTGTGGAAAACTAGAAACTTTTAACTGTCACGTCACACTGCTAGACTTGGCGGAAATAACAAAATTTTGGGAGTGTGAAGACGTCTCCAAAACAAACACTGACCAATGTCAGGAGGATCAATGTGAAACTCACTACAAGGAAACTACTCGCCGTGGTTCAGATGGGAGATACATTGTGAAGATGCCTTTATGTCCGGGTTATGAAAATAAGATTGGAACATCGAAAACGATCGCAGTATCACAATTGCTGCAACTAGAAAAAAGGTTTCAAAGAAATGGCCGACTTGAAATGCTATACAAAGAATTCCTTAGGGAGTACCTGGAATTAGGCCATATGAAACCAGCAAAACCTATGACATCTTCAACTACTGAATGTTTCTTACCACATCACGGAGTACTTCGTGAAGAATCGACTACCACAAAACTCAGAGTTGTCTTCAATGCATCTCAGAAAACTAAAACGGGATACAGCCTGGACGGCCTACAAGAAAAGGGCCCCAACCTACAAAAAGATATCCAAGAACTTATCATTAAATGGAGAAGCTACAAGTACGCCTTTACAGCTGACATCGAGAAAATGTACCGATGCATCTGGCTGTCTGAGGAACAACAACATTTGCAGAAAATTATCTGGCGAACTACGCCGTCAGAGAAGCTGCAAGAATATCAACTTTGCACCGTCACTTATGGCACTAAGTGTGCACCGTGGCTAGCCATGAGAACCATCAAACAACTTGCATACGATGATGGCTACAAATACCCCACGGCAGCCAAAGTACTACTGAACGAAACATACGACGACGACGTCATAAGCGGCCATAACACACTAGAAGCGGCCCAGGAACTCCAGACATCGCTTATCGATATGTTAAAGGGAGCCGGGATGAACTTACGCAAGTGGTCCAGCAATGATACAGCATTGTTAGAGAACTTAAGTGATGATCAGATTTCACGCAGAATCACTTTTGACTTCAAGCAAGAGGAATCCATGAAAACCCTAGGACTAGGTTGGAATCCACATTCTGACACATTTGTGTTTAACTGGAAATATGAAGAAAAATGTCGACCGGAAATAACAAAAAGGCGGCTGCTTTCAGAAATTTCACAACTTTATGATCCGCTGGGTTGGCTATCACCCGTAACTATTTCGGCAAAAATTATATTTCAAGAAGTATGGGTCAACAAACTTGATTGGGATGATCTGTTACCGTCACATATAGCAGATAAGTGGCTAAAACTAAGAACAGACATACCCAATGTAAAACACATGAAATCAAGCGCTGGATCGGTTCAACGAAGCAGAAGATAGAACTATTTGGATTCTGCGACGCCAGTGAAAAGGCTTACTCCTGCGTGGTTTACAGCTGCGTCAGAGATGAACATAACAAGCCACCAATAACATTACTTGCTGCTAATACAAGAGTAGCACCGTTATCACAAACTATCACATTACCGAAACTTGAACTTTGCGGCGCACTCTTACTATCGCAACTCATCGAAAAACTCAAAGAAGCTCTAACTGGGTTCGAAATAACCACGAGCGTTTGGTGTGATTCCCAAGTGGTCCTGGCATGGATACAGGGAGATACATCTAAAAGAGAAAAATACGTCGCCAATCGAGTTGCAAAAATAAGACAAATCATACCAGCCGAGCAATGGCGTTATGTGAAGTCGCAAGATAACCCTGCAGACTGTGCATCAAGAGGCTTGCTGCCAACCAAGCTAGTAACATTCGGTCTATGGTGGGAAGGTCCTGCATTTCTGAATACCTTCAAAGAAGAAAATCGTGAAGAAAACATAACATGCACATTTACAACTAACATTGGCAGCATTTACCAAGCGAAATCGAACTCTATAAACAAAGAGATCAATAATTGTATTCATAACTTATTAACAAATTGCAGTTCATTGACCAAAGCGATCAGAATTGTAGCATGGATACTACGATTTATTCGAAACGCACGTAATAACACGAAACGTGACACCGGATGCCTCACTTTATGCGAATTAAACAATGCAAATGAACAAATAATAAAATATGTGCAACAAACGGAAATTACGCAAGAATATAAACAACTTATGAAGAAAGAAACTATTTCTACGAAAAGTAACATATTCAAACTTAAACCATACTTGGACAACAACGGCTTAATCCGAGTCGGGGGTCGACTAAACTATTCCAGTTTACCCTTTGAGATGAAAAATCCACTCATTCTACCTAAGGGTGGACGCCTTACTGAGTTGGTGATCCATCAAGCTCACCTAGCGACTTTACACGGGGGAGCCAGACTAACTTTAGCATACATCCGGCAACGGTACTGGATCGTTGGCGGTAACAGAGCGGTGAAAGCTGAATTACGGCGTTGTGTGCGCTGCCACCGCTACAACCCGTCGGAGTTGAACCAACTAATGGGAGAACTGCCACCACAACGAGTTATACCTTCGCGTCCGTTTACTCACACTGGAGTTGACTTCACAGGACACGTCGAAGTCAGACTCAACAAAGGAAGAGGGGTTAGAACTTCAAAGGGTTACATATGCATATTCGTATGCATGGTGACAAAGGCTGTGCACATCGAACTTGCATCGGACTTAAGCACTGAAACTTTCATAGCAGCTTTCCAGAGAATGTGCTCCAGGCGCGGGACACCAGGTCACGTCTACTCGGACTGTGGTACGAACTTTATAGGCGCATCAAGGTTGCTCCAGAAAGAGTTTGAAGAGTTCAAGCAAATCTTGTCGCCAAACTTCTTCAATAACATCGCAGACATGGGAGTACAATGGCATTTTAACGCACCCGCCTGGCCAACTGCTGGTGGACTATGGGAAGCAGCGGTCAAATCGATGAAGTATCACCTTCGTCGGGTGCTAGGAGACCAAAAACTGACGTACGAGGAATTCACTACCTTGCTTGCAAAGATAGAGGCGTGCATGAACTCCAGGCCACTTTGCCAGCTCACTGAAGACCCCGAAGAATTTTATAACTACCTGACACCAGGACACTTTCTAACGGGGGGACCAACAATGTCTTTACCGCGAGCTGACTACACTGATGAAAAGTACTTTGACTTACGCCGACGATGGCAGTTAACTGAACATATGTACCAACAATTTTGGAAGAATTGGTCAAGCGACTATCTTACCCAACTACAAACGCGCAGCAAATGGAACAATCCCAAGAAAAACCTCAGTGAGGGGGACATCGTTTTAGTCCGGGATAACAATTTGCCGCCAGGAAAATGGGCGATGGGACGGGTGCTAGAACTTCACCCTGGAGCGGATGGATACGTACGAGTGACAACCATAAAAACTCAAACTGGTGTCATTAAACGGCCTATAGTAAAACTATCAGCTCTACCCATCGACACTACCTGCAACAAAAAATATGAAGAATTCAAAACGGACTTACAAAAGGCTGATATAACAGGGAAAACTACCACAACAAAACAGTCTGGAAGAAAATGTCTAACAAACATGTTTCTTTTCACAATGTTGATACTTGTGAATGGATCATATGGTTCGCAAGTAAGGTCAGGCACTCAAATTACCAACCTGGAAACCGAGCGACCGATTTATTATGATACCATAGGCAAAATTGAACTCATTCATGATGAATGGACTTTGCTTACGTACTACAACTTAACAAACTACTGGCAGGGCGTTCAACATATTGAAAAATACATAAACGGTGTAAATGACCTTTGCCGGAAAATCCATCAAAGTTATTGTCAAGCTACGACGGATCAACTTTGCCACGAGATGGAACTACTAAACTTCTACAACACAATCCTGCTGGCTCCCCACAAGCATTTATCTAAGCGCAAGAAGCGCGGCTTAATTGACGGAGTAGGCATGGTAGCAAACAGCTTATTCGGCGTCTTAGACCAGAAGTTTGCTGACAAATACCACAAAGACATTGATGCCATACAACATAACGAAAACTATTTGCGTGAACTCGCAAAAAATCAAACATCGATCATGCAACTACAAAATGATGTTTTGAAGAAAAACGATGAAAATATCAAGCTTCAATGCAAGATGATAGAACATTTCATGGAAGAAACAAAGAAAAATCTGGATAGCATTGAAACAGAAATGCAGATAATGATGGCCACAAGTTACTTCAACTCCGCTTCACTCACAGCCTCGCTACTATTGCGAAATCTTAAGGAAATACAAACTATGCTCCTGAACACTCTCACTAATGTCTACAGTGGACACATGGACGTGCACTTGATATCACCAGGCAGTCTAATAAAGCAACTGGAAGACATATCCGGCCGACTGCCGAGGACTCTGTCATTGCCGACAGAAGATATCAGAGAAGATATCAAGGAAGTTTACAAGTTGCTGTACGTGAAAGCACGAATAACAAAGAACTACTTCATGTTCGAAGTTCACATTCCTTTAACTTCGAATGAGGACTTCACCTACTACCGGGCTATCGCTATACCAGTCAAGGCGGAGTCAAATTACAAACTGATGCAGATATCTTCGGAGTACATTGCCGTGAACTTTGAGAAGAATTCTTACATCTCACTAAAAGATAAGGACTTCAAACAATGCATTAAAAGAAAAAAGGATAACTTCATTTGTAACGCAAACATACCAGTGTTCAACTTACAAAACAAGAATGCGCCTTGCGAAGCAAAACTACTGGGTCATCGTACAACTACGTCACCGTGTGACGTACGCAGCGTGTCATGCGAGGAGGCATGGATCAAGTTACAAGAATCAAACAGCTGGCTGGTTGTTTGTTGCGGAAGGTGCGAATTACGTACTGTTTGTGAAAACGATGTAATATCGCAAACTATCACATCGGCGGCTATAGTTACTTTGAGTCAAGGATGCGTACTGCGGTCAAAAGAACTCACCATCACTTCGCACAATCAGTACAACAGCAAACTCAACGTGAACTATGACATGCATGTACCGAACCTGAATTCGCCGATAAACAACATTGTCAACGTTACATTTCATAACGCACCACACGAACTTTTCACTCTCAAGAAAAACGACTTCGAGGAGCTTGACAAAAAGCTGCGGTTCCAACAAGAGAACGAGCCGAAACTACCATCCACTATCACGGATCATGACATTCACCAATATGCAATTTGTTATTTTTTGCTAACAATTGCTGTCATAACTTTCCTGTGGATCGTAACCAGGAAATACTGCACCCTGCTCAAGAAGCGACTTCCTAGGAACACAAATAGAAAGCAAACGCATGAAGACATCGAACTTCAACCAATGGGATCTCGACAGCAGACTACCAGAGATGAAAACCAGCAGGCGCCCACGGACGACTGCCACGACCAACCTCAAGGATACCGTGACAATATTGTCTTTACTTTTGATTAATTGTTTACCTATTTACTTTTACTTTAATGTTTGACTTTGTACAGGCGTTTCTTTCTCTCTTTCTACTCATCTTGGCTTCTTTAGGGGGTTGCCAATATGTACGGTCTCATCGCCGTACATTTTTTTTCTGCTTACTCTGTAACCTACTTTAGACCAACGATGCGCGTCATAAGTTAGCGTAATAAAATGACATGACTAACGAATTAAAATATAGTGAACTTATAACTGAGTAGCTATCAACAACTGAGAGAAATAATCCCCTTCCACTCTAGTACTGTCACTTACTCTTAACTTAAATAAACTTAACTACTTAGTGCATCTCAGTGGAACGTGTTTCTCTATACTAACTGAACTCACCAACCTTCACGACAAATCGGTGTACGGAGTTAACTACTACAACCCGTACAAAACGAAAAGTGGCATAAGTAGGTTTCGAAAACTTTATTCATATTTTTACTCCATTGCGCGACAACAAAGACAGGGTTATGGTTTTCATTACTTCTAGTTACAAAATGACTGACGTCGCCATATTGTCATTCAACATTTTACACGAAGCAGCGTCTTCAACTCTCTGCATTCTGATGTATCCGTCTTCACCAAAATCTTCTCCCCAAGAATTCTTCACGATCCAATAAGTACTCATCCGAGACCTACATTTTTCGGGGCTCGCCCCTGGCAACCAGTACTTGCCGGGCCAGCTTGAATTGCCAGCTTCCCTGGCTAGCTTAAATCAACGATAATCATACCAGTTCCGTATCTAACGAGCAGCACAGCGTGGATGACATCATAGTTTGCGCAGAACTCATCGCTGATTATACCTTTCACATATTTCCGAACCTCGTGAGAAGCGATGGCTGTAAGCACATGTTTTCGAAAAAGCGTATTAATGTGGTCGACAAGGGTCCATTTTAATAACCTACCTATTTGAATATGGTGCCTGCCAATACCGATAAAATTCGAAATGTTTCATTGGTAAGATAATATAACCCTTAATTACCAATAGCGAGAGGTCCTGTTTGATAGAGCAGTTGCTTCACCTTCTCTTGGGAAATAACATTATAGGTATCTTGACTGCCCCGTTGGTCTCGTGGTTGCAAGCGCGACTGCTGAGCGTGGGGTCCTGGGTTCGATTCCCGGGTCGGACAAAGTATTATTGGGTTTTCCATTAGGAATTTCTTAGTAACAGTCCGGAGTTTGGAAGTTGGCGGCTTAATACCCCCGTGCCTCGGAAAGCACGTAAAGCCGTTGGTCCTGCGCCTGAACTCTCCCCGGTCGTGTCGTATTGCTGTCCCATCGGACTATGAGAGTAAAGGAACAGAGAATGCACCTGTGTTTGCGCACACACTTGTGCACTATAATATCTCCTGCGTACCTGCGAAAGAAGTGAAAACAAAACACATATTAATACTTTGCCATTGTATCCTGTATACTTGTGGCTAAGTTTCGCTGGCTAATTTAATTTTATCCTGTATACTTGTGGCTAAGTTTCGCTAGCTAATTTAATTTGATCCTGTATACTTGTGGCTAAGTTTCGTTAGCTATTTTTAATTTGATCCTGTATACTTGTGGGTAAGTTTCGCTAGCTAATTTAATTTGATCCTGTATACTTGTGGGTAAGTTTCGCTAGCTAATTTAATTTGATCCTGTATACTTGTTTTAAATGTTTGATATTTTGGAATCTTACGAATTTTCGATCAGGGTCACGTGTCCTGACGCGAGCTCAACATTTTTTACCCATTACAAAAAAAGTGTACAACGCCGCTAAAGAAGTTTTCACTTCAAAATGTTGCTACTCCATTCATTTTCGCGGTGTTGGTATTGCACTTTTGTAGGAAACGGCTGTTTAAAAAAAAACTAAAAATTTCATTGCAGTCCAGAATCATAATAGTGAATCCATGATTGATGATGATGATTGTGCTTATGTAAACTTTCAAGAAGGTATTTTTTAACAATAGAAAAAGTAGTAGTATGCTTAAAAGAAAACAGCACGTCGTGATAACATTTCGTTTCTTGTTTCAGGTAAAACTAATGAAATAGTCAGTTAGTAGACTCTACCCAGAGTATAATACCAATAATCGCAATAATAACACCTACATAAAATTAAAATAAGAATGTGCAGTTTGATGAAAATACACACATGTAATCGAAATATATTCAACTCTTGAATATATCCCAAACCATCAATATCCTTGTTTTGCCTTTTTGGGCTCCATTTAGGTAAGAATCTAACGCATACAAACCAATTGCAGTAAAGGCATAACAGCTCCCACACTGATGCGTTTGGTCCTTCACACGAGTGACGACACCACGTTCCCGCCAGTCGAACGACGCCGGCGCATCTACATCAGTGACGTCACTATCAGTCAACAGATCACAGTCGGGTTGAAAAACCGGAAAATTATTGTCATTGGAGGATCTCCTCAAGCCGGTGTAAGTCCTTACAAACTCTTCTTGGGTCAAATCCATAAATTTTGTTATACCTGCAATGTAACTTATTGAAATGCATCGTCTTCTTCCCTATTTAATTCAGGGTAATAGGTAGGTACTGCTTAAGTTTGGGATTCGTGTATCAGCAATCCTCTTTTGAATCGATTTTCTTTTGTAAATCTTCCAATTTTGCAAACCAAGATCTGTTTTATCACTATATGCTTGAAATAAATATTAAGCAGAAGCAAAATAAAATAGTAACAGTAAAAACAAATATTTATCCTGAAAACAAACAAATAAAATTATGAGTCAGTAAAATAATTATTATAATGAATTTATCATTAGCAAAAACAGCATGATCGCTTTTCTCGTTCAAATAGTTGACACTTTGAAAAAAATGACAGTTTATCGTTACATCTGTTATTGCATAAAATGATGGAAATACAATATACGATAACTTTAGATTTTATTGAACTTATTCCTTATAAACATATTCAAAGGTCAATAAGACTGCCCATTGTACACTAGTTCCAAATATGATTCAGATTCAGATTCAGATGATTTATTTGTAAACATAGGTTACAGATACACAGGTGTGTGAGATGTTACATTTTTTAAAGTGCTCTATGCTTTGCCATTAGGCGTACAAATGTAAGTAGGTAAGTTTATTTTAATTATTTCATTATTAATTTTACAATATTAAATAGAATTATAGTGAGCGATAGTTAAAATACACAATTCATAAAATTTAAAATTTCAACAATAGACAGCAATGTCAAATCAGGTACAAAATTAATAAATGTTTCTATAATGTCAACAATAAAAGTTAAAGATAAATCAGAAATGTCAGTAAATTACAAAAGAAAAATGTATGTTTGTCCTTTTCGTATTACGTGGTGTGGTGTAAAGTGTTTAATAAATAAATATTCTTTCCATAGCACCATCATGGTGTAAGTGCATCATGCATTTATACATATATCTTTTGGTCAATAAACTAAGCAACTGGCTAACTGTGATTACCGCCTAAACGTTTTATATTCAATTACTATAAAAAACATTACGAAGAAAATAATATCCGTTTCATTTCTCCCAGTTCTTCAGAATATTGTATATCTCCAACCAAAGTTAACAAAGCAACAAAATTCTAATATAATTTTCGATAGCAATTCAAATGATATCAAACGCATTAAAATCGAGACAGCATTATAGCAACACAAAGTTTAATTTAACTCACAATACATTTTCAAGCAACAAACGCCATTATTGGCTAAACATCGGCCAAAGAACCCGCTCTTGTGTCAGTTTCATTTGATATTTCCATTAAATTTCAATTTCGAGACTCATCTCAGCTGACAATGGAATATTCCACAAAGGTTTTCGGCTGCTACTGTTGCACGTATAGTATTTGTCTTGAATGTAATGAGAGAGTGGGTACCGAGAAAGAGCAAATTTCACGCTAGTCCATGTATGGTGTAAATCCAGAATTTCTAAGGAAGGTATTGTTGCGTTCATTGATGATTTTTTTCCCGCTCCGCCCCACCGGCTATTGTGGGCAGCGATGGCGGTGGATACAAATTCCCTCACATCTTTGGGGTTCTGTGAGTAAAGGTTCCGATAAAAATATGATTAGATGTGGTGGAAATATTGGCAAGTGGGATAGTGGAAGAAATTGATATTGCAATCTATTAATTGCAATATAATTTTCTTGCACTGTACTTGCATTAGCACATATTTCCACCTTAACTAATCAAATGGTTATTTAAATTGTTGGTGATTTAAATGGTTAAATAGTCTATTTTGCCCGTGTCAAACCGCGATTAACCACTGCTAAACACGGCCTCTCATTAACAAATCATCGATTCTTCTAACTATTCTGGTGCCCTAAATTCTAAAAATTAAAATCATACTTAGTATCAGTTCTTAAGATAAAAGTATTCTAAAATGCAAGAATAAGAATGAAATTAGGATACGGAACCATCGAAATCCTCAGCCCATACCCGCTGTTTCCAACAATGCCTTTCCATTGTTACATTTGTATTTTAATACACACGACAAAATCGGTATAGATAAATAATGTTTAGTTTTTTTGGTAATTTGTTAGTGAATGGTCGGTTCCAGCGAGTCTGGCCTGACCGCCATACTGAAGTTCATTCATCATCGGCCAGGAATATATCCGTCACAATATATAATGTGCCACAAAAGTCCTTTGTATCTATTTTATTTGGTCCATACGTATTGTGGGTGTTTTCGGAAATTATTTGAGTCGAGTGGACGGTCTTTTGGAATTAGTGTGGCTTAGATTCCTTGTTGAAAGTACCGATATTGGCACTGTCACGAAAAAGAAAAAAAGAAGCATATCATCCAGTTACCTATAGATACGTATACCTTACTACGTTTATTTCTATTAGTGCTATCTTTCAATTAAAACTACGTATATCAAAAAAGAAAAAGGTCCCGCATCTTCATGCAACTGATAATGTCAAAAAATACCGTCTCAAAATCGGTATTAAATTCAATCGCAGGGTGTGAACCTCCCCTGTTCATATCTATATTATCATACACATCCGGTTCCCGCCCACCAGTCGCATAAGTAATGTTATCCGAACATTGCTCACAATGTGTTACACCTTACGTTTTTTGTACATGTAAAACGATATTGTAATCTGCTTTGTTATTGTCGTGTCGGTGTTTAATAGGTAAGGTGTTAGTTCAGTCTTCATATGAATTGTAATCGATTGCGTTTTAATGATCGTTTTCTATATTCCTAACTTTTTTTGTAATAGGTACGGCTGCAGTAAGGGAGTTTGGTTGCTATGTCCGGTAAATCAGTTATCCCCTTTTTTTATTATAATTTGGTGGGAATTTATATCTAAATATTTTTATCCTGTATGACTCAGACCTTGGAGATGGAACACAATGCTTCACATTTTGGCATAACAATAATCCTTTGTGACCGTCACTAAGCAAACTTTGACTTCTAATAATACCTCCACACAACAAAATCAAGTTTATTAAGAAAACAACGTTATACGTAAAAGGGTGCTTATCATATTTATCAATGTCTGGTCACCCCCTTAAAGATAGGCGTCGGACCGTGTCAGATCCTAACCAAACTGCCCGCGGCAAAGATTAGGAAACGAGTTATATCTACCGTCCTCTTCTAAATTCTCTTAAAAGAAAGAGAGAGGTGGATACTACGACAGGGTATGAGCAGGTTTCGAAAAAATCCAATGTTACTTGTTCGACAGGTTATAACAAGGAACGTGGGTGCCATTGTGCATTTAGTAACCGATTGTTATGGACTTAAGGAATTGAGGGTCGCCCTGAATGGTGAAGGACATTAGGAAGCATCATGTGAATGTAACAGAAAATTGTTCGGCGTGTATGTAGATGACTTTCTGACCTTCGTAAGAATCTAAATTGTAGGTATTATAGGGAACAGGGAAGTTTCTTGTGAGGTCGGAATGTTGTGTTTCGTCTTGATCGTATAAACAATATTTATTCTTAATATTTATACTTAATGTTTGAATGGTACAAGTATATTTTTAATCTATAAAAAATTATCAATAGTAGACACTATTAAACGTGTTTTTACATTACTCAAAATTATAATGTCCATGCAAGTAAAATCATCGACCCTAACATACCTTAATTGCATATAGAAAAACAACTAGCCTTTGAAGTTTACACCTTTACAATCGGTCCAGCGACTCCTAAGCGACTGGACACCAAACCTCAAGAGCCCTTATATTTCAGGAAGGGGAGCTTGTTCCAAATACCCCATAGATTTTCCATATAGATCAAAAGCTTGTATAGAAAGCCACTTGGCTTTAAACGCCACTCATACAGCTTTGATTTGCTGAATGGAGCCTATTATGGCAAACGTTGTTGGTGTGTTATTTCAATTTGATCGTTTGTAGGTCTTGGGTAAAAAGGATGTATTTTGAGTTGGAAAGCTTTGATTGTGTATTTTTTAGATTCGTTTCTAATCAAATGATCAATTACAAATTAGTCTTCTACAAAGGTCTTTTATTGGATAACGTAACGTTTTTCTAACTAAAATAATTTGATGTGTTACCAACATATATTCGTTTTATTACCAATCAACCTCGCTCTGGTATTTTGCGATATTTAAGTCTAAAAATAGAATATTCATCGCCCACAATGGCGATATAGATCCTTTTCCTACATTTTCCTTTTACATAGAAATAAATTACTCCTAGTATACTATTAATACTTACATTCTTAAGAGTTTTGAATATATGATTCATATTATCATATACGAAAATAGACATTTGTGTGATTGTATCAAAGGCAAACAGTGGCATATGGCGCGTGACGTCACGGCTGCCATTTAATTTGTAATTTGATTTGATTACGATTGTATTACTTTAGGATGTCACCGTTTTGGTTATTGAAGCCACGTCTAATGACGGTTGCAGTCATGCATGGGTAATGTTACTAATATTGGTTGGTGTATTTAGATGATGAATTTTTTACTTCTCTTGTGATTTGAGCTTTAATGATCCACACTGTTTCTAAGGAAGCTTTGATACGGCGTCTTTTCTTATTCAGCTTTTCCAAAGCTCACTCCGGGAGCATTCTTCAAATTCACAGTTCACCAAGTGCTTGGGCTAGTGATAGTAACAGGAGGCATCAGTTCTTAAATCGAAAAAAAAAAAAACAAAAGTAATACGATCAAGACATGGCATGTAAGTATACTTCTTAAAACCATTTTGTTTCTGATAAAAACGTAATATTTCCAAAACACATTTCAATCAAACACTTAAACAACAACAAAATTAATAATATCATAGATAACCAAAAAAATATTCCAGAATATAAATCCAAATGCTGGTGCCGTTCTGTCTGCCGTGGCAGACGTTACGGCACCTACCTGGCTTCCAATCCCTCTTCCATCCTGCTTGCACGCACACGTTTGTTGTATGAGTGAGTGAAACAACAAGACATCATTCCTTTCATTTGAATGAAAAAGTGAAAAAAACCATGGCGCGAGTACGATTTTGTTTGTTCTAGCCGCCCGAACTGACCCACGTCATTATAAAGTGTTATCTCAGATGAATATATTTTTAATGCAGGCTTTTTTCTTTTTAAATGTGTGAGGAATGATATTTCTGAATATATCGAGTATGAAGCGCAGTATATGTATGGTTGTAAGATAGTTTAATTGTATGTTGATGGCGCATAAGTTAGCAAAAGTTTAGGTTGATGTCACCAATGTCACTAACCAGAACCACCAATGTGGCCTAAGTAAAAGTACTAAAGAGAAAAAAAAGGAATCACACAGTAATCTAATTTACAATACAAATAAGCTTTATTGTATCTAACTGTTATAAACCAATATCTACATTGTTTAGACAACTGTATTTTATTTGATGAAAACCTGTTACTGAAAGTTCAGACGCCAGCACATCAAGCTACCTGAAACTGTCAAATTTTCCCAATCAACTTTGAACCTTATATTTAAGCGATAAAGTTGAAAATCTATTAATGAAATTTGACAGATTGTAGTAGTTTGATGTGCTGGCGTCTGTACAACATCACGCTCTGAGAGCTTGATAAGCTCTTAGAAAACTGCATAAAGAATTCCTGGAATATTTTTCACATTTGAACAAACTTAAACTCAACTAACCTTATTTTCATCTGAAAATATTCCATATACTACGGCCACCAGCGCCCGCGCATCGCAAAGTGATCGAACTCCATTTTATTAAAGGTTTTATTAATGTACAAGGATGGTCGGAGGCATTTTTATATCCCTGCCTTGCTCCCGAACGAGCTGGCGTGACGTGGGAACTGTGAGCGGTGACTTTTCATTTTTTAGTGCTATGTAGATAATATTATGTCGCATATTTAAACATGAGTCTGTTGGTAGTTTAGGCAAGGACCCACAACGAGTGCGTGATATAAACTAGAGGGATAAGTACAACATGAATTAGTTCAACATAATGAGGATTAAGACACAACGGATAAAGATTTTAAGACGTAAACGAGGCAAAAGGAGTACGTATTATAAGGACGTAGCAAGTGGCTTTCTGTAATTTTTGCATATGAAAAGAAGGCGTTATGTTTGTATGTAGCAATGATTTTATTTTGAAACAAAAAAGTCGGTTTTCCAACAAAAATCGTTAGTCTCTGACATTAAGTTCACCCGGGTACGTATTTGAATATCGAAGATTAAAATACCTACGCTTAAAATACCAATGTTCAAAACATCGAAAATTTAAATATCGATTATATCAAAATGTCGAAAATTGTTATACCTACGCTTTAAACGTCGAAGATTGAAATGCCGAGTGATTAAAATTTCGAATGATTCAAAATATCGAATGACATTATGCCTTAGTTCAAAATATCAACATTTAATACATCTGAGTTCATAATATCTACGTTAAAAATACCTACTAGTTAAAATACCGAAAAAAATTATATAGGCAGTATAAGTGATACGTACAATTGCGTACAAATGTGTTTTATTTTGGGTTTTTATTATGTAAAAATAATTAAAGTACATTACATGAGGTTTTCCTTGTTTTTTTTTTTTAACCCACCTAGTAACTGATTACCATCTAGCAAACAATTAGCATGCACCAATCATGCAACATGCAAGCAAGCATGGTTTCTGTCACGGCTCCGGCGCTGCAGGGCTCCGGCAGTCCCACGCGAGCTTAACGTCGCAGATGGTCTAAACACTCACCACCGCAGCTTCGGCTTGTTGGCCGGCTTCGCCGGCCAGCCTCAGCTACGGCGGCGGGTGTTAAAACCACCTGCTCCTCAGCTCGCGGGCTGCCTCGCCCCTCCGCGCCTACGCGATTCTAAATTACACTCTAGGGGTAGGGCAGACAAGACTACGTGGAGTCGGTTTTGCAGCGATACGTTTCTGTCACTAACTTTAGTAGCACAACATATTGACTTTCAAGAAAATATTTTAATTTAAAGACCTAAATAATACCTTCACGATTGACCTATGCTTGTACACTGGACACTGATTTTCATGGATAAAATAGATTGAAATTGTTCCAAAACCGAATTGGGGCACCCCGAATTTACGTAGTCTTTTGGCTGTTACCCCTAGAGTGTATATAAAAATCCGGAGGCGCGAAGGGAGGGCAACCCCCGCCCGCTGTAACAAAGCATAGGCACCCGTGGGAGCCGTAGCGGCTGAGGCTGGTCGCCAGAGGCGACCAGCAAGCCGAAGCTGCGGAGGTGAACATGGGTGCCTGTCCTTTGTTACGCAAGGGCGAAGGGGTTGCACTTCCCGTAGCGCCGGAGACGTTGTAGAAGCAACCTTTTTTCACTCATACTACTTACGAGTATATCAAAATTTGTTCGATATTTTAACTTGTACGTAGGGTGAATTAATGAATGTATTTAATGTTGAAAATTAACTCATTTTTACACGTAGGTATATTAATTTTCGATGTTCAAATAATATATGTACCCATCGATATTTAGGACGTTCGATAGTTTGTACTTCGATATTTAGGACATTCGATAATCTGTATTTCGATATTTGGACTTTTCGATGTAACTTTTGTAGATATTTGGATTTTAGATATATTAGACGTAGGTTATTTAACCATTCGATAGTATAAACTTTCGATATTTTAATTTTCGGTTTTATGGTCGTTCGATATTTAAATTTTCGATGTTTTGAACATCGATATTTTAACAGTAGGTATTTTAATCTTCGATATTCAAATACGTACCCGTCAAAAATACCACTAAAACATATTTGATAAGTTTTTGACACTGATTGTCGCTGAGACGCGGCTAGATTTTGAAAGTTTTTAATTACGAGGCCTTCTGGATGATAAAAAAGTCGAGAAGTGTCGTGAGACACCCGGTTGAAACAAAGTTCCTGTTATTTACTAGCTACGCCCCGCGGCTTGACCCGCATAAGTCTTGATCCCGTGGGAATATCGGGATAAAAAGTAGCTAATATTTTAATCCAGGGTGTCAGCTCCATTAAAAATTGTATCAAAATTGGTCCAGAAGTTTGAGCCTGAAGAAGTAACAAATATATAAACACACACACACTCACAAACTTTCGCCTTTATAATATTAGTGTGGTTAAATAACAAGCACAATAAAATAAATTAACAATGTTTGTTACACGTTTTTCGGTCTAGCTTACATTCGCCAAGTGTGCAGAGTCTAACGTGCGATAAAGAACTTCGTTCCAAAAATTGGAAACAGTCCATTTGATGATATTAAAAACTTTTATACAAAAAAAAACAATCGACTTCCAAAAAAGACACTAAAAAGTGAAAAATAACTTTAATTTCGAAAATCGGTGTCGTTGGGTTCGCATTTTCGTTGTTTGCCACCGAGTTGCAATATTCAAGTTATTTTTCACTTTGTAGTCTTTTTTTTTCTTTTTTGGAAGTCGGCTGTTTTTTTTTTGTAAAAAAATTTTACGCCACACAAATTCGTATAACACTTGCTATGTAAACATCAGTGACAGGAAGTCATTATAACATCATCAATTTACTAAGTAGCAAAAATACGTATTATTGAAGCTAACTCAAAAACCTACCCAAGCAAAGTTAATAAAATTTATATGGGAGCACCCCTGAAATATACACAATCTATTAAAAAAAGAATTTTTGAAATCGATTTAAAATTGCCGGAGATATCGTGTAACAAACATACAAAAAAAAAAACAACATACAGTCGAATTGAGAACCTCCTTCTTTTTGAAGTCCGTTAAAAACAGAACGATATACAGAACGATATACAAGTATACAGATTAAGTTTTTATTCAAAACAGTTTCCAAGTGAGTGCAAAGAATTCCTCACTAAAAGCGGTCCCATATTTTACGGAAAGCTATTAAAATGATCGTCATATTAATTTTTCAATGAATATTAAATTCTCGCTACTTATTTAACCCAATTTAGAACTGATAGGTCAGTCTTTTATTAATATAAATTAGATTTAGCATTCGTTTTGTCTAGAGCCAGTGAAAGTAGTTCATAATCTTTGTTTTTAAATCGCATATTAATTTGAAAAAACCTGGCCAAGTGCGAGCCGGACTCGCACACGAAGGGTTCCGTAACACAAGGTAAAAACGCCGAAACGAAACATGTATGGGAGCCCCCCGTTAATATTGATTTTATTCTGTTTTTAGTATTTTTGTTATAGAGCAACAGAAATACGTCATCTGTGAAAATTTCAACTGTCTAGCTATCACGGTTCATGAGATACAGCCTGGTAACAGACAGACAGACAGACGGACAGTTGAGTCTTAGTAATAGGGTCCCGTTTTTACTCTTTGGGTACGGAACCCTAAAAATCATGGATTTCATTAGTTTTTTAGTGTTATTAATTTTTTTTATTTTAATAGTTTTAATAGACACGGTTACACATCAAGCTATGCATTTCCAGTTATAGCTGACCTCCGTGACCTCGTATTGCATAGGTTTTTCGTACAATCAGAAGTCAGCTTATACTCGTTATGTATACCTTGATGTGTAGCCGTGAGTACCTATCTCATCAAGTGCAAATTAATTCTGAAATCTTCTGTCTAGAACCTGGATTATCATTCTATTTTTATAATTAGATCACCATCGATCCGCTTAGAAGGAGATCAAAAGAGAAGAGACAATTGGGAATAGCTACTGCTAGTCAATCGCGTACTATTAGATCACCATCGATAAGCTTAGAAGGAGATCAAAAGAGAAGAGACAATTGGGAATAGCTACTGCTAGTCAATCGCGTACTATTAGATCACCATCGATAAGCTTAGAAGGAGATCAAAAGAGAAGAGACAATTGGGAATAGCTACTGCTAGTCAATCGCGTACTTAAAATCATTGACCTAGGTGTGAAACTGTCAGATACTAATCGTTAGTTAAATCCAATTTTAAACGAGTTGCATGTAAATTCAGCAGTGCAAATTTATATTTGCACTGCTGAATTTACATGCAACTCGTTCAAGATAGTTTTTATAGGAGACCTTTAGAGGTCTTCTATAAAAACTATCTATCAAAGCTATCTAAAGGTGAGCATTTTATCGAGCATTTTATCGAGCATTTCCATGTAATTTAACGTGAGCATTTACCTGTAACATTTCATTCTACCTTGCGTTCATTCTTGAAATGTCGGACCTTCAGGTACCGCTCGAGCGTTTTCTCTATAAAATGTTACACAAATACGCTCATTGGTTTTTAAAATCTGGTTGTAACAAAACATCGAGAGTCGTGTTTGAAGTGCGGTTCGATAACATTTAAGAACGGCGAATGCTCGATGTTCTGTTACAAGTAAATGCTCTAGTCTATACTCACCTTAAGAAGATAAACAAAAGCGAATTTGAATCAACCACTCAAATCACTATCAGTCTATCAGCAATGGGCTTCATTTTGACACTTCAACAACAGTCATTGCGATATTTACGTTGTCGAGCAGACACATTTTTCGAACAAATGAAGCAATGGATCATCAATATCCTTCATTGAGATTTAAATTGATTATGTGTTACGCAATTAGGATAAAGGTTATGGTTCAAGGCTGTCAAATCAAGTCTGAAGGCTTATCCGTCTTCTCTTTTGCCTAGCCTTTTCCCAACTATGTTGGGGTCGGCTTCAAGTCTAACCGGATGCAACTGAATACCAGTTTTTTACATGGAGCGACTGCCTAGCGTTCTCTATGCATTACACCATCATACCATACTGCGATCGCCAACCCGCCTGCCAAGCGTGGCGATTATGGCAAACCCCCCCCAAAATTGGGGGAGGCCTATGTCCAGCAGTGAACGTCTTTCGGCTGAAATGATGATGATGATGATTATGATGATGATGATGACTGCCTATCTAATCTCCACAACCCGGTTACTGGGTTACACGATACCCCTTACTAAGACTGGTTGTCAGACTTTTGGGCTTCTGGCTACCCCTTACGACTGTCAAAGATCTTAAATGACAGCGGGTAGGTACCTACCAACTGTGCTTTCCGAGACATGGAGGGGTTCTCTGAGGCTCCACATCAAGCATCAACACTGTTTTAATCAAACATATTTATTGGCTCGACGTAAAAGAAATTGACGGCTTAGTTATGTAATAGATGGTCACCCATCTACGGACCGACCTCGGCAAGCGTAGCTTAACCTTCGATTGACTTGTGCAGCTGTTATTATTTAGCCCAAACTCATCCCAATAAACCTAAATAAATAAAACCCGAAATTTACACTTTCACTCTCATTCCAATAAAGTAAAAGTAATGTGACGTACGGTGTTATTAATCTCAGCTTAAGACAGACTTAAAAGTAAAGTTTAGCATAATTTATTTCGTCATAATATTGTCCTCTATTTGTGACGTTTGTTAGTTTTCTGCTTTCATCGGAGTTGATCTGTGGTTTGACATGGTATTATTTTATGTTTTGTGAGAATTGTGTTCGTTTGATTTTATTGATACTGATCCAGGTGAAATAGGAATAGTACAGACGCCAGCACATCAAGCTACTACAATCTGTCAAATTTCTTTAATAGACTTTCAACTTTATCGCTAAAGTATAAGGTTCAAAGTTGGTTGAGGGTTTCGGGTAGCTTGATGTGATGGCGTCTGTACCTTTCTAATATAGAGATTCTCATCATTCTATTTAAAATCATTGTACCTATTAATTATTAAGGCGCTACTTCGAAATAAATCCGGGCGACTGATCTACTAAGCGAGCGAAAGTGATGCAATCACTTTTGAAACGCAAAAGAAGAAGATGGCTATAATGTGCGTGCGCTGGGAATAAAACGACGTATGTGCCAAAACGAATTTACTCCTTTTTTTAACAAAATTTAAAACTACTTTGAGTAAACTTTGATATGATAATTCTCTATGTTTTGAAGTAAATTCCATTGAATAACTCTTAAAAAAGTAAAAAAATAGATATAACTGCAATTTTTTTGTATCGAGAAAAATTCATTGTATCGTTTAGGTATTCCTTTTACATGGTACTAGACCAAAGAGTCAACAAAAAACATATACCAAAATGTTAAATCCCCATTCCACATACTTAACAAGTTACACGAAATAGAAAAACCACCCACATGTTTTTCAATATATCACCTTAAAACATCGTGAGGAAGCCGGCACGTCCTAGGACCAAATTCAAATTTTCAATACCTAATTACATACTTCTTTTACATTTCACAAAGTCATCATCTGCCTAGCCTTTTCCTAACTATGTTGGGGTCGGCTTCCAGTCTTACCGGATGCAGCTGAATACCGGTATTTTACATGCAGCGCTTGCCTATCTGACCTCCACAACCCAGTTACTGGGTAATACGATACCCCTTGGTTAAGACATGTGACAACTACCCATCCATAAACCCGCTCTGGGTCCGCGTGGTGCTTTATGGCCCCTTCCCTCTCATAGAGAGGAGCCGGTGTCCCAGCAGTGGGAACAATCTAGGCTGATTTTGAATGTTCCACGATAATTACCGTCCTTGTGCTTTTTTATCCCGATTTATTTGGGGTCGACGCCGCATGTCTTCATACATCTAGAGTATGTATGACTTTATCACTTAGTCAAAAGTTAGTATCTTCATCTTCTCAATGGTCTAAAGGTTTTCTCTATATGACAATTTTAATTAGATATCGGTCCTAGGTGGGAAAGTCGTCTTTAACGATAAAGTGTTGAGTTAGTGACCACTCCTAAAGATGAAGATCATGATGATCATAAGTAGGGTTTGAATTTTGTTAACAATCCTTATGCTCAACGCAGGCAAGCTCCAGGCAAAACATTCGAGTACAATATCAATAACACAAATCAATAAAAGAGCTAATAGGAAGTGTTCCTGTATAATTTAGCAATAAACGTCAAATTTGTGACTCTGCGCTGACAACTTTATTGCTTGAAAGGATATATTCATCTCCCTCTCTTACTCCATACATTAGATAAGGACAGATATATAAATTTGCAGTAAAGGGGTAACTATTAGTAAATTTGCACCACGTTAGGGTTAAAGTGGGCGTAACTTAATGTCAGTTTTAATAAATCGAGTGGAAGATAATAGTTGTCTGATTTTTTACTGTGAACCACTTTGTTGGGCACGATCAGGATAAAATATTGTAATGTATTGTGTAGGATCATAAATTCTGTCAATAATTCAATTAATAGGATCATTTATTGTATCATTAATCAAGGATTTATTCGAATTTTGCGAGATGAGTTTGTTAATTTATTCTAGATGTTTCTAATGACATATACGAGGTGCATTCAATAAGTACCTAGCCTCATCGCCAGAGGGCACTGTAGTTTCAAAAGAGTTTTACCACAGTGTAGCACATTCTTTTTTAATTCTTTTTTCAAATTTTCATTCCAATCCCTTCATTTGTTTTACTTTGACAACTTATGGAAGCGAACGTATCGATCGGTTTTACAAAAATGGAAAAAGAGCAATATCGTTCGGTGATTCGATTCCTATTTTTGGAAGGGAAAACGCGCATCGAAATCAAAGAGCGCTTGGATGCTGTGTACGGTGACTCTTCTCCATCGATGGCCACCGTCAAGAATTGGTTCAACGAGTTTGCACGTGGTCGTACGTCGGTTTTTGATGAACCACGTCCAGGTGCACCGAAAACAGCTGCTACGGAGGAAAACATTAAAAAAATCCATGATCTCGTATTGGCAGATCGCCGATTGAAGGTTCGGGAGCTAGCTGAGACTGTAGGCATTTCAGAAGGAACAGTGCATCATATTCTTCACGAGGAACTCGGCATGAGAAAGCTGTCGGCGCGATGGGTGCCGCGTTTACTCACACCGGAAAACAAGTGCAACCGTGAGACCACATCGGAGACGTGTTTGGCGCTGTTTAAGCGGAATCCAGCGGAGTTTTTGCATCTTTTTGTGACCGTCGATGAAACCTGGATCCACTGGTACACACCAGAGACCAAGGAGCAATCAAAACAATGGATCCAGACCGGGGAACGTGCTCCAAAGAAGGCGAAAACTGTAAAATCGGCCGGAAAAGTTATGGCCACCGTTTTCTGGGATTCACAAGGTGTGATCTACATCGATTACCTCGAGAAGGGTAAAACAATTACAGGGCTTTACTATGCCGATTTATTGGGCCGATTCGACGCGGAATTAAAGAAAAAACGACCCATCTGGCGAAGAAAAAAGTGCTGTTTCACCACGACAACGCACCGGTTCACACGTCTGCCGTTGCCATGGCCAAATTGGTCGAATTACGCTACTAATTGCTGCCCCATCCACCGTATTCTCCAGATTTGGCCCCTTGTGACTTCTTTCTGTTTCTTAATCTGGAAAAATCTCTCGCCGGGAATAGATATGGATCAAATGAGGAGGTCATCACCGCCACGGAGGCCTATTTTGCAGAGTTTGACAAAAACTATTTTTCGGACGGGTTAAAAAAGGTGGAGCATCGCTGGGCTAAGTGTATCGAACTAAAAGGAGACTATGTTGAAAAATAAATTGCCACTTTTCCAAAATTTTCGTTTACTTTTTGTAGGCTAAGTATTTATTGAATGACCCTCGTAGCTGTACTACGTGTCTTAATATCATCAAACATCACATTTACTGAATGATGCTAACTCTTTTTATTTTTTTATTTAGCCAATACTGTCCCACTGCTGGGCAAATGCCTTCCCCAAGTCCCTCAGGAGATCTTTTTTTCCGCGCCACCTCGAATCAGCCCTCATGTCAATGTTGATAACTATGACTACTAAATTGTATTATCAATCAACTTAGCTTATCGCAGTCCACTACTGGACATAGGTCCCGCCAAGGCTGCGCCACAACACTCCGTCCTCTGCATCTAGTCTGTCCCAGCCATGTTTCAAAGCATGACGGTCAATCTAGCTAGGGGCGTCCCACCCAATACGCGGTGCCGAATTGCCGATACGCGCTCTTCTCTTAAGGACTCATCTGCTCCACCGGCTGTCGGTACTTCGACAAACATGACCAGTCCACTGCCACATCAGCTTGCTTACCCTGCAATCTATGTCGGTAACTCTGGTTCTTTTCCGGTTGTTTACACTGTATTATGCAGGACTTACGAGTGTATTCATTTTACAAAACCTTTAATTTACAAATTCTCCGAAAATATGTTCGCTCTGATTCTTGTTAGAATTTTACCGTCCTTAGTCCAAAAAAATGTACTATTTTTCTGATAAGAGTACTGGTTCATTTATTTCATTCTGTACCTTACCTACTCCTAATCTTATTAGCTATGTTTTCAACATGAAATGATAAATGATCACCACCAATCATATTTTTAATCTATTTTTGGCTAATTAAATAAACACAGTCTTTCACACAATCCACTAATGAATTTCATTCTTCCATCTGAATCACAAATACGGTATCATGTTCTTACCCAGATAAACGAAATTCGACTCAATTTCAACTCGATTATGTTCATTATTACTTAACACTGCAATCTTTAACAGTCACACATAATCCATATTTTTTGGAAATCATAAACAACTGATACTTTATTGGGTAGAGTCGTAAATATCGACCGTTGTCTGCAGGAAGAGTATAATACTTTTTTTAAAACAAGTCTAAGTTATAAAGGACAGCGGAGTATTTAATAATTTTGAGAGTGGTAACGGCCGCTACCTACTAGTTGTAAATAAGTGATTGCATCACCTTTGAGCCGTAATTCTCTACGACACAATGAACGAAACCGCACGAAATCAACGCAAGCTTGGCAGGATTAGCTAAGGAGTTGACGTGGTTTCAAAATAAGGAATGGTGAATAAGGGCCTCAAGACAGTGAAGGAAAACCTCATAAGAAACCGGCATGTCCTAAAACCAAACATTCGAAATCATGAGACATCTACCAACCCGCACTGGGCCCGCGTGGTGGATAACGGTCCACTCCCTCTCACGGAGAGGAGTCTGGTGTGGGCGTGACGGAGGAGTGGGAACATTTTAGATTCAAAATCAAAAATCAAAATCAAAAGTCATTTATTCAAACTAGGCTGAGAATCAGCACTTTTCGAACATCAAAATTACAAAAGCATCCCCCAAAACGCCCGCACTTCACCACTATCGAAGTGGCGCGAAGATGAATTAATTATGCTTCCAGTTTTTTATCATCAGTAGTCACTTCATTTGCTTTCTGATGAACAAGTGATGCAGTTAAGATTTTACTTATCCAAATATCGTCAATACTTTAAGTTATATTAGAGCCCACATTTTCGAATTCATTTCTTTTATTATAAGAGCTGCCATATTTTTGAGACAATTAGCATCTTATGCTTTGTTATTACGCTCAATTTCTCTTGTAAGGAGTTAGGAGATGTCTAAATCGCCATCAGTTTGTACATTGTACCATCACTCTACGAGTATATTTCCTATAATTGGTAGGTTGCCGTAAACAGCACCGAACTCAGGACCGCGGCAGACGGTGCGACCGTTTGTATAAATTATGAGAGTTTTATTTCTACATACAGTTCGAATAATATTTCTTAGGAATGTCTTTAAAAAATGTCTCCTTGAATGCAATGTTCTATAAATACACAGATATCGATTGCAGGCTTTCTCTTTTCTTTAAGTAATCTTGTATTGGATGAAATCTTAAGAAATAACATACTTAACATCACGCCTATAATCATCGAAGGGTTACAGCAAAACACCCAAAATTCGGCAATTATCGTAATTTGGTTCAGAAATAAGGTTTGCATAAATCCTTAATGTCTTCAACAAAAACTTGCCTAATAATGCTACTACACAAACCCTCAAACACAAAACCGAAGACACAGCTCCTCTCAATGCAAAAACGAACCCAACAGCTAACGACAATGTCGTCAATAGCAACTTTCCCTAAATCTAACATCACAATGACCTAGCAAAAAGTCCCCTAATGATTTATCTAGGCAAACCGGACAGAACCGGACACAGGACATCGTCCCCTCACCTGCTAAGCTGCCGTTAAGCTTTCCGACCACATTTCCCATAAAATAAGATTTAAAACACGCTCCATAAATAATGTTTACCTTATTATTCATTGTTGTAGCTTTGTGTGCAGCAATTTAATTTGACATGGTCGGTGCCGCCCCTTGGTGTGACAAAACGACAGTGACAACCCTAGATCTAATTTCGTTGGTAATGTAAATCATTGCGTGATTTTATAGTTTCATGGTATATATTCCCTTCTTTATAAAAGATTCACTCCTAGTTACCTTAATGTTAAAAATACACACATCAAAAGTGTCTAGGGATCAAGCATTTTTATGCGGATTTCTTGAGATTGAGATGTGGCTTTGTAATAAATTTATGATTTTATAAATTTATATGGATCCTTTTTGGTGCATTTCATAATTTGAATCAGGAACTGTGAATCAAATTCGAGTAAAAGATGAAAATCAGCTGTCAATATTTTCCCTATAAAAACATACAACGCATTGAAGACATTATTAGTGCTACTGTTTCCCTACTACTGATTAAAACCAACGTTATTATGGAGCGGCGACGTCATTTAAGCAGGGAAGAAATGCTCAGAGCCGTGGGAATGATAGAAGCTGGTTCCCGGCAACGTACTGTGGCTTTAGCTCTGAATACAAGTCAGAGTGTTATCAGTCGACTTTGGACACGTTACCGAAGCACTGGTACCGTGGCTGAGCGCCATGGAGGACGGTATCGCTGCACCACACGGAGACAAGACCGATACATTCAAATCTTAACTCGAAGAGCTCCAACAATAACCGCCATGATGTTAGCCATGAGGCTTCATCACTCTTCAGGGAACTTAATTAGCGACCAAACAGTCAGAAACCGCTTGCATGAAGTGAACCTTCATTCCCGAAGACCGCTACGGGTACCACCTATAGCAATGCACAATCGTAGGATTCGATATCAATGGGCTCTTGAACACAGAAATTGGGCAGAAGAACAATGGCGGTTCGTGTGCTTTTCTGATGAGTCTCGTTTTGGTATGAGACCGGATACAAGACGTATACGACACTGGAGAACCCCTGGACGCCAACAGCGATTAAAATCCTGCCAGGAAGTCCATCCTTATAGTGGTGGAACCATCATGGTATGGGCGGGTATTTGGATCGGCGGAAGAACTGAGTTGATTTGGATCAGAGGCAACCTCAACGCTCAAATGTATGCTGAGACGATTGTATCAGACGTCATCGTTCCTCTACAAGTGCAAATCGGTCCCTTATTTCAGTTAATGCATGATAATGCACGACCGCACACCGCAAGAGTTGTAAGACAGACTCTCGCCGCAGCTAACATCAATGTCCTGCCCTGGCCTGCTCAGTCGCCAGACTTGAACCCGATTGAGCATGCATGGGATATGCTACAGAGAAGAGCTCTGCCGAATATGGAGGGTATCCAGTCGCAAGAAGACCTTTTTTTGTTGTTGCAACGAACATGGGCGGCCATTCCACAGCGTGATTTGGATGAACTCATTTTGAGTATGCCAAACCGATGTTCTTGTGTTGTTAGTGTTCGCGGTAGAAACACGGATTATTAATTGTTTAAGTTACCCAATAAAATTTTAAAGAAAACTGTTATTTCAGTCTTTTTTTCGAACTTTTGTGTTAGTGGTTCAAATGTAAAAAATCCCTTTATTAGGAAAATGGCAAATTTCTTTATTAATGCAAAGGTGACTTAGTTTATCGTTACTGTGACAAACGAAAACACTTTATTTGATGAATCCTTAAAGAAAATTTTAATTAATATCAATCAGGAGAAAAGTTATTGCAAAAATATATGTTGATCCCTAGACACTTTTGATGTGTGTAGCTTAATAGTAAATTAAATCGAAAGTGTACCGTGTTTTAGTATTTATTCAAAAGATCCAGGGTGAACTGGGTACGTATTTGAATATCGAAGATTAAAATACCTACTGTTAAAATATCGATGTTCAAAACATCGAAAATTTAAATATCGAACGACCATAAAACCGAAAATTAAAATATCGAAAGTTTATACTATCGAATGGTTAAATAACCTACGTCTAATATATCTAAAATCCAAATATCTACAAAAGTTACATCGAAAAGTCCAAATATCGAAATACAGATTATCGAATGTCCTAAATATCGAAGTACAAACTATCGAACGTCCTAAATATCGATGGGTACATATATTATTTGAACATCGAAAATTAATATACCTACGTGTAAAAATGAGTTAATTTTCAACATTAAATACATTCATTAATTCACCCTACGTACAAGTTAAAATATCGAACAAATTTTGATATACTCGTAAGTAGTATGAGTGAAAAAAGGTTGCTTCTACAACGTCTCCGGCGCTACGGGAAGTGCAACCCCTTCGCCCTTGCGTAACAAAGGACAGGCACCCATGTTCACCTCCGCAGCTTCGGCTTGCTGGTCGCCTCTGGCGACCAGCCTCAGCCGCTACGGCTCCCACGGGTGCCTATGCTTTGTTACAGCGGGCGGGGGTTGCCCTCCCTTCGCGCCTCCGGATTTTTATATACACTCTAGGGGTAACAGCCAAAAGACTACGTAAATTCGGGGTGCCCCAATTCGGTTTTGGAACAATTTCAATCTATTTTATCCATGAAAATCAGTGTCCAGTGTACAAGCATAGGTCAATCGTGAAGGTATTATTTAGGTCTTTAAATTAAAATATTTTCTTGAAAGTCAATATGTTGTGCTACTAAAGTTAGTGACAGAAACGTATCGCTGCAAAACCGACTCCACGTAGTCTTGTCTGCCCTACCCCTAGAGTGTAATTTAGAATCGCGTAGGCGCGGAGGGGCGAGGCAGCCCGCGAGCTGAGGAGCAGGTGGTTTTAACACCCGCCGCCGTAGCTGAGGCTGGCCGGCGAAGCCGGCCAACAAGCCGAAGCTGCGGTGGTGAGTGTTTAGACCATCTGCGACGTTAAGCTCGCGTGGGACTGCCGGAGCCCTGCAGCGCCGGAGCCGTGACAGAAACCATGCTTGCTTGCATGTTGCATGATTGGTGCATGCTAATTGTTTGCTAGATGGTAATCAGTTACTAGGTGGGTTAAAAAAAAAAACAAGGAAAACCTCATGTAATGTACTTTAATTATTTTTACATAATAAAAACCCAAAATAAAACACATTTGTACGCAATTGTACGTATCACTTATACTGCCTATATAATTTTTTTCGGTATTTTAACTAGTAGGTATTTTTAACGTAGATATTATGAACTTAGATGTATTAAATGTTGATATTTTGAACTAAGGCATAATGTCATTCGATATTTTGAATCATTCGAAATTTTAATCACTCGGCATTTCAATCTTCGACGTTTAAAGCGTAGGTATAACAATTTTCGACATTTTGATATAATCGATATTTAAATTTTCGATGTTTTGAACATTGGTATTTTAAGCGTAGGTATTTTAATCTTCGATATTCAAATACGTACCCATTTTTGACATGTCTGTGAACATAATTAAAATTACGAAAATTGAACCTCAGACTTGTTTTCTACTCTCCTAATATCCTAATTTTGATATTAGTAAAACTAGTAGTAAAACTACTATTACGAATTGGTACTTGGGTAGGTCCCATCACCAATCGGCCAGATAACCGTTTGTATGAAAAAAATATTAATATTATATTAGCAGCGCTCCGCGGTTACACCCGCATAAGTTTCGATCCCGTGGCAATATCGGCATAAAAAGTATCCTATGTGTTAATCCAGAAAATGGTCTATCTATGTGGCAATTTTCATCCAAATCTGTTCAACGGTTTACGCGTGATTGAGGAACAAACATCCAAACATCTTCACAAACTTTCACATTTTTAATAATTATTAGTAGGATTGATAGAGTTTAACAGATTTTTAGACAGGTCTGTATCGATGAACTACATTTTGGTTGGTGGTAAAAATGTAACTTAGAAAGATATATTAATGATTCTAATGATTATAATTCTCTAAATGTGTACCTGTTATTGTCGCGAATCATATTTTGATCAAGATAATCTGACACTGACCTGCAAATTGCAAAAAACGTAAGAAAATTTGAATTTCGGGGTTACCACTATCCATTTACCTTATGTACAGTCACTAACCATGTAATAGGGGCAATTATATCCTTTGATTAACTAATAGATCCAATATTTATGGGTTCAAGTGTAGGGATATCCTTTTTAATACTTGAGAGTAAGTGTGATATTTATCATAGTGCTAAATATTGCTCGTAAACTTTTTTATGTCTTGGTCATTTTAAGGAAATTATGAGATTACACAGGTAGGTAACCACTTATTAATCCTCAACTTTGTATCATTACTGCTACTCCCTTTTGACGTTTTATTCTGGTTCGTTCATAGTTTATTTAGCTTTATCTTCATTATTGTATCTTCTCAAGGAAACTCGAACACATGAGGTCTACGGCAAATCGATTGATACATGTCCACTCTCAGTTTCGTATACCTACCTAATGAAATCCAGTGAATTAGGTGTAAATTTCATTGTGGTTTGTAGCAATTCACGAGAGCGAGTTACTTATTACCAAATAACGACAACATGACTAGAAAGGCTATAGTTAGTTACATAAGATTTGCCACATCCCCAGAACCGGCTACAAACTCGATCCTCAAGCCTCTAAAATACAGAACAAATAGCCTTCCCGTCGCAATTATGCGACCGATCACATACATAATCCTTAAGCCGCCTTCATACTTTCGCTACCACCCGATGGTTTCTCCGGCTATGCCTCATAACGCATAATCTTAAGTAAGCAGCGAACCTATTAGCATTTATGGCATATTAACGAGCCAACATAACTAAAGATTAAGTGAAGATTAGCGTTTATGTAACGGAGGATTAAACGCCGGTTAATGAGGTATCGATTTAATGTATGGTGATGGACTTGTTTAGTGTTTCTTTGGTTATGGAGGCTTGGAAATGGTCCTGAATATGTATAAGGCTATTTTCCCAGGAATATAATTACTCCGATGGCCTGTGGAGCAGACGTGTCCTGGAGTGGAGACCGCGTATAGGCAAGCGTAGTGTTCCCCAGCTAGATGGACCCACGACATTAAAAACCGGAGCAAGTCGAGTTCAAGAGCGAGTCGGACTCGCGCACCGAGGGTTGCCGTAACATCCGGGTTTATGCATAAGGTTTATGTTTATGAAATTAAATGTTACAGGAAGTTACAGGGGGGGGGGGGGCACACATTTTACCATTTTGGAAGTGTCTCTCGCGCAAACTATGCAGTTTAGAAAAAAAATTATATTAGAAACCTCAATATCATTTTTGAAGACCTATCATACCCCACACGTATGGGTTTGATGAAAAAACTTTTTTCAGTTTCAGTTCTAAGTAAGGGGAACCCCCAAAATTTATAGTTTTTTTTTTTCTATTTTCGTGTGAAAATCTTAATGCTGTTCACAGAATACATCTACTTACCAAGTTTCAACAGTATAGTTCTTATAGTTTCAGAAAAAAGTGGCTGTGACATACGGACGGACAGACAGACAGACATGACGAATCCATAAAGGTTCCGTTTTTTGCCATTTGGCTACGGAACCCTAAAAAGGTGTCTGGGATAGACTGGATGCGGAAGGTGGAGGAAAGGGTGTTGTGGCACAGCCTGGGGCCCTATGTCCAGCAGTGGGCTGCGGTTGGTTGAGTTGATTGATTGGTAATTACTCAAGTGTGTTTTACGGTACACAATCTGATCAACGTTTCATTATCATACTGAGAACGTTACCTACACATGTTCTAGTAAAATTTTGGTCTCTTTAACCTAAAAAACCTTTGATCATCTCGCAGTGCGAGTGCGCGACGTCTTCAAATGTAATTGGCCAATATATGCAGGATCTATTGATTGTAGATAGATTTTATGAAGATGATTAAACTCCTTGGCGAAAAAAAACCACTGGTAAACGGGTAAAAAACTGCAATAAAAACTATAAATCTACTTGAGAATTTTACTTAAAAAAAATAGATAAAGGTTGTTGAACAACCATGAATCAGGGATGATTACAATTTCTGTACACACGCCTCAAAAAGGGTGAAAATCACAGAAAATTGTCTTCATCGATTCTTCCTTTTTTTGCTCAAATACAAAGGACAAATAAGAAATTGGGGACAGATGCGATTGTACGCAAGATCCGACAATGTGCAAAGACAGACAAAAAAAAAATCGCACAATCGCAAAGAATTCACAGTTCTAGTCATTGTGTTCCCCCAATCGAAGTTATATTAAATTTAAAACCCTTTTTAAATACAATTGAATGATATTTATTGCGTTTTTTTTTTCTCGAATCGATTCGATTTCAGCGTGTAATGCTCCAGATACGGACAATTGAGAGAAAAAATGTCCGTAAGGGTGCTTTATGGGTAACTTGAGGTCATACTTGCTCACACCCCTATACTTCCTGTTTCAAGACACAGGGTTGCCTCTAAAAGTTTTCTGTACCATACAAGTGACTAGCTTCTGCCCTCGACTTCGTCCGCGTGAAATTTCACCCCTATTCAACCTCTTAGGGGTGGAATTTCGAAAAACCCTTTCTTTAGTGGATACCTACTCTTCACAAAGAACACACCCTCCAAATTTCATGTCTCTAGGAACAGCGGTTTAGGCTGTGCGTTGATATATCAGTCAGTCAGGACTTTGAATTTTATATAGGTACAGGGTTATTGATAAAATATTAACAACCTCTTATGAGGTCATTGTACTCATCATTATGAACAACTTTTACTAAGGGACCAAACCTGATATCTCGAAAAAAAATCAGTTGTTGATAGGTACGAACATACCTAAATGTAGAGAACAGCTGATTTTCAGAAGCGCGCAAGTCTGACAACCAGTCTTACCAAGGGGTATCGTATTACCCAGTAACTGGGTTGTGGAGGTCAGATAGGCAGTCGCTTCATTTAAAATATTGGTATTCAGCTAGGTTAGACTGGAAGCCTACCCCACTTAGTGAAATGTAAAAGAAGTATGTAATTAGGTATTGAAAATTCTGTATTATAAAATCAAAATAATCTCTATAACATTGATAGAGAATATAGATAATCTCGTCTTTAAGAATCACAAAACATTCTCATCTTGTTTCTTCTTTGATATTACTTTTTTATTAAACCACAAAGAGATATTATATATTTCCTTCATAACTATAATCTAATTTATTCCCACAATACCTTCTCATCAAAAATAGTCTGCTTTAGTTATAATAACGTCATTTTATTTAAAAAAATAATCGAATTCATCGATATTAGTATTTTACGATCACACAAACTTCGTATCAATCAATGATATTAAGTTTATTAGTGAAAACGAAATAAAACCGGTTTGACAGTTGAGAAGTTGAGACTGTAGCATAAATCAAAACGGCTTTTATTAATTATCGTAGAATGGAACACATTCTCTTTTGATATAAAAGACAACTTAATTTAAATATAAATAAGAAATTATGTTTGGTTTGTTTTTGGGAAAACCATTTTTTTTTGTTAAATTATATTTTTAATAACTAATTGGACGTCCTTTACTTAACTTTATATAATTAACAACTAACGCTTTAGTTAATTCATTAATAAAAAAAACCTTTTTCAATTTCACATCTTTTAAAGTTATCCCAAAATTTTTTTTAACAAATCAACTATTTTGCCAACCCTAGCCACAACAATCGCATCGCAATTCGCAAGTACAGTAATTCTGCGACAGGTCACACATACGACAGCTCGTGAGAATGCGCGTACGCAGCTGATGGAGACACCCGAATCGAACCGATGACAGCCGGAGAATGATCCGCATTGTTCGAATTTTAATAGTAATTTTGTTTATTTGGTAAATGGCTTCCGATTATTCCTTGAGGAGGCAAACATAGGATTATATGAATGGTTTCTTAATGGAAGAAAAATACAGTTGCTGATACAGCTGCTTATAGTCAGGTTGGAGATAGGAGTCAACAGATTGGGTTATGGTTTATCGTGGTGTTCTCTTTAGGATATCGATTCGTCTTTGCTTTTGCATAACTTTTCGTTGCTCAACTGTATCAATTGAAGAATTTTACTTCTTCAGTTGTTGTTTTTTCTTTTAATTTTTTTTTTTTAACATGCACTTTGGTTTTTCCAATTCATTTAGGTCATTGGCAGAATCGTTTACATCGGCTTTACTTGACATTTAATAAAAATATAATAGAACTATTCCTTGTAGTATCTTCGTTCCCTCGACCCTTTCTTCTCTACCTTAAGAAGTTGGCTGGTCATGTCGCGAACCTATGAACTTAGTCCACACGATCAATTGTCCAAAGCACATAAGTACAGTCAACAAAAGAGAGTATGCAGGATCCGATGGATGAGGTCGAATAAAATTTTATTTTATTAATAGAACACAAACAGATTAAATTTCAGTCGACAACATCCATCGGTTTCTTATTAAACTTCAACTATATTTGACGATCCTGCACACCTATCTCTTTTGCTGACTGTACATGAACTAGACCAGCATCCTAATTGCGTAACACACTATCAATCTGAATCTGAATCATTATGAAGGATATTGCCTATCCATTGCTTCGTAAGTTCGAAAAATGTGTCTGCTCAATAACGTAAATAACGCAATAAATGTTGTTGAATTGTCAAAATGAAAGCCATTGCTACTGATAGTGTGTTACGTAATCACCCCGCAGGTGGCTGATGTATTTTTGGTGTATGGAAGCCACTGATGCCCTATGCTCTGTTTTTTGCATGTCCTAGATCCATACTAATATTATAAATTCGAAAGTAACTCTGTCTGTCTGTCTGTCTATCAGTCTGTATTAACATACAGACTGATAGAAAATCCGTTCAGTGGTTTAGGCGTGAAAAGGTAACCCTTTTCACGCCTAAACCACTGAACGGATTTCGATAAAATTTGGCCAAGAGATAGATTGCATCCCGGAGAAGGACATAGGATAGTTTTTATCGACATACCTCGCGGGCGAAGCCGCGGGCGGAAGCTAGTACTATATATTGTAATTTATCTATAATATGTATGTATTTAGAAATATTTAAGTATGTTTATCAGTTGTCTAGTACCCATAACACAAGCTCTGCTTAGCTTGGGACTAGACGGCGTTGTGTGATAGTTGTCGAATATATATATATATATATATATATATATATATATTTTATTTCATAAGTTTCAAAGAAAATTTTATGAGCTTTCAATACTCCATCATCCCAGAAAAAGTGACCTTACACGCTAAACTTTGATACTGTTTATTAATGTTGAAAATGTTCTTAAGTAACTTTTTAGACCTTTGTATCCTGCCTACGCGTATGAAGTTTCATTAAAATCGGTTCATTCATTCGAAAATCAAGGACTTGAAAGTTTGTATGAAATGCCGTACGGCGTAAACGCTCTTAAGTAACAAAAGTTATCATAGTTATTGAACTGTATAACCGATATGTTTGACCGGGCAACAGTTACTGACCGACCCTGACTGTAACTTGAACAGTGAACTGAACTTCAGAAACATTGTTGTGGTGACCAGTTACGATACGGGATTTACACGTGCAACAGATTATGAGAATAAAATTATGGTAGCAGATGTAAAATATTATATGCATACAGGTTCAAATTAAATTAGCAAGTGATCGATAGGTTTGAAATTTATGCAATTTCACACCTACCAATCAAAACCGTTGAATCTAAATGTACTTAGTCGTCGTTTCAGCCGATAGATGTCCACTGCTGGACATAGGCCTCCCCCAATTTTGGGGGGGGGGTTTGCCATAATCGCCACGCTTGGCAGGCGGGTTGGCGATCGCAGTATGGTATGATGGTGGAATAAATAGAGAACGCTGCTGCCCATTCTCCGGTAAGACCCTTAGTCGCCTTTTACGACACCCACGGGAAGTAAGGGGTGGTGCAATTCTTTAAGTCCGGCACCACACAGACAATGTATGTACTTAGTATATAAAGGAAACGCCCTGACATAAACTCACTCAGTTAAATTTCTTGGAATATATTTAGATAAATTTTGTTCTTGGAAAAGTCACTGTAAAATAATAGTTTTGTCTACCCTCTAAGGCGTATTAGCTGCGAGATATCTAGAAACGTTGCAATTACCGCATATCACGGCTATACATCCTCCATTTTGCGGTATGGTATCATTCTTTGGGGTCGCTGCCGCTGTGTGGAAATTGATCAAGCCTTTGTAATGCAAAAAAAGTGTTTGAGAGCTATATTTGGGTTGAAACAAATAGATTCCTGTCGCCCATACTTGAGAAATTATAAGATACTGACTTTACCATGCATTTATATCTTGGAATCCTGTATATTTGTCTTCAAGCCTAATAGTCTTTTTCAGCAAACGACAAGCTACTATTTCCCTCGTTCTCATTATACTAACAAGTTGTATAAACCCAAGACGAATCTCACACTCACATCGAACAACAGTTGTAATAAGTGTATAAAATTGTTTAATATAATTCCAAGTACCATAACGACACTCCCATTTTTTAAATTCAAGCGTATTCTAACAAACATATAAATTGATAAATGCTTTTATAGTGTACAGTCACGAGCAAAAGTATGTATACACTTGGCTTTATTCAAAGGAATGTTTCTCCTTTATTTTTGAATTAAATTTTATATTACTGGGAACATAGTATTTTCGAACCCATAGGTATATGTAAAGTGTCGTATTTTGGCGTTGCATTCGTTATTTTGTGAAAAAATCGCAATTTAAAGTTGCCAAGTGATGACATATTGGTGCTCGTGACTGTACTTGAGTTCCTAGATTATAAGTTGTAAGTCTTGAATTGTATCTAGTATTATGATTCTCACATTATAAATTAATTGTTTCCAAATTAGAATGAATTTAATACAATTTACTTACTTTTAATTTATTTAATGCAGGCCCAATTCAAATTAATTATTTTTACTTTATATAATTATCATCATTTCATCATCATCATTTCAGCCGAAAGACGTCCACTGCTGGACATAGCCCCCCCCCAAGTTGGGGGGGTTTGCCATAATCGCCACGCTTGGCAGGCAGGTTGGCGATCGCAGTATAGTATGGTGGTGGAATGCATAGAGAACGCTGCTGCCCATTCTCCGGTATGACACTTAGTCGCCTTTGACGACACCCACGGGAAGTATGGGGTGGTGCTATTCTTTAAGTCCGGCACTACACAGAGTATATAATTAATATAATATTATATAATTAATATTTGTGTAACATTTGCACGCCGAAATTAATGGCGGAATAAGAGATCAATATATCTTTAAGCCCGCTTTTCGCCCGCGTCGTGGATTACGGCCCGCTCCCTCTCACCGAGAGGAGGCTTGTGTCCCAGCAATGGGAACATTATAGGCTGATTATGGTTATGGTATGGTATATCTTTAAGAACCTTCTGTACCTTATTTACTCAAATAAATGATTTTGATTTGATTTGATTTGAGTGCTATCGTAACTCCGCAGATTTGATCAGCAGCAGTATCGATAAAACACGACAAAATAAAAAACCGGTCAAGTGCGAATCGGACTCCCGCACCGAGGGTTTCGTATAAATTTGTAGGCATGTAAATATTTTTATCACGGGAATTATTTTTAATGTACTACCTTACGGTTTTCTGATTTTTTCCTTTACTTGTGCTATACGACCTTGCTTATTGCCAAATTTCATGATTCTAGGTCAACAGGATACATTTTGATTTCCTTGAGAGTGTCGAAATATACGTTTTTTGCAGCATAAACGGCCGTACCTGTTTTACGTTAACTTAGAAGTTTGATTTTTTCACAGATTCAAGGGACCGCAGACCTGAGTATATGGTTTTAATTTCAACTCGATACCTCCACGCGTTCCCGATATAAGGGGTCTTGACAGACAGGCAGACGGACAACAAAGTGATCGTATATGGGTTCCGTTTTTTCTTATTGAGGTACGGAACCCTAAGAATTGGTGGTGTTGTTACTGGAAGTAAAAAGAGAAAATCTGTTTTTGGTTTATCGTTGGTTTATCACATCACTTCTGTGAAGTTTACACAACAATAGCTGAATTTTCAAATTAATATTTCAAGTGACTACCTCTCTGTCTTTTCTAGTGGCTGCTACTGTAGATTGGCTAAGGATTTCGGGAATTGCTGGGATTGGGGGTGGACCTCTGAAGCTACTTGAAATTGGTTCCGTACCCAAAGGGTAAAAACGGAACCCTAATACTAAGTCTTCGATGTCTGTCCGTCTGTCCGTCTGTCTGTCACCAGGCTGTATCTCAAGAACCGCGATAGCTAGACAGTTGAAATTTTCACAAATTATGTATTTCTGTTGCCGCTATAACAACTAATACTAAAAACAAAATAAATTAAATATTTAAGGGGGGCTCCCATACAACAAACGCGATTTTTTTGGCGTTTTTGCCTTGTGGTGCGGAACCCTTCGTGTGCGAGTCCGACTCGCACTTGGCCAGTTTTTCTTTTTGTTGGGGGGAAACCTTCAAAAGGCACCCGACCTCCGGGGAGGGAGGTCGCGGAGTGTGGAATTTTTACCTCACTAAAACCACCCCGGTGATCACCATCAGCACATAGGTTTGATACCTGGAAACAAGAGAATAATTGTAAAGAGTAATAGGTACTTCAGTGCTTAATTATTACTGCCTTTAATTTTGAAGTTTTCTGGACGTAGTAATGGTTTTAAACGACGAAAATTCACATTCGAACCTTTGACTATTTTCATCCAGTTCCAGCGGTGCTATTCTGTAAAAATCTCACCGTGAAAACTTAGGTGAAGTGAGCGTGGAGTGAGCTGTCTATAGTGTCAATTCCTAGCAAAAGCAAACTCACTTCACCTAAGTTTTCACGGTGAGATTTTTACAGAATCGACCGGCAGGAATTGAAAATGTTCTCCAACTTATCAGCTACCAGGGACGCAGGAACAGTAAGGAGTTCGAACGTTTCCGAGAACTGCGGTGCTATTCTGTAAAAATCTCACCGTGAAAACTTAGGTGAAGTGAGCGTGGAGTGAGCTGTCCATAGTGTCAATTCCTAGCAAAAACAAACTCACTTCATCTGAGTTTTCACAGTGAGATTTTTACAGAATAGACCGGCTGAAACCCTTTCACACACCTGAACATCTACTTACAGGGTACAGTCGGAACAACTATGTACTTCAAACGCCTCAAAACCTGACATCCGACATTCTTGCCACCATTGTACACCTCTCGACTAAATACACACATCAAAAGTGTCTAGGGATCAACATATATTTTTGCAATAACTTTTCTCCTGATTGATATTAATTAAAATTTTCTTTAAGGATTCATCAAATAAAGTGTTTTCGTTTGTCACAGTAACGATAAACCAAGTCACCTTTGCATTAATAAAGAAATTTGCCATTTTCCTAATAAAAGGATTTTTGACATTTGAACCACTAACACAAAAGTTCGAAAAAAAGACTGAAATAACAGTTTTCTTTAAAATTTTATTGGGTAACTTAAACAATTAATAATCCGTGTTTCTACCGCGAACACTAACAACACAAGAACATCGGTTTGGCATACTCAAAATGAGTTCATCCAAATCACGCTGTGGAATGGCCGCCCATGTTCGTTGCAACAACAAAAAGAGGTCTTCTTGCGACTGGATACCCTCCATATTCGGCAGAGCTCTTCTCTGTAGCATATCCCATGCATGCTCAATCGGGTTCAAGTCTGGCGACTGAGCAGGCCAGGGCAGGACATTGATGTTAGCTGCGGCGAGAGTCTGTCTTACAACTCTTGCGGTGTGCGGTCGTGCATTATCATGCATTAACTGAAATAAGGGACCGATTTGCACTTGTAGAGGAACGATGACGTCTGATACAATCGTCTCAGCATAAATTTGAGCGTTGAGGTTGCCTCTGATCCAAATCAACTCAGTTCTTCCGCCGATCCAAATACCCGCCCATACCATGATGGTTCCACCACTATAAGGATGGACTTCCTGGCAGGATTTTAATCGCTGTTGGCGTCCAGGGGTTCTCCAGTGTCGTATACGTCTTGTATCCGGTCTCATACCAAAACGAGACTCATCAGAAAAGCACACGAAACGCCATTGTTCTTCTGCCCAATTTCTGTGTTCAAGAGCCCATTGATATCGAATCCTACGATTGTGCATTGCTATAGGTGGTACCCGTAGCGGTCTTCGGGAATGAAGGTTCACTTCATGCAAGCGGTTTCTGACTGTTTGGTCGCTAATTAAGTTCCCTGAAGAGTGATGAAGCCTCACGGCTAACATCATGGCGGTTATTGTTGGAGCTCTTCGAGTTAAGATTTGAATGTATCGGTCTTGTCTCCGTGTGGTGCAGCGATACCGTCCTCCATGGCGCTCAGCCACGGTACCAGTGCTTCGGTAACGTGTCCAAAGTCGACTGATAACACTCTGACTTGTATTCAGAGCTAAAGCCACAGTACGTTGCCGGGAACCAGCTTCTATCATTCCCACGGCTCTGAGCATTTCTTCCCTGCTTAAATGACATCGCCGCTCCATAATAACGTTGGTTTTAATCAGTAGTAGGGAAACAGTAGCACTAATAATGTCTTCAATGCGTTGTATGTTTTTATAGGGAAAATATTGACAGCTGATTTTCATCTTTTACTCGAATTTGATTCACAGTTCCTGATTCAAATTATGAAATGCACCAAAAAGGATCCATATAAATTTATAAAATCATAAATTTATTACAAAGCCACATCTCAATCTCAAGAAATCCGCATAAAAATGCTTGATCCCTAGACACTTTTGATGTGTGTATTATAATATCTACTCACCCACTTCCGTTCACACCGTTATACTAATCATGTACAATGACTTTCTCGTTACTGCCCTTAAGCCTTCCTGATAGATTTTGTTCGACAAAGAAAACTAGACTATATTTGGAGAGAGGTAAAGTTTAGTTTCTTCAATCGTGTCGAATCTGGATCAGTTTCCAGCACATGTAAAGGAAATTTGGAATGTAAAGCAAGGAAAATAAAGTTGAATTTAGATTGTTATGGTGATCAAAGTAGATTGATAAATTTCCGTTATATTTTTTTCTAGTTTTTCATATTTTTTCTGAGATTTAAATCTGTTAGATTGTATTTATATTGAGTATTATGTGGTTTTGTCAATAGTGGTTTAATAAAGATGTTGGTAAGGGTTGATCTTCTAAAGTCTGATGGCACAATAGATATAGGATAGTACCGCGTGGTGTTATTTTTTTAACGTTCCGCGTGTCCAGTTTAACTTATATTTAGGGGAAGGTAAGTACGAGTATGTATTTCCTCATATTTTTCTCCGAATCTTATGGCAAGATATTTACAATGCGAAGCTCCGAAAAATCGCAAAATAACTTGTTTGAGGAATAAGAATATTTAATAAAAACTTATACTTAAACATTCTGACGTTTAACTTGAATGTTTTATTTAAGAGCTTCAGAATTTAAAACATGTCATTGTACCAAAAACGTCATCATTTAAAATCTGAATATTCACACACGATCACACAAAAGTGAACCAGCTGTACATTCCTGTAACAATACGCAACACCATGTATACCGTCAAAGCTGCCGATACAAACAAAACCTATGGGAATCTTTAACGAAAATCGGACATCGATAATCCTCCCAACGAACGAGGACTTTTACCAACTTATTTTACAGTTACCCAGGGGATATTCAACCTTATACTAAAAGAACAACAGTCTATTGTAATGCTAAAATATCTTTGGCACACTAAAAGCTCAGTAGGAAATTACAAACTTTTGTTATTCAGTTGTTAAAACATTTTCCATTCAAAAAGCAACAGTAAGTCTGGGGAACAAGAGTTGGGGCATTGAATGTGGAAGAATAAGTAAAAACCAGTAGTCGGCCGTCAATAGAATGCAATCCCGCAAATCTGCATTCAAAATTAGATTGTTATCTGTTAATGTGGCCCGTTCCACAATATCCGGTTAGCACCAGATATTGTTGGTAAATTCTACAGTAAATAAAATCGGGATTAACGAAAGAAAGTCCTTACATTTTTATAATGAAGTACTTAATCTCCGGTTAATTGAATTGTGAGAGTTAAGTGGTGTCATCTGCCCCTTTTGGAGCACCATTCACCTTACGACATAATGAATATAAAAGGTTGCTTGAATAACATTTTGAAGTCGGAAGTCCTGTACTTACATACAGAAGAAAGTCCCATTCATTAAGATATTAAATTCTTAAAAGATTTTATCTTATTTTAAAGGAATTACACGCTTGGTAACCACAGTTTGTCGCATTTCTGTGCCACTTAATTCTTCGATTCAGACAAAAGTTTGCGACTAATCGGAAGATGAATGGTGCATACAGCTTCAGTAACTTTGGCTAATTCTGGGTTTTATTTTCTTTATGGGAAATGGGCAGATGGACGATGGCTTATTGCCAAGTATTCAGGTCATGAGAAATGGCACACAGATGAGAGTTTTACTGTCCATTGAGATTTTTTTTTAAAATGCTCAGTGGACAGCATTCCCCCGCTCTGGGTGGAGCGGAAGGGAGTGTCAGACTCTTACTGACTAAAACCCACCCGTGTTCCTTCCTTAGCCCTTTATATTCCGGGGCAGCGGTAACCCTTTCGGACGATCCCGCTGACCTCCATTGAGGACTTTACTTACATTATTAGCTTTGTGTATTCCTATTTTGCAATCCCAGCCAAAGAACCTTTTCCTCCACTTCCCATAAAAATGTATACAATGTTTTTAAGATCTACTGTATAAAAGTAATAACTGCCGATTGATCAGGTTAAGCTACGCTTGCCGCGGTTGGTCCGTGAATGGGTGACCATCTTTACATACCAAGACCCCTGCGTGCCTCGGAAAGTATGTTAAGCTATTGGTCCCGGCTGTCATTCGTGGATCTTTGACAGTCGTTACGGGTAGTCAGAAGCCCGAAAGTCTGACAACCAGTCTTACCAGGGGGTATCGTATTACTGAGTATCTGGGTTGTGGAGATCAGATAGGCAGCCGCTCCATATCAAACACTAGTATTCAGCTGCATCCGGTGAGACTGGTAGCCGACAATAACATAGTTGGGAAAAGGCTAAATTAAAAGACTAACGGGGTTATTAACCAGGGTTAACAACCTTTTAAGAGGTTGTTAATGTTTTACCAATAACCCTGTATAAATAAATACAAAAACAAAAAGATATTTAGGCGTCGAAGTACTCGTCCGCATCGTTGTCTTTCGGTAACGTGTCCTGACTGGCAGCATTGCCACATTGAATGGCAATGCTAATTCTTCTCTATTACCTATAGATATAGATAAGTATAAATATACTTAAAAAGTAATCTGAAGATTGAAAAATCAGCCTTTAGTTGTTCTAGCTAGTAATAACCTGTTGCCTTTTTCCTACTGTCGACAGTCAACATCAACCAGCAAATCAACATCAACCAGCAACTCAACATCAATCAGTAGTTCAACATCAACCAGCAACTCAACATCAACCAACAACTCAACATCAATCAGTAATTCAACATCAACCAGCAACTCAACATCAACCAGTAACTCAACATCAACCAGCAACTCAACATCAACCAGCAACTCAACATCAACCAGCAACTCAACATCAACCAGCAACTCAACATCAACCAGCAACTCAACATCAACCAGCAACTCAACATCAACCAGCAACTCAACATCAACCAGCAACTCAACATCAACCAGCAACTCAACATCAACCAGCAACTCAACATCAATCAGTAAATCAACATCAACCAGCAAATCAACATCAACCAACAACTCAACATCAACCAGCAACTCAACATCAACCAGCAAATCAACATCAACCAACAACTCAACATCAACCAGCAACTCAACATCAACCAGTAACTCAACAGCAACCAGCAACTCAACATCAACCAGCAACTCAACATCAACAAGCAGCTCAACAGCAACCAGCAACTCAACATCAACCAGAAACTCAACATCAACTAGCAACTCATCATCAACCAGCAACTCAACATCAACCACCAACTCAACATCAACCAGCAACTCAAGATCAACCAGTAACTCAACATCAATCAGCAACTCAACATCAACCAGCAACTCAACATCAACCAGCAACTCAACATCAACCAGTAACTCAACAGCAACCAGCAACTCAACATCAACCAGCAACTCAACATCAACAAGCAGCTCAACAGCAACCAGCAACTCAACATCAACCAGAAACTCAACATCAACCAGCAACTCATCATCAACCAGCAACTCAACATCAACCACCAACTCAACATCAACCAGCAACTCAAGATCAACCAGTAACTCAACATCAACCAGCAACTCAACATCAACCAGCAACTCAACATCAACCAGCAACTCAACATCAACCAGCAACTCCACATCAACCAGCAACTCAACATCAACCAGCAACTCAACATCAACCAGCAACTCAACATCAACCAGCAACTCAACATCAACCAGCAACTCAACATCAACCAGCAACTCCACATCAACCAGCAACTCAACATCAACCAGCAACTCAACATCAACCAGCAACTCAACATCAACCCTCAACTCAACATTAACCAGCAACTCAACATCAACCAGCAACTCAACATCAACCAGCAACCCCAATTGCGTAACGCACTATGAATCTCAATCTAAATCATTTTGAAGGATATTGCTAATCCATTGCTTCATATGTTCGAAAATGTGTCTGCTCAACACCGTAAATAACGCAATGAATATTGTTCAACTGTCAAACTGAAACCCATTGCTACTGATAGTGTGTTACCCCGCAGCTTACTAAATAGAGTTTAAATTTTTTGTGACAGTTGACATTTATCTCAGGGAGATAAGATGAGCCAAGCATCGAATTCTATGGTTTCCCTTACCCCCAAATCAGCATAGTTACATTGACATCGAACAGGTTTCGGTACCAAAGCGATCTTCTGCTAGATTTAACACGGTACAATTAAATTCATTGGACTATTTGATCTTTATCATTGCACCTAAATAAATAGAGGTGTGGTGACTATTTGTAATTGTGATTCAAGCAAAATGATTTTCGACTCTATTGTTAGGTGGATAAGGTTCAGGTTTTGGGTGGTGGTTTAGTATCAAAAAGGTGAAAAAAAATGTCTCATTATGTCATTTTATTAGCGTGTAGCGTGGTCTAATTACAAGCTGAAGCGATTTATTTGAAACTGTTGTGAATGAAATTTATACAAGATACTAGCATCCGCCCGCAACTTCGCCCGCGAGGTATGTCGATAAAAACTATCCTAAGTCCTTCCCCGGGATGCAATCTATCTCTCTGCCAAATTTTATCGAAATCCATTCAGTGGTTTAGGCGTGAAAAGGTAACAGACAGACAGACAGACACAGTTACTTTCAAATTTATAATATTAGTATGGATTATTACTAGGATAAAGTGTTCATGTAAATGAGATGAAATGGAATGTTTATTTTCTGTAATTAGATCTTTTAAAACACGTCAATATTTTGTTGGTCAATACTTTAAAACAAGACGCGCCGTTTCATAGCTGACTGATCTCTGAGAAGAAATACCGAAAGAAACTCAGAGGTCATGGTCTCTTTTAAAGTCCAAACATTATTGCAAGTAAGGTCATCATCGTCTGCCTAGCCTTTTCCCAACTTGGGGTCATCTTTCAGTCTAACCGGATGCAGCTGAATACCAGTATTTTACATGGAGCGACGGCCTATCTGACCTCCACAACCCAGTTACTGGGTATATACCATACCCCTTCACCCTTGGTAAGACTGGTTGTCAGACTTTCGGGTTTCTAATAATAATAATAATAATAACCCCGCCGCCGTATCTCTACGTTGACGCCGTGGTGGGGCTTGCGCGCTCCAAACTCTAGGCCTATACCGGAAGAGTTTACTTTGCTGGAATAGGTCTAAGGTGAGGAGCCAGACCAAGAGAGATACAGAAATCCGCAGGGCAGCATGTGGCGAACTGTTGGGCAGTAGCGACCCCACGGACCCTATCTTCAGGGAGAAGTCTTGTTCCTCACCTCTGGCTTGCCTTTATTGGCCGGCTGGAGTGAACAATGACGATGAACAGAGCTCCCACCCCATTCTTGCCTTTATTGGCCGGCTTGAGTGGAGATTCGCAAGAGCAAACGTGCTCGGAGGAAGGAAGTATTCCAGTAAGATGCTGGTAGGGATCTTGACCATACTTCCGGGATTGTCCTGATAGCCGTGGAATACCTCTCCACTCCTCATAAGCACCTCAGGACATGTTGCCCCCTTGTTGCTACGTCACTATGTGCTAGCGATCGTTTCCGGGGGCCCATTGTTGAGTGTGCAAGTCACCCCCTGCCATTTTATCCGTGTATATATAAAACATTGATCAGGCAGGGGTCGTAGTTATTCCATAGTTCTTGGTAACCAGTCCACTTTAGCCACCCAAACCCATAGTCCAACTTTTTATTTTTCCATATCCTGCAATAGTCCTACACCAACCGGGGGTTATCCTTGGGTGCACTTGCATAGCGCATACAGGGATAATCGTCGGTTGGTGCCGCATTTCATTAAAATTTCCTAAGGGGCCTCTGCGAGTTGGCTTCAGCCCCTCGTACGCCTTCCAAAGGACCGGGACCCAATGGTTCCGAGAAAAAAGAAAAAAAAAAAGAAAATAATAATAATAATAATAACCCCGCCGCCGTATCTCTACGTTGACGCCGTGGTGGGGCTTGCGCGCTCCGAACTATAGGCCTATACCGGAAGAGTTTACTTTGCTGGAACAGGTCTAAGGTGAGGAGCCAGACCAAGAGAGATACAGAAATCCGCAGGGCAGCATGTGGCGAGCTGTTGGGCAGTAGCGACCCCACGGACCCTATCTTCAGGGAGAAGTCTTGTTCCTCACCTCTGGCTTGCCTTTATTGGCCGGCTGGAGTGAACAATGACGATGAACAGAGCTCCCACCTCATTCTTGCCTTTATTGGCCGGCTTGAGTGGAGATTCGCAAGAGCAAACGTGCTCGGAGGAAGGAAGTATTCCAGTAAGATGCTGGTAGGGATCTTGACCGTACTTCCGGGATTGTCCTGATAGCCGTGGAATACCTCTCCACTCCTCATAAGCACCTCAGGACATGTTGCCCCCTTGTTGCTACGTCACTATGTGCTAGCGACCGTTTCCGGGGGCCCATTGTTGAGTGTGCAAGTCACCCCCTGCCATTTTATCCGTGTATATATAAAACATTGATCAGGCAGGGGTCGTAGTTATTCCATAGTTCTTGGTAACCAGTCCACTTTAGCCACCCAAACCCATAGTCCAACTTTTTATTTTTCCATATCCTGCAATAGTCCTACACCAACCGGGGGTTATCCTTGGGTGCACTTGCATAGCGCATACAGGGATAACCGTCGGTTGGTGCCGCATTTCATTAAAATTTCCTAAGGGGCCTCTGCGAGTTGGCTTCGGCCCCTCGTACGCCTTCCAAAGGACCGGGACCCAATGGTTCCGAGAAAAAAGAAGAATAATAATAATAATAATACTTTATTTTTCAGACCATGGTGCCCATTTTGTTAGTAACAATGTTCTTATAGACTAGTGTTAGTAATACTTAAAACTATCCACAACACAAGACATTTGAAAAGAAAGAAAGGGTATCCACATTTTGTTAGTTACAAGACAGAACTTAAACTAGTGTTAGTAAAACATTATTAGATTTTTTTCCCGATGTGACGGAAACCGCTTAACGTGCTTTTCGAGGCACGGTATGTAAAGATGGTCACTCATCCACAGACCAACCGATCGACCTGTTATTGTCAGTGCCCTCCCTATCGTAAGTAAGGTAAGTACTAGAAATGATAAATTAGCGATGTTAAAGACCTCATAGAAACTTCTGGACACCTAGTCCCTGAATGACTTGGCTGCATATTCTGTAGACTCTTCCCATGGGTCATTCATCAATGCGGCTTCCTCGTCGTGTCGATGGCACAACAGTGTAATTAATTGTGTTAGCCTAAAACTTCGCCACTTTGACGGCATCATCGGTAGCAGCGTAGGAAGCTATGGTTGCATTTTTGGGACATAGAGGGCAGGATAAGAGGTGGGACATGGTTTGCGCCACAGCTCCACTGCGTACCATCAAGATAGCCTTACTTTGCGAAGGTCATTAATCAATATGTCTAGCCTTTTCCCAACTATGTTGGGGTCGGCTTCCAGTCTAACCGAATGCAGGGTCGTCAATGCTAAAACCAAATGTTACTTCACGCCCTTGTCGTCTCACTTACACCACACAATTCCACACATCCAAATGATCAGCACATTCAGCACAGATTAAGTCTCAGGTCTTTCGCTCGACGGAGTGCGAATGCCCACTCGATCGAAGTCCCACAGCCCATTGTTGCAACGTAAAAACGATGATGTCTGCGAACTGTTGGCGCATTGTTTGCGCACTGATCGAATTAGTGATGTGCCTCTGTGGACTTTCGCTGTGAGGATTATGTCGATGCCGTTTTATTGAGCTTGGTTATTAGGGCGTTTTGTTTGAGGTTAGGTTCGGTTGTCATTTGTTTGTTTTTAGTTTGGAAGAGATAGTTTTTTGAGAGTAGTTGACTGGGTCTTGATGATTTGCTTTGATAGGAGAGATTAAAACAGAAGACGAACTAGCAGGGGATCAAAGAGGCGGGGGTGGAGCGGGGCTCAGGGGATCAGACCGGAATAAATCGGTAATACCTAGGTAATAGTTTTGTTTTGAATCTCTAATAAATTCCGTTTATAATAATAGAACTTTACCTCATCTAGTTTTAAAACATAATTTATTTTTGACGTGTACCTAAAAGTAATTTTTACCTATTTACAGCCTCGTTGATTTAGTGGTCGCAAGCGCTAGAGGTCATGAGTTCGATTCCCGGGTCGGACAAAGTTTTATTGGGTTTTTTGATCTGCGATTTCGCAGTAGTAGCCCGGAGTCTGGACTTGTGCCCCATTGATGGCAATAGGCTCGCCTCTTTGAGGAGTGGCTAGAGAGGCGCCACGGCACCCTCACCTACCGCCTGACGCAGGTCCTCACCGGACACGGAAGTTTCGGGAGGTTCCTGCACATCATCAGGCGGGAGGAAACGCCCGGGTGTCACCATTGCCAGGATCGCCCAGAGGACACGGTGGAGCACACGGTGGAGGTCTGCCCCGCTTGGGCGGAGCACCGCCGTGTCCTCGTAGAGGCGATCGGCAGCGACGGCGACCTCTCGCGTCCGGCCCTGGTGCAAGCCATGGTCCGGGGCGAGAGGGAGTGGGAGGCAGTCACCTCCTTCTGCGAAGCAGTCATGCTAGCGAAGGAGGTGGCGGGACGGTTCAGGGAGAGAGCCTCCCGTCTCAGCCGCCGCGGGGGAGGCCCGTGACTCCCGGCCACCGTAGGCGCGGGCCTGCGGGCGGAGAGTAATGGGTAGCTCACCGTCCGATCAGGACCAGGCCCGTGCCGGACGGCGCGTATGTGTTCCACGCGCGCCTCAAAGAGATGTCAGCATCGAGGAGGAGCCCCTTAGGGCCGAAGCCTGCCGGGTCAGCGGGATTGTCCGAAAGGGTTACCGCTGGCCCGGAACATAAAGGGCTAAGGAAGGAACACGGGTGGGCTTTAGTCAGTAAGAGTCTGACACTCCCTTCCGCTCCACCCAGAGCGGGAGGAGTCATTTCATGATTTCCCATACGCAAAAAAAAAAAAAAAAAAAATAGGCTCGCCCCCTAGTACAGACGAGACGCCAGCACATCAAGAATAAGATGCCCGAAACTGTCAAATGTTTCCAATCAACTTTGAACCTTAAGCTTTAGAAATAAATTCAAAATTGATTGAAGAAATTTGACAGATTGTAGTTGCTTGATGTGCAGGCGTCTGTATATGGGACTTAAATAAAACTGGCGAAATATGGGTGTACTATACTACCTAACCTTTAGATAATACAGGCGTGAATGTCACGTAAATCCCGTCGCTTAAAAGACATCTGTCACCATTTGTTTGCGCAACACTCGAAACAATCGCATCACCCGCAGCCATCGTGAAACTGACGTAATTACACTCCTGCACATCAGACAATAAAAATTACCCACCCCAAAAAGACGCGTCGATAAGTATCATCAATCGAATCAATCAGACGCACGTCCACTCGACGTACCCGTTTATATCGATAGGTAGTTGCTGCGAGCTTCGATTATGAGACGAAATTGAGTGGTACTAGCAGTCTACAGTGTAATAATCTCCGATCAAGTGTACTGGACTAATTACATTTTACATTTTTACTAGCCTTTTCGAAGGATTTTATGGTCGAAATGAGACTTCCTAATGGGGCCATTAATTGTCATGAATTGAATCAATCAGACGCAATTCCACTCGACGTAACGCCTTCATATTGATAGGTATGTAATTGATTGTGAGCTTCGATTATGAGACGAAATTAAGTGGAACCTAGCAGTCTACAGTGTAATAATCTCCGAGCAAGTGTATTGGACTAATTATAATTTAAATTTTAGCTTTTTAAAGACTTACTTACTAGCCTTTACGAAGGATTTAATGGTCGATATGACACTTCCTAATGGGGCCATTAATTGTCATGAATTGAATCAATCAGACGCAATTCCACTCGACGTAACGCCTTCATATTGATAGGTAGGTAGTAATTGATAGTGAGCTTCGCTTATGAGACGCAATTGAGTGGAAGCAATGTGTTAATCTGCAACTAAGTCTTTTGTACTGGATACCTAGTTATATCTAGATTTATATTTCAGCTATTTTGCAGAGTGCGTAGGAGCGTCAACGGTATTCTGAAGGTCATTAGTGATGAGCTAGGTTGCGCCACCACGGTGCTTCGGGTACATATATGTACATGTGCAATAATGTGCATGTACTGGTGCGTCAGGTGAGTGAAACAGATATCATCATCCACCTAGCCTTTTCCCAACTATGTAGCAGTCGGCTTCCAGTCTAACCGGATGCAGCTGAATACCAGTATTTTACATGGAGCGACTGCCTATCTGACCTCCACATGACATGACATAGCACATAAGATGCTGTATTAGCACAGAATAGTATACTGACATTATCCTCAAGTTCTGAGTTGAGCAGCACGATTTTTGACAAATGCGTGCACTGACTGGACAGGCCCGCTCAATCTATGTGGTTCTTTCCTCAAAAGACCATTTCAGACACGAATCTACTTGATCTTCACATGATCTGACCAAGATTTTGTCTGGGCTTTAAAAGAGACTTTGAACTCTGAGTTTGTTTCGGCCTTTCTTCTCAGAATAGTCAGATAGGAAACGCCGACCTCATCTAGTTTAAAAAATTATGATTGACGTGTAAAAGTGTTTGTACAAACCTAGTACTTACAGAAAATAAATCCATATGGATCAAGGTCCGAATTCAAGTTTATAGTTTTTAAAGCCTATTTATCCACGGAGGATTTGTTAGTAGAAATAACATCCTCTAATGGGGCCATTAATTGTCATCAATAGAATCAATCAGAAGCACGTCCTCTCGACGTAACGTCTTCTTATGGATGGATACTTAGTTAATGGCGAGCTTCGATTACCTATCGTAGTCGTCATCATCTCATAATTTCAGCCGAAAGACGTCCACTGCTGGACATAGGCCTCCCCCAAGCACCCCCACTTCGACCGGTTCTGTGCTTCTCGCATCCAACGGGTTCCTGCGGCCTTCACAAGGTCGTCGGACCACCTTGTGGCGCCTTCCAACGCTACGTCGCTAGATGAAAGGTAGCGTCTGATATAATTTGTGACCAGTGGTAGGTAGGTACCTAGTTATATCTAGATTCACATTTTTACTACCTACTTAAAGCTACAGGCCTATTTGTCAACGAAGGATTTCATGGTCAAAATCACACTCTCTAATGGGGCCAATTGAAGCAACCGAAGTTATCCGGAAAAGAACTGAAGTTACCGACATAGCTTGCAGATTGCAGAGCAAGCAAGCTGAAGTGGCAGTGGGCTGGCCGTGTTTGTCTAAGGACCGATGGCCGGTGAGCAGACAGCGATCTCCGATTATGAGACTAAATTGAGTACGTTTAGGTGTTTCCCTACACATAAAGGTACTTCAGTGTTTGGTATAATCAGTGACCAAGTTTTTCAGCCTGTGGTTTGACTCCACTGACTTGATTTGATGGGAAAATAACCACATAATTTATCATTGTAATGCACACAGCCCAGGAAGAGGGAGCATCTGTGTGCCTATCTGTGTCTAACAGCAATACATAAGACGCAGATTACACGCATTAAAAATAATAAACATTGTGTTCAATGATTCTGCGAGTAACACACAGAATAGGTACCTAATATTCTAATTCCAATTGTCAAAATGACAACCTAGTCAGGATTGGGAGCGCCTTAAAGGGCTTTTTAAAAATAAAAATAATTACTTAATTAATTATATTTAATTGAGACGTGTTACATAGTCGGATGTAAGTCACGAACTAAATTACTAGCTAAGACTTAGACTAAACAAACATTATCTTTAAAATGTGCAAGCTCAGCGACCACACATGTCGTGCTGGGCAAGAGTGCTTATACACGCAATATCTGTAAGGGCTGGGGTTCCATAACTCCTCCCTCACCAAGTGCGAAATTATCGGTAATATTTGGATTCCGATGATTCCGCATACAAGACAATTTTCTCCAAAGTACTATACTAAGACATACTATAGCTAAAATAACATAGAGTAATATAGTTGCTAAACTAACACTATTTGTTTTCACTGCACTATCACTTTCCACTATTTCACTTTTTAATGTGTAAGATAGGTGTTTTAAATCGTCAAAGTCCAATTTGTTTAGATTCACTGTTTTGTTCCAATTAATAGATGTTTCCTCTAATTTGGGTAGAACCGCGACTGGAGTTACTCGATATTGTATTTTTCCTGAATGATGTTGCCTTTTGTGTAATTTAATGTCTTTCAGATAGACACTGCAGTTTCCATCAATTTCCAATAAATATGTGCCCTTAATCGGTTTCCTGATAACATCATCGGCACATGTTTCGGTAAGCATTATTTCATTTCTTGTGTAAATTATCCAGTTGAAGAAGTCAATAGGCTGTACTTTTAGACTTTCCAGGTTAACTGCAAGAGGTTTGCACAGACTAAGGTTTGAAGCAAAATTCATTAATTGTTCTATACACGTACTTTCAGGATACAATATCACATCGTTTTCCTTGCACAGGAACTGGTTGGCTCCCATCTCTTCGCATGGGCTGGCTAGCGGTAAGTATGTAGGACCTTTCACCATAAGGTATGGATATTTAGGGATAATAGTGGTAGTTTTGTTTTCCTTGAAAATAGGTAATGAATACATTTTGAAATAATTATATGTTTTTTTGTCTATTAATGGGATTTCCATAATGAATGTTATATGGTTTTCTTTTACATAAGCTTTAACAGACATTGTTCTTTCTAGCATTAATAACGTTTTTTCTGTCACAGGGTAAATTAGGTTTTCAGTTTCAGAAATATTGCTTAATAGTGTTAAGAGTTCAGATGGCTCAACAATGGTCGGATGTACAACAGATACTTTTGTAAATGATAATGCAGTTTCGATTTCATTTAAAATAGTATAAATTGACCTAAAATTACTTATAAACATATCAAACATACTTAAAACATATATAGAGTAAATAGAGTTATTTTCTTTAGTGCCTATATTCTTTACTATTCTTTCTATGCGTTTCATGCGTTCGTCTAAGATTTGAATGTTTTCCTGCATAGATGTAGATTTATTAGTGATAGAGTCTAGCATTTTTGAAATTATGGTTATTTTCTTATCTACGTGTGCTTGACCAATTTTTAGCTGTACTATTTCAGCATCGTACTTAATTGCGTCTTCGTGGGCTAGATTGCCGGTAAGTATTTTAATCATTGAGCCAAGAGGATCAATAAGGCCGCGTTTGAATCGTTTTGATGGGATAAGCTGCCTGAATTTTCTGACTGTCGAATTGCGTAAGTATTCTACCTGTAATTTCATATTTTGGAACTCATTTGCGTAGGGCTTATGAATGTCAATTATATTATTAAATTCATTATATCTATTAATATTTAACGCTAAATCATAATCTATCTCCTTAAAGTCTAATATCTTAACTAAGATCCACTTATCTTTCTCTAACACCGCCTGTCCTTGTTTAACAGGTAATATGCCTGGGTTATTTTTAATCTCTTGAAGTTGAAGGCCTTGGATCTTGACCGTCAGTTTCAAGATCACGATGATCAGCCACAACCTGTGAAGGACGTTTAACGTTCTTTAGAGGCACTTTAGTTTGTCGTTTACCTATCTGTACTGGTACTACGTTCCTATTGGTTTTTCCTGTTACTTTTGCTCTATGATATCTAGGTTTATCTTTACTTTTTCTTATGTTAATGTCTTTTACAAATATATTATCTTCCTCTTGTATGCTTAATTCAATTTCACCGCCTTTCTTTTCTCTGGCTTTTTGTTTAGTGTTAAGCGTCTTTTCGGCTATGTGTCTATATAGATATTTTGTTCGTTTTGCATGATCTTTGACTAACTGTTGTGTATACGCCTTTTCTAAGTCTACATCGAATATTTTATTTGAATCAGTGTGTCCAAATGTTACTTCAAAAGGTGTTAATCCCGTCGTGGAGTGTATTGTATGATTGTATGCCATTATGGAATAGGTCATGACGGAAGCGGCGTCCGTACATTTACGTTCATATTTTGCAAGTCTATATATCTCTATTATGGTGGAGTGAAATCGCTCTACGATACCAGTAGAGTTGGGATTGTTTGGCGTTGTTATGTGAATTTCTATTTTGTACATGGCCAAAAGTTCGCGTATAAGTTCATTGTTAAATTCAGTGCCAGGGTCACAGGATATTTTCCTGGGAACACCGTACATTGAAAAATACTTTAATAGAGCTCGCGCTACTTCTGTCGTTTGCCTACTTGAGATTTCAATAGCCTGCCCTAATTTACTGAATGCGTCTACGAGGGTTAGGTAGTATTTACTTTCTATATTAAATAAGTCAATGAATATTTCTTGAAAGGGGGCATCTTGTGTTTGTGTTAGTTGTAACATTGGTTTTATGGGCTTTCTATCATATTTCATTAGTTTGCATGGCTCACACGTATTTATAACTGCTGCTACTGTATCTTGCATGTTTTCCCAATAATAGTTTCTGCGAATTCTAACCATGGTTTCTTTAATTCCCCTATGGCATGTTTTTCCTTCGTGGTGCTTTAATATAACAGATTTTTGTTCTTTTTCGTCTTCTATGTATATTACTCTATCTGTACATTCAAAGAACTCTACTGAATCTTTCTTAAAAATTTCTATAATAACTTTAGTAAATAACCGTCTATGTATTTCGTTCTCAAAGTAAATAAAATATTTACGCTTGGGTGCAATATATTCTTTTAAAAATTGCTTAATTAATTCTTCATTATCTGATGGAAGAAAGACTTCTAAAACTTTTTGGTTTTTTCTAGATAAATTTTGAACTTGTATTTTATTTTGAAACCAGGTAAACACTAATATTTGGTTTGGTTTGGTGTCGATTGCCTCTCTTAAGATTGGGATCCCTAATGAGTCTGGTTCTATGTTGGAAGCTACTGTGCCTGTATGACTGCTACTGGTTACTGAACGGATAGGGAAGTTATCCTGAAATAGGTCCGCAGGTGTAGTCACGTCAGAGTCAGAATCTGAAATGGTTACTATTTCTGTTACATTTTCTATTTCAGCTTTAGTTGTAAGTTTTTCAAGTTCTTTTAATTGTTTTATTACTTTTTGTATTTCAGCGTCATCTACATTAACATCCATTGATGTGTCATCTTCGGAACCCATAGCATTAAGTTTTATGCGTGACAAGGCGTCTGCGTTACTATTTTGTTTGCCATTTTTATAAATAATTGTGAAATCATACTCTTGAAGGCGGAGGCGCCAACGAGTCAATTTACTGTTGGGTTCTTTCAGGGAATAAAGCCAAGCAAGAGGTCTGTGATCTGTAAAAATTTGGAATTTATGTCCGTACAAGTAGGGCCTAAAATGTTTTACGGCCCAAATAATAGCTAATAGCTCTCGTTCGATTGTGCTATAACGCATTTCAGTTTCACTAAGGGTTCGACTAGCATAAGCGACTGGTTTGTCTGCTCCGATAGGTCCTTGGGATAGGACAGCACCGAGTGCCACATTAGAGGCGTCAGTTGTTAAAATGTAGGGTTTAGTCGAATCAGGGTATTGTAATAGAGGGGTATTAGTCAGTACTTCTTTGCATTTTTCGAAGGAATCTATGTAGTTTTGATCTATGATAATTTTGTTTCGTTTCTTTAGACAAGACGTTAGGGGCTGGGTGATTTTAGCGAAATCTTTTATAAATTTTCTGTAGTATCCGACCAGCCCAAGGAAACTTTTTATTTCTGTTGTCGTTCTAGGGAGAGGATAGTTTATTATAGCTTTAATTTTGTCATCGTTTGGTTTTAGTCCGTCTTTTGTTATCGTATGCCCTAGATATAAAACTTCCTTTCGTAAAAATTCAGATTTGTCTAGTTGTATTTTTAAGTTAGTCTGTCGTAGTCTCTCAAAGACGGCTCTAAGTTTCTGTAGGTGGTCTTGAAGGCTAGAAGAAAAGATAATGACGTCATCTAAATATATGAGACAATGTATTCCTTGAAGACCTCTCATGATGTTGTCCATGGCTCGTTGAAAAGTTGCCGGAGCTGTTTTAAGTCCGAACGGCATCCTTAAGAACTCGTAATGTCCGTTTTGGGTGCTAAATGCAGTTTTTGGTATGTCGTCGTTATTTAATTCAATTTGATGATAGCCACTAGCTAAATCGAGTGTTGTAAAGTAGGTGCTTTTACCCAATTTGTCAAAAAGGTCAGTAATGTTAGGAAGGGGGTATTTGTCGTCAACTGTAATGTCGTTAAGTCTTCTATAGTCGATTACCATTCTGTATTTGACTTCACCAGAAGCATCTGGTTTTTTGGGAACGAGATGGACTGGTGAGCTCCAGGGGGAAAAGGATTCTTGGATCACGTTGTCTTTCAAAAGTTTTTCAACTTGTTTATTAATTTCTGCTACTTGAGCAGGGGCTTGTCTATATGGTTTGGTATAAATCGGGTCTTCATTTTTTGTTCTAATACAGTGTTTTACCTGATTAGTGAAGCTTAAAGGTATTTGCTCACAATAGAATATATCCTTATATTCTTCACATAATTGTCGTATAGATGCTTGTTCTTCATTATTCATATGGTCTAGTCTTAATTTAGTTAAATTGTCGCGTAATAATTGGTCGGTCTCTATTTTTTGGTCATCTATGGAATGTACATGGCATTCATTTTCTTCATAATTAGATACTACGAACGGTTTGGTGACACATAATTCTAGCTGTTTATCGAGAGTGTTTTGTATGATGGTGGTTGCAAAACCGTTTACACATTTCACAATAGCAGTAGGCATTCGTACTCCTTTACAGAATTCCGTATAATTTAGTATTCCTACACCATTTAATAAATTTGTTGGTAGTTTTGCTCTAATTTCTGATCTCGGTGGAAGTACTACCACATGTATAATATTAATATCTGAATCGATGCATATGGGTATTTCAGCTGACTTTGTTAATAGAACATGTTTCTTTAAGTCTATAACGGCTTCTAACTGTTCTAAAAGATCATTTCCTATCAGCCCGTCATATAATGAGTCGACGTTGTATATGTAGAACTTATGATGATCTTTACTTTGGAATACAGAAAACAAAGGAATTTGCAGTACCTGGTTATGTTTACTTGAGGCGTGCGTACTTATTACTTCAAATGGTTCGTATGATACGTAGTTAGCAAAATAAGTAGTCGCTATTCTAGGATGTATAAATGAACGAGTACTGCCAGTGTCAATCATGAATTTTCCGTCTATTTCCGGTATGTAAATATGTGGTAATTTTAATTTTACTGTATTATGGTTTAATATTATTCTTTCGGGTTGTCTATGGAGGCTCGCATCAAAAAATTTTTTACTTGTTCTGGTTCAGTGGTGCTCTCTATTTTTTTATTTTGTTCATTTTTTCCCAAGTCTTGTGTGGGGTTTTCAGTTACAGGGTCTGTTGGAAACTCATTCTCTACACTAGGGAAATATTCGGATAATTCATAACAATATTCGTATTCCGCAGGGTAAGTAAAATAGCTATCATAAGAAGGGTAGAGCTCTAATTCATTTACAGGGAAACCTTGCTGAGGTGCTTTTTGCGGAGCAGTTCTCATAGTAGCATCGGTGATATCTGGTTGGGGATTGTTTTGTGTGTTTTGTTGTGGAATCGGGGAACGATTATTACTACCAAACTGACGCGGAAGCATTGGCATCATTTGTTGATAACCAGGGGGTCTATAACCAAAGTTAGGTCGGTTACCAAACTGCTGTGGCACCAAGTTTTGTTTATTCATACCAAGTTGACCTTGATTGTACCCTGGCAAGATAAACGGTCTATTAGGCGGAATTCCGAAATTAAATTTAGGTATTGCACCAGCATTATTTTTAAATGATTGATTTGGTTGCATCATTGGCATCGGTCTGAAACCTGGTGGCAGTGGGGGTAAACCAAATTTAAATGTTGGTTGTGGTGCACTTGTACCGCTAACCTGTGGTTTAGTGTTATGGTTTGTATTTAACATTTTGCTGCGCATCTGATACTGATCATAGAAATTAACTTCTTCTAAAACTACAGATAAGGCCTCTTCTAATGTGCGTGGATTTTTCAGACGCACAATGCGTACCATGTTTTCTGGTAAGTTATATAAAAATACCTGAAGGGCTGAGTTGTTATAAATAGTAGTCTTACTTACTCGCAAATTTTGATCACTAATTTGGTTAACCTTTGACAACAAAACTGATTTTACTGTTTGAATTCTTGCACAAAAATCTCTGTGACTCTCATTACTTTTAATCTTTAAAGTTTCTAACTCGATAGCCAAACACTCTTCGCTTCGCGGATCGCCAAAGTGTAACTCTAGCAATTCCTTGAATTCCGCCCACGATTGAATGTCTCCGCGCTCGCTGATAAGCGCGGCTGCATCACCCGTTAAGCGGCTAGACACAACATGCATTAAGTATTCCTGTTGTAATTCCGATGATTTAAACTTATCAATAATATACTCACATTTGCGCAAGAATAGATTCAAATGTCGTTTATTACCGTCAAAACTGGGTAGAATTTTGTACAATTCATTTGGAATCAGCTTTATTTCCGACATTCTGATAATTAATTAAAAATACTAATTAACTCTATGAACTCTACCAATTTTACCTATTACAATAATTACTACTAGTATAGTTATTAAGTGTTTCTGAATTCAATATAGATTATAGCTATATCTATTTAGTTTTTTAAATTAGTTATAATACAGAACAGTTGTATGTTCCGTATTCTTACAGTACACATATAAAACTTAATTATTTAAGAAAACCATCAAACAGTCAAAATGGAAAACTTCCAATTCCAAGTTTAACGAAAGGATGTGGACACGGATATCAAGGAGGTGAAAAGTCGTACTCACCAGCCTGCCACGCCCATCATCAGCTCTCAGGACTCCTCGTCGCCGACGATATTTATTTGGTTCGTTGGATCACCTTGCCGTACACCACGCGTACCGTTTTGAAAATCGAGAAAAGTCTTATCGCGATGAACCACGTAACGCGTGATAGCTTCCTCAGTGATCCTACCGGCTGCGCCAGTCAGGATTGGGAGCGCCTTAAAGGGCTTTTTAAAAATAAAAATAATTACTTAATTAATTATATTTAATTGAGACGTGTTACATAGTCGGATGTAAGTCACGAACTAAATTACTAGCTAAGACTTAGACTAAACAAACATTATCTTTAAAATGTGCAAGCTCAGCGACCACACATGTCGTGCTGGGCAAGAGTGCTTATACACGCAATATCTGTAAGGGCTGGGGTTCCATAACTACCTTCTTCAGTAGCCAATAATTGAATCCAAGCGTGATAATCCAATCAAACCGTATCACACACTTATTTAAATAACAATTAATCAGTTACAATAACGGATCGATCTCTTTGACGTTTGATCCTCAAACTTTTGCATAAGAAAGCGCCAATCAATCAAAAATTCGAATTCGGAATAAACGTTTCTAAATTCAAATTTCAAAAATAGAGCGATCCGTTCACGCCCGTTCATGCACAAAGGAACCATCGTGTTATATCGATTTTAAATTTGTAAAAAAATATATTAGCATGAAAATATCGATATAACGGATTTGTTCGTAGCACAATGTGTGACAAATACGCGAAATTGTACTCCTTTGTGGACCAAATAAATTAACATATGACATTGTGTCATGTGCATAGGCAGTGTACGATATGCTAATGATATTTTATTATGATCGGTGTGGTGAATCGCTAAGGCATCGAAATTATTTGTTGTTACGCGATTTCATGGAAAATCTGATAGCTTTATAGCTGACATAAGGCGTATTACGAATTTCTTGAACAGTAATATGATGCTTTTATAAAATAAAAGAAAAAGATATAAGTATTTAATGAAATGAATTATTTTTGCATATATTTATAACAATTTGTTTTTCATGTTATTGGTGGCATAAAAGTGGGTTTAATTATAACATAAAATTCTCTTTCGATGTTCGTTAAAGCGGCGTAGTAGGTATATTCTTCTCATTTCCTACTTTATGTGAAAACGTATGGAAGAGGATTTATTTCGACAAAAACTTCGTTCCTGGACAATTTTTATTTAATTAATGATTGTGTATATTCGCAATAATACTCTCAGTTGTAATATTTTTCTACATGAAAACTTTTTTGCCGTTTTTTTCTCAAACTGCGAGTATTATTAAATTCCCAATTAAACTAATAAAAATATTAATTCCTCGACGGGCTTTTATCCGATAACGAAGAGTAGGTGAGTACTTATGAATTTATTTGCTCTATTATCTGGATAATTGGTAATTCAAGTGTAAACTTTATTTCATGACTTAGTAGTCAAAATCTAGACAGATATATATTACTCAAATCAGTAACATATTTTATAAAGTCAGGCTGACATAAATTTCATGCTCCAATAAAAATTTGCTGATTGAATATAAGGGTATTATTAGATTTGATACATGCTTTTTATCATTCAAAGAGTTTTGATTACCTAATGGACCATTTGCCTATTACTAAATTAAGTATTTATAGCACTTTGCCAATAAACGGATTTGTAACGGTCTGTTGAGTTCCGTTATGCATCGTATTATGAAATTTAAATCACAGTAGCCGAAGCAATAAAAATAACAAAGCTACCTGCATTTACACATGTTACAAAATCTGCATACACATTTTCATGCCTCAGTCATATGTAAAAATCATTAATCGACATTTTAAATTCTTTTATTAACGGCACATGTACACTGCGACGCGGATCGCTCAATAGATTTTTTATTGCCAATAAAATTTGTACGTAGTTAATTTGCGTATGTTGCATTGTAGACCGCACATTGTGCGTACACGTCACTCCGCCGCCCTTAGGGCGCGACCCGCTGCCCTCGTGTCGCCAACATTTCACACAACGTTACAATTCAATTATCGAACGCTTTCATTGTGTCATATTCATAATTTTAAATGGCCTTCCACGTTTTGGTGGCCATGTCGATTTTTCGAATAAACCTCATTTGAATTTGAAGCAAACGGATGACATTTCTGAATTTTTTAGCGATTTTGTTAAGACATCTTGTATCACTTACGAATTTGCATATAAGTTTGTATTGTAGTTTTATTGGATCATATCGTACGTGATAGACATATGCTAATCCTCATAGAAATTATATTGATCCTTAGCCGTTGGAGTTATTGCCTCCTTTGATACGACAGAATGTTATTCTTCAATCTAGCTTCCGTTATGATTTCTATTGATGTTAAAATTGCATTATTATGAATCGATTCTTGACCTTAAAATATTCCAACGGTCTTCTAGCTTAGAAATCGATACGTTATTGTGTTTTTTAAGTAGATATTGTATGAAAAAATATGAAATTATATTCGATTCAGTTGTTATACTGGCGTTGCTTAACATATTCAAGTACATACTAAATGTAGTTTGAAAGTAAAAAAATATCGCTGGATGTGAAACGAATGGTAGCTTAAGCTAAAATCTTAACTTCTAGCGTCTTACCAATAGCACAGAATAACTAATAGTACTAACGCCAATATACTTAATGTGTAATTTAGTGAAATATTTAGCACGTCCAATGGACTCAACACGGATTAATGTTTGTTTTAATCGATTCTTATACAAATTAGGTACTTACCTACTACGAAGTATCTACTTATCCAGCTGCATTATGATTACCTATGTAGTTGTAAATATAACAAAAATTGAGTCGTGGCCCTTATTCGTGTTTTTTTAGCCAGTTTAGTGTCTTGACGATGTATTTGAATTGGTATAAGAATCGGATAAGGTATTAAAAAAGTCTCGAAACTTTATGTAATCAATTCCAATAACAGTAGGTAACCCACTTGATACTATTTGAAATGAGTCACAAAACTACAAAACGCCAGGTCATTGGTGTTTTAGAATATTTATTGTAGACTAGCTGTGCCCGCGACTCTATTCGCGTGCATGTCGGAAAACAAATTGAATATTATTTATTTATTTATTTGGGATAAACAAACAGTTTCACATTGTGTCATATATAATAATGTCAAGAATAATTTTTTAAAATTTTTCAAAGTGTACAAATAAAATTTTATTATTATTATTATATAATTTAAATGTGAAACACATCGTTATCCACAGAATACATAATGAATACAATTCCACAGAATATTTTTTTTTTCACATAATTTTACGGTTTTTATTTTTTTTGCGCCGCACCCTAATTCTTGTGAAGTGAAAGTCCCGTCAAAATCGGTCCAGCCGTTTTAGAGATTAGCTGGAACAAACAGACAGAAAGACAAAACTAAAAAAAATGTTTTTTGTTTTCTTACGCATTTAGTAAAAAGCCTGAATTCCCAAAGCTGTTATTTTTATATTAGAACCAGACACTTCCATACTATTTATTTGTTTATAATAGATTGTCAATGTTTATTGTCTTTTCGGCAAGTTCCCAGATGGGTCTTTTAAGAAAATTTATTTAGTTACTTACTAATATTTTTTTCAAGAGCCACTGATGCTGGGCATGAGGTTCGGGTTCGAATAAATGATAAATGATTTATTTTTTGTAAGTAGGTTTGTGCAAACACTTTTACGACGCATAAGCTACTCAAACTGCCAGACCATGATTAAAACGGAAACAATGAAACACATAGTCCTCACATTCACAATAAAAAATAATAAAATACTTTATAAGTATAAACAGTAAGTAAAGCCTGGATCCTGGATTTATGCCAGCAATAGTCTCGCCACCTATTATATGGGACTTAAACATAACTGGACTGAACCGTACGAAATGTGGATGTGCTACCTATATGTGAGTAGATACATCTATGCCTAACGCTTGGGAAAATACCGGCGTGATGTTATGATTATGATTTTTTTTTTTCATGTTTCAATTCATATTCCGATGTCACAGTGACGTTCCTATAATTATTTATTTAACCATCATCTGTCTAGCCTTTTCCCAACTACGTTGGGGTCGGCTTCCAGTAGGTATAACCGGATGCAGCTGAATACCAGTATTTTGCATGGAGCGACTGCCTATCTGACCTTCACAACCCAGTTACTGGGCAATACTTACAAGGGTAAGGCTTCTGAGGATCCGTAACGACTGTCAAAGATCCACGAATGACAGCCGGGACGTGCTTTCCGAGGCACGGAGGGGTCATGGTATATGAAGATGGTCACCCATCCACGGACCAACCGCGGCAGGCGTAGCTTAACCTGATCGATCGACCCGTGCGGCTGTTATTACTTAGCCATAAGCCCCTCTTGTTATTTATTTAACCGACAGAAAAAATAAGCCTATCTATGATTCATCCAGGTCATTAATTATAATGTTAGTATAAATGTTTAATAATTGTAAAATAATAAATGGTGGCTTTCTTATTTATGAGGTGTGAGTGTGACAGAAGGAAAATATATTATTTTCTAGACATAAATCTTGTTTGACTTTACACCACAGTTTTGTTCAGCTTGACTTTAAGTTGCCTACTTTGCTTATTGCTGATCAATTACATCTCTGTACTTAGCTATAATTTACAGGGTCTCTGTATTTGACCTCGTCTTAAGCATTATGTCTCAATAGTGCAGGCAATTTAATTTATTGTAACATTACGTTAGTTTAATTTATTTTTTTAAAGGCAATAAAGAAAACTTTTATCTAGGTATCAACGTTTTTTTTATAACAATATACTGTGATATTATTTGTTAAAACCTTTTATTTATTTTATAAATAATGTCCTCTTGAACGAAACGTCATGTAAGGTTACACCCATACCTAAATAAAAAGATACAACGTGCATATATTATTATTTATCAAGAAATAAACAAAATATTGGCTGCCTGCTTTGTTTTCTCAATAAGCAGCACAACGAAATAACGCTAAGTGGCCATTGAGTGGTTCAGGTGAGACGACCGCGGGCTGTCATACGAATTTATTCTTGTTTCATACACCAACTCATCATAAACAAAAAGACGAAGCATCAGAGTGAGACCGCGGCGCAGAACGCGCGCAACCAATTTGCATTGTACGCCCGGCTAGTAAACGTTTAAAATTCTTATTTCGAACTGTTGGTCTCGTTCTGCATAATAACATCCGTAAGGCAATGGCAGTTACTTGGCCAATAGGGAGGCGCGGCGCGCACTCGTGGGCGTAGTGGAGCGCGCGGATTGGTCCACTCGCTCGGGTTTATCACTCGATTTGTCGGTAGCGGCGTCACCGCAGTCGCGGCGCGCGATTGTCGATTGTCGCCATTGTGTCGAGCGAGCGACGGACGCGCGGAGCTCGCGCTGGTTTGATTTGCAACACGCGATACGATAACGCAAATCGAGTAAATCGATCGTGTAATAAACAGTTACGTAGACAATGACAACAGTTTTGTAATTAATGAGAATTTGTTTATTTTTGCGATAAAGATTTGTGTGTGCAGTGCCGGCGGGACTTTGTTTTTAAAACGTGATTGAAAGGCTTCATTCTGGATCTGGAGTTACACCAACGTGCCAGCGGTCACTTTATGAGGTAAACATAGATTACTTTGTAAAAAAACCTGTGGTCGTCGTGGTCGAACGTTTTAATGATGGCGGCAGCTCGCTGAGGTCGAAACACTGGTGATGGTCGATGAACTTGTGACCAATCGATTTGTTTTGCTGTTTGTTCCACGATTGTAGTTTCCTGCTTTTTTGTCTAGTAAGTAAAAATACCCTCGATCATTTTTCTTGCTGAAGAATGTCAAGGCCGACGAAGAGTTCAAGATTAGGTACCTGCTGAAACCGAATGAAGTTGGTAGGTACTTATTTTATTAGGTATTACGATTTATTTCATTGCATTGTATGTCTGCTTTTGTTTTTTGTACTTACCATTTTATTAAACCTTATTTTTGTAATCACGACCCATATCAGCTGTACCTATGTAGGTACAGTATAACATATCGGTACCTACTTACCTACCTACATGTATTGTAGGTACCTATGTAAGTATCTACTATATAATGAAAGGTACCTACCTACCGTAAGTAGGTAAGTGCCCATATCAGGAAAAAAAAACATTTTTATTCTTGAATGTCCGAAGGGTAATCCTTCCATATTAAATTTAATTCAGGGCGTGTCCACTTTTATCAATTTCAATAAGTAACTGCGGCTTATGTAAATATAATGATCTATTTTGTGTAAATACTTACAGATAAATCATAAGAATCTGCTTTGTGTCACTCAAGAGCATTACATAAGATCAGGTAGGTATCTACCCTTGGCATATTACCTAAATACCTACTTCGTACAATGTAGGTACCTATCATTCAGTATTTCCATCCGTTCTTCGTCCGGTCCGTAGATCTCTGTTCCTCTTCCTATTCTTACGTAAAATTCCGGGCATTTTAAAGAAAGAAACTTTTTTTCTTTCTTTAAAATGCCCGGAATTTTAAATACCAAATCAAATTTTTTAAATTTTCTTAAACTTCTTCCTTACTGAACAAATAAAACCTTAGACTAGCATCCATGTAGGTACCTTCTAGAACTTGGGTCCGCCCCCCTCTAACTGGAGGTCGTCCCAGAGTAGATCCCCTGACCCTGACGCTGGACATTTTTTCTTTACACCCCTGCCCCCAAGCTGCTAACCTAACCTAACTAACTAGGCATCTAGTAGGTAGGTATTAGCGGTAGGTAGGTCGGTCGGAATGGTCGGAACGATTACCTATAGTCGGACTTTTATTTAGCTGCACTAAAATGACAGCTTACGTTACTTTTATGACTGAAATTGGCGTCTTTTTGTTTTTTCGCGGCCATCAACCAAATCATGGTTTTCTAGTACAGAATAGTGTAACAAATGAAACTTATTTGTCATGACATATCTCTAAACTTAGTCCGAACCCAAGTAACACAATCGCGTCTAAAAACGGACTATTAGATATCTAATAGAATTTTATTTTATTGTTTGCCTTAAGAGTAAAATATCTCTCAAGTTATATTCAAGAACGCTTATAGACACAGTTTAGTAAAAGTGGGCACAACCTTATCCCTTCTCATAAGAATGAGTTAAGAAAACATGAATAGATAGAGATAAGAGTTGTAAATTTTCAAATTGTCTGTAGAGATTTTTCTAGTGTCTCACTAAATTGTTTATAGACCACAAATTTTACTAGTAGATAGTTTATAGATAAAGTTGAGACCTTTAAAGAAATCTTTACTCGTTAAGTTTTTAAGCCAAAATTAACTCAAGACTGACAACTTTAAGTTACATTTGATTTGTAGTAGACAACGACACGTAATGGCGCCGAACTTACAAGAGTTATTTAAACTTATTAATGTATTGCATCATGGCGTAACAAATTTCTTAATTCTTACATTACTTGGGTTTTAGCTAGTTATTAATGGGTAAACAAGCAAATCTATATGCGATTGAAATTCTATCGTCGAATATTATGTAAAACTCTCTTAAAATAAGAGCGCTCGCTGTAAATGTAAGATTTAACATTTTTTTTTACCAAATATGAATATTATTTATTATAAGCAAATTTTTAAAATTGCATTTTAATGTTTAAAATACTCATTTTATTTAAAATATAGTAATTCAAAACATATTAAATGTTTAATTTGACATAATTTAATGATAAAAACAAAAAATAAGCATTAAAATATGTAATGAAAATTATTTGAAGCAAAAATAGGCAATAAAAATGGCGTCAAGATGAAGTTTACTAGAGAAACGAATTTAATAGAACAAACACTCTAGAGAATTTTCTGTAGTATGGCTCTAGCTCTATGACAAGAATAATTTTACTTGCTACATACTAAACTATCTAGGGAAAGAATTAACAGATTTATGAGTGGTTTAAGATTACCTAGTAACTGTCATCTCTGTATTCCTTTTTATCTTATCACAGTATTTCTAGACGTTCATCAGTGAACAGGTAATTTGATGTGTTGTGAACGGAAGACCATTTTATGCAGTACAGAGCAATTTAATAAATCAATTCAAGAGGGCTAAGGCCTACGCAAAGCATAGCAATTTATGTCGTATTTCTATATCGATACGTTTGAATGTCCATTAGCAAAAATTTCAATCCCTTGCCATGCCGTCCCGGTCTGCGAAGGCCTTAAGTAAAAGATATTTCTGTTTTATTTATAGACAACTAGCTGACCCGGCAAACGTTGTTGTGCCATATAAATTATTTCTAGCTGCCCGGCTCTACTTCGTTCGCGTGGTGTCCTACCCCTTACCCTACCCTACCCCTACCCTACTCCTACCGTACTCCTACCCTACTCCCACACTACTCCTACCCTACTCCTACACTACTCCTACCCTACTCCTACCCTACTCCTACCCTACGTCTACTCTATAAATAAAGATGTGATAAATAGTAGGTAGTAGTAGGTAAGTATGTGTGCCGGCGGTGCTGCCAAAGACGCAGTGTTAACATAAGTCTGGTAGGTTTTCATCAGAATCGGATCGCTCACTAACATAATTTTGTGAAGTTTCGATTCTGAATCTGAATTATTTTGTAACTCTTCTTCATTTTTCTTCCTTTTTAAATATTTGCCGATTTTTCGCCGAAAGCCACCAGGCCTTTTAATTTTTTCACTGTCTCCATTGCATAAAATCATCCAATTCAAATATTTAATACAAATGCACTTTATTAAGCCATTTTTAGGAAAAAAACCACTAAAAACACCTTTTCACTATCATTGTTTTAGACAAACTGAAAAATATCTAATAAAGTATTTTATCTAGATTTAAGTCTCTTTATAAACAAAGATAAGAGTACCAATAGCTAAAATAGAATGTTTTATCTTAAAATATATCATCTTGTCTATAAAATTACTTCAAGTTAGGTACCTTCAGGCTTTATTAACTATTTGTAGAGCATTTTATCTTAAAACATTCAATATACTTATAAACATACTTAAAATAAGTGTGCTGTAGAACAAATGCTCTAAAAATAATCGAGCTTGAGAAAAAAAACTCTATCAGAATACATTTTCTTTATTGAAACCATCTTTAGAAAGCCCATATCTAAAGATTAACCATGAATAGACTGTCAATAGGCAGATTTGTTTTAAACCTCCAAGACTGTGTTACTTGGGAAATGAGTTATTATGAAGTGTCATTTTAATGCAGCTAATTAATACTCGGACTATAGCTAGGAAGACAATTATTGACATCCTTTTCCTTATGATTCTGTATGAGAAGACAGAACATTGCAATGTGATGTAAGTATGCTTACCTCAGTACCTACCTACTTATCACCTAGTCATTTGAGTATCACTGATTGTCATTCTCACATCATCATCTGCCTAGTCTGTTCCCAACTATGTTGCGGTCGATTTTACATGGAGAACACCCAGTTACTGGGTAATACGATATCCCTTGCTAAGACTGGTTGTCAGACTTTCGGGCTTCCGACTACCCGTAACGACTGTCAAAGTTCCACGAATGACAGCCGAGACCAACGGCTTAACGTGCTTTCCGAGGCACGGAGGTTTCTCCCATCCACTGAACAACCGTGGCAAGCATAGCTTAACATGGTCAATCGACCTGTGCGGCTATTATTTTTTAGCCACGGACCCACTCATTCTCACATAACTTCTTATAAGATGGTATCTGCCTACGGTACCGACGCCGCCAACGCTGCAGGCCGTCGCGATTTTCGATAACTCTCATTCTACCTAGTAAACCTAATTGCCGCTGCTCGTTCTTTCTCTGTAGCAGAGGGTCTACTCCGTAAGTGGAGAAGCTGTAACTTCGGTCGAAATTACGGACCTTTCTTTCTCTATATTACTTACGAACATTAGGTAGATTAGTTCTGGGCCCGAACTAAAAATGAATGATATCACTATTTGTCAAATCCCCCTAATCCCTAATAGGGACAACTGTCGCAAATAATTAAGTTCAGGTTCAGGTTAAGTTCGGGTTCAGTACCTACACTAGTTACCTACCTCCTCATCAAATTTTCTCTCTGGTGCGATTTGTCCAAGTGCGGTTCAAATCAGTGTTCTGAGTGGAATACCTAGAACTAACTGTCCCGTTGGTCTCGTGATCGCAAGCGCGACTGCTGAGCCTGGGGTCCTGGGTTCGATTCCCGGGTCGGGCAAATTGTTATTGAGTTTTTCCATTGGGAATTTCTTTGTAACAGCCTGGAGTTTGGAAGTTGGCGGTGTGATACCCCCGTGCCTCGGAAAGCACGTTGAGCCGTTGGTCCTGCGCCTGATCTCTCTCCGGTCGTGTCGGATTGCCGTCCCATCGGACTATGAGAGTGAGTGAAGAGGGAGTGCACCTGTCTGCGCGCACACTTGTGCACTATAATATCTCCCGCGCCGAAGGCTGGTCTCCGTTGAGATTGGGCCGCCGTGGCCGAAATGCGGTCTGGATGAATGAATGAATGAATTGCACCGATCCCAGCGTGGTTAAACCAGACTCGATTAATCGAATGAACCCCAAGATTCGCACTAGCTCCTGTAGCCTCATCTTCATGGTGCTACAGCGACCATTGCATATCAAGGAATAGACCGGGGGGCGCGGTAATGGTAGGGAAGACGTGCCCGTAGGATAGGTAAGGATTTAAGAGCCTACCGGATATGCATCCTAGAGTAAGCATTGGACTAGTGGAGAGATGGGTAATTATTATCTATGGATGGGCATCTTTTATCGACCTTGCCGCCAGGCTGGTTCAGGTCGAGCTTCGTCGGTGCGTCTTTTGACGGGTTTCTACTGCTTTCTCGGTTCTTTTGTATGTAATTGCTTGTTTTGTTGTGTCAGATTTTGCTGTTTTCAATGTCTTCGTCGGAAGTTTCGCTACTATCCATTTCCGGTTTTTGTAAGTTTCACTAGCAGCGATCTTGATCTTACTTCTATCTTCAGCTGGCATCATCATCATCTGCCTAGCCTTTTCCCAGCTGTATCCGTCCAAAAATTGATTCCCTTGTCGAAGTACCTCATGTCCTGTTTTAGATTGTCGTTCCATGTGTAGATAGGTCGGCCTTCTTGGATTTGGCCTTGTACTGCATTGCTGCATGCAGTAGGTGTGGTTGCGGCATTTGCGAGGTAGCACCTCCTGTGATTCTTGATGTGTTTGGTTACTGTTTTTCCGCCTTCGATTTCATGCCTTTTTTTTTTCGAGGGCGAGTACATAAATTCTTTTACCTGCACGCCGTTCTTCGTCTAAGACCCTTTTAAGCGTAAATATATGGTCGTCTATTGATCTATTGTTTAAAAAGGTCGGTTGGTATTTGTCCAATTCCGTTATTATCTCTTCTATTTTTTTAAGTGCGCAGGATGCGTAAATTCTGACCCGTGTTGCAAACCGATATGTGGCGATATTCATTCGCATCTTTAGGGTTATTGTTTTTTTTTTTTTTTGGAATTAGTACTTGTACGGTCTACAGACACGTGTCGGGTGCTTCGTTCTGTGTGTGTCCAAGCTTTGTTCATGTGTTTGGTGACGGCATCTTGTAATATTTCTGGAATTGTTTTGTAAAGCTCGATTACCACTTGGTCTGTTCCGGGAGCTGACCCGTTTCGCATTTTATTAATGATTTCCATCACGTCATCCGCGATGGGTCCATCACACTGTACTTTGGTTATCGGATTGTTTGTATTAATTGTTGGTATAAGATGGCCCTCGGATTTCTTAAATATTTGCTCCCATTTGGTCATCGGTATCTAAGTAGATCTTTTTCGACGTTTTGTTTGAAGTTTGTTTCTACTGTGTAGCATCATAAAATGTATAGCATCTGCATGCATTTTGCAGGGTGGTTTCCCCCATTCATTGAGGCAGGCCCTACATGATTTTTGCTCTTCCTGATATTTAAACCTTTTGAAGAGTTGCCTGACATTCTTTTACTAGGTTGTACCTATTTGGATTATCTAGTTGCCTATTCTGTAGAAGTTTAGCTTTTTGTAGTTTAGCAAGAGCTTATCGATGATCTCTGGAGAGAACTGGCTGCAGAATCAGTTTCCTGGGCAGCCGCTTTTAATACTTCCGTTATGGTATTCCAGGGTATTTCGATGTTTTGTCCGTTGAATTGATTCCTACATATCTTTTAGTTTTTTGATATGCAGTCTTGGTATTTTGTATTCGTGAATTTACTATTGAGGGTGACATAATGGCACTGTTTATAATTGAAATTCTTGTATCGGTTTGTTTGTTGTTTGTTAGCAGACCCCAGATTATTTTATGGTCGGATGTGCCCCTAGCGGCCCATTCGCCTGTAATAAGTTCGAAGAGTTTTTCTGTTGCATGTGGCGATGATTTGATCCAATTGAGATTTCTGAGTGCCCTTTGACCATGTTATCCTGCATGATGATCTCGCTTTTGTCTTTTTTTTTTTGCAGTTTTTCTGTGTTGGTTGTAGAGCTCCTGAGTTTTTACCTGTTTCTTGTATGCAGGCTGTATGAATGCCCCTAATTGAGAGTTCCGCGTCTTAGTTAATTGGTAAAGGCTTATTATGTTGTATTGTTTTGACGTTGTTTGATTTTTCATTAGATTAATCGGGTTGCTGTTGTAATGGTCATCGTCGGTCATGGCCCAGCTATCATAGTGCTGGTCCTTGTAGAGGATGTGCATGTTGCTGGGTACTGGTTCGGTAAGTGAATACACTAGTGTGTGTCTTGTATCCGTGTGCACGTGCAAATTTACAAGATAGAACTCGGACGCGGCGATTAATATATCCTCTCTACCTCAGAACGTCTTGTTATACTGCGTGATTGTGTATTTGTTATCCTTTGTTCCTGGGAGAGATTGCTGTTAGGGAGAAATTCTTGTATATTATTTAAGAGCGATATTATGAAGAAACCAAACCCATTACATTATTTATTTGATGGGCTATAGCTATAGCTCGAACTAGACAATTGCCGTCTTTTGTCATACGCAAACTTATGCCCATTTTTAAAGAGAAAGCCTTTTGTTTTTATGGTATCGCAAGACCTTCTCAGCAAACATGTGCGTGGGTTTGTTTTTGAGAAACAATAAATCTGACAGGGGACGCCTCAAATTTATGAGCCTTGCTATTTTTGTTTCTTAACTTAACCTTTTTTAACTTCGAGTCCAATTTTGCGCACATGTTCGAATCCAGGTACATGGATTGTGATCAGACATATTGACATACATAGTGTCAGATATACAGTCGTGGGCGCAGAATTGGGATACGGGTAAACGAGAGAAACAGCTCCTTTATGTACAAGACTTGACTTACAGGCTATGAAATAAGTTGCTTGTTCAAGGCAGTTTTGGTAATTTAGTACACTGTTAAATGAAGAAAATCGTGGAGTGCGAATTCTAGAGCGATACCGTATTTTAGGCTAGAGTAATAGAGTGTCTTAGTATCCCTCGCTCCTAGATATAATATAAAAACATTTCCCCAAAGCCTATTTATAGCTTACAATGATGTTAAATTCACGCGTGGCTTTAAAAATCCAAATTAAGAAAACAAAGCGCAGCCGGATACAGCGTCTAATGGAGATCCCTGAAATATACGGAAAGATCTCACCAAATTGGCCCGCTAAGGGCACTCGACGTCACCAAGCTCCTCTGTTGGGAGGCTTAAGCTTCTGGCTTGTATACCAGGAACACACCCACACAAACAACACGCGATACACCGTTTCGAATTTCAAATTTGAGTTTCGAGCTGAGAGTTACGCCAGTTAGAGCCACGTGGTACGCACGTTGCATCAAGTATAAACAAAGGCTGGACCCGACACGTCCGTCCCCTTCGGCGGTCACTATCCGAATCTCGCCGTGGCCGAAATGCGGTCTGGAGGACTTTATTTACTTCCTCATTGTTTTAAAGGACAACAAACAATATTGAGCGACATTGTTCTTTATTAAATAATGTTGATCCCGTGGGAATATCGGGATAAAAACTATCCTATATCCTTTCCCGGGAATCAAACTATCTCTTTACAAAATTTCATCTAAATCGGTTCAGCGGTTTCAGCGTGAAGCGGTAACAGACAGACAGACATACTTTCGCATTTATAATATTAGTAGGAAATAGTAGGATTTTTCTCCTGTCCTAGGTACTTACAAGATTCCAACTGGTAGACCATGATCATCAGTCTCCTGCGCTTATTCCAATTTATTTGAGGTCGGCGCAATATGTCTTATTCTTCCATACTTCTCTATTAGTCGTCTTTGGTCAAATGGACCCATTCGAAATGGACCCACGGGATTACTCGACTTAATCACATTTTGAATATGTCGACTGGACCCACTGCCCAATTTCATCATTAGTACAGTCACGGAGTAAAGCCGAATCTATTAGTTTTATTTCTATGACTTAAAATATAGGTACTAACGCTTCCGCCCGCGGCTTCGCGAGGTATGTCAATAAAAACTATCCTGTGTAAGGACACAGGATAGTTTTTATTGACATAAAACGGATAACGGATAACGGATTTCGATAAAATTTGGCAGAGAGATAGATTGCATCCCAGGGAAGGCCCTGAAATCCGTTCAATGGTTTAGGCGTGAAAAGGTAAACATACATACAGACAGAGTTACTTTCGAATTTATAATATTAGTATGGATTATTGAATTAGGTATTTACACTTACTTTTTGATACTTACTGCATCATCACCGTCATCTCGGTAGTCACCCCCTCTCTAGCCACTTTTTTTGGTCTGGTAGATCCTCATGTGTTTTGTTTCCAGTTTATCAAGAATCTCATACTTACTTCTTCTAAAATATATTGAATACACACAAATACGGTACCAGATTGACGGGTACTGCTGCACCTGTCATTATATAAATCCGTTGTATTTTTAGTAGGGTGCCCATTATTTTTATAAATTCTGAGAGATGGTAATATTTTTCTTTTTTTATTCGTTTCTTTATTGTTGTAGTTTGCGTCGGTATACTATCTACTTGGTACCGTATATAGTATTGCAGCAAGTTTGATATAGGTAATTTTCATGTTTTCCGTGAGGAAATTAATTTTTTTCTTTTAAAAAATCGACGATATCCGAATAGTAAATGGTTACTATTCGGATATCGTCGATTTTTTAATTGTTATCGTTTAATTGATATCGTCGATCTATTAATGGAGTAGTAAATGGTTACTCCATATTTTAATTTTTGCGAATAATCATCGATACTAAAGGAATTGCCGCCAAGTAAGAGCTAAAAAACTGGCACGCGCGAAATTATATTTTCTAGCGGGTTCTAAATATGTAATTGATTATTTAATTCGTCAACAAATTCTAACTGAGATTACGCTTCTGAAGTGATAATTCTATGTTATATTATGGGAATTGAATATTATTAATATAATTTAAGAAGAGTAATAATAATACTTAGATATGTAATATAATAATAATATAAAAAATATTATTAATATAAATAATATAATATAAGAAAAAAACACCAATAAGAACAGGAATTCTGAATTAGATAGGTACTGTCACGACAAAAATGCTAGATAGATTTCGTTCATCCAGAGAAAGATCGTCCAATTTTACAAAGCAGTTTTATATTGAAATTCGTGGATAGACTGTGCGTACAGGTGCCTTAGAACGTACAGGAGTCAAATATGACTGAACCTTCCCTTGTCTCTCACCAAGCTGTAGATACGAATAAAAAATTGCGTTTGCAGCACCGTTTAAGTATTAGAAGAAAACTTAAATAAAAAAGTTTTTTTTTGGGACAGACAGAGAGAGAGAGCGTTATATCTTTCTTCTTTCTCATGTAACGAAATGTGCCTAAACGTGACGCGTCCTTGAAATTTCACTCAATTCTCGTCCAATTATCGAATTGCCGCCTTAGAAGTTTCACTTCAAAATCAAGTGCACCAGTATCAAGAACAAAAACCACCATGACACATTGACTGGCCCCTACAAATCGGCAATGTTTTATAAAACCCAATTAGTGCCTGAACTGATGGCCTAATGAGGCCACAATCGCCTCTTCTTTACAGCGGGTCATAAAGACCCCATATTTACACGTTTACAATAGTGATTACCCTTTGTGGCAGGCCGACGATTTTTATTCTGTTGTGAATTATTCAGATTAATATGTCGGTGTCTGTTGTGGAGGAATGTGAGGAGCTATTGCTTTGTTTGGTTCATATTGATGACGTCACTGAGACATGAGGCTACTGGATGAAAGAGGTAGCGGAGCAACCGCAAGCATGTAGCTAACCGCGAATTTCAGTTGTATTGTTACCTGTACCAAAATTCGGCCGAACCATTCGTTCTTAATGGAGTTCTTTCTCCCAAAGACTCGATCCTTCAGCAGCATAATTAGCCTATAACGTTCCCACTACTGGGACACGGGCCTCCTCTCTGTGGGAAGGAGTGGGCCGTAATCCACCACGCGGGCCCAGTGCGGGTTGGTAGATGTCACATGTCCTCGAATTTTTGGTTCTAGGACATATATAGGACACCGGTTCCCTCAAGATGTTTTCCTTTACCGTCTTGAGAGCAATGGTGATGAAGTAATTTACACAAAGTAAAGCGCCTGTCAGGGTCGAACCCTTTGTTCTCTGTAAAAGACATGCACTCGCTTGTTTGGGTCTCCAGATCAATTCTTACCACATCGGAAACATCAAGCCCTTCATCTCTCGTTAGCACACAGTTACTTAAAGCACCTCCAATGACATGAAGACCAACTTGAAAATCAATACTCCATCCACCACAAATTCTGATTACCACCTCTTCGGAGTCGGTTACATTTTAACATGAGCTTGTGTTCTCGCCGCCAGCAAACAGTAGATCATGCGTGCGTTTGCGCATCCAATTAGTACCTCTCAACGAGCGCCGATTTCACTTAGGTACCTTCTGGCAGACGACTGTTTTTTTTTCTGAGACAAAGGGTCGTGGTTCTGTTAAGGTTACTTACACGGTGCCGATTTTACAGGTACCTTCTGACAGACGACTGTTTTTTTTCTGAGACAAAAGGTCCTGGTTCTGTTAAGGTTACTTGTAAGGACTTGGTCTGTGTGGTGCCGGACTTAAAGAATAGCACCACCCCATACTTCCCGTGGGTGTCGTAAAAGGCGACTAAGGGTCGTACCGGAGAATGGGCAGCAGCGTTCTCTATGCATTCCACCACCATACTATATATTGCGATCGCCAACCCGCCTGCCAATCGTGGCGATTATGGCAAACCCCCCCATTTTGTGGGAGGCCTATGTCCAGCAGTGGACGTCTTTCGGCTGGAAAGGATAATGGCATTTGATGTTCGTAACATTGTTGCCTTCTTGATCCTAGTTAGGTTGACATAGAACGTTTATGCAGTGCCAATCTGAATCATTTTAAAGGATATTGCTAATCCATTTCTTCATAATATGTTCGAAAACATTGTCTGCTCAACTACGTAATAACGCAATGAATGTTGTTGAACTGTCAAAATGACAGCCGTTCCTACTGTTAGGCTGTTACACAAGTACCCCATTGGTGAGATGCCTAGACATACTCATGTCAGTTTGTCGACGAGTAACTGATGCTGCTCTTGTTTTTAGAAGCTTGAAGCGGATGGAAAATCATCAAATGACCTGCTCTGGGTGGAGCGGAAGGGAGTGTCAGACTCTTACTGACTAAAACCCACCCGTGTTCCTTCCTTAGCCCTTTATGTTCCGGGCCAGCGGTAACCCTTTCGGACAATCCCGCTGACGTGTTTAGAAGCTTTGGTTTACATCTAAACACTGGTCAATGGTTTGAACATAACTATATCAGCATAGCGCAGTTTTCTTCTGAACAGAGAAAAGTCCCATTTTACGTTACAAAACCATGTCCACAAAAGCGCTTTTCCTATTATCCAGATATTGAAAGCACCATCATCATCTGCCTAGCCTTTTCCCAACTATGTTGAGGTCGGCTTCCAGTCTAACTGGATACAGCTGAATACCAGTATTTTACATGGAGCGACTGCCTATCTGACCTCCACAACCCAGTTTCTGGGTAATACGATACCCCTTGGTAAGACTGGTTGTCAGACTTTCGGGCTTCTGACTACCCGTAGCGACTGTCAAAGATCCACGAATGACAGCCGGGACCAACGGCTTAACGTGCTTTCCGAGGCACGGAGGGGTCACGGTATGTAAAGATGGTCACCCATCCACAGACCAACCGCGGCAAGCGCAGCTTAACCGGATCGATCGACCTGTGCAGCTGTTATTATTTAGCCACGGGCCCCTCTAACTGCAAGCACCATATTCTTGTTAAAAGTGAACTTACGATGATTTCCTTATTTGAACGACAAAAATCGAAATCAATGCAAAATTCCAATAAGTACAAAACTCCGTCTGAATCATATTTCTCATAAAAAAACCGACGGAACCATCACAGTCATCACACAAAGAATGTAAGCGCATTTTTCGAGTGTCCAAGCGAAATCTCAAAGGTTCAACGTCTGGTCGTTAATTGTCAAGACAAATCTCTCTCGTTGTTTGCATCGGCGATGTCTTACGACTCGTAAGTAGTTTACAGTAGCTTATTTGTTCACTACCGTGGTTCAGTTTGGTCTTTCGACAGGTTGTTACAAAGAAACTGGGGTTCTGACAGAGTTATTCAGAAAACAATTGAATAACGATAAAGCATGTTTTCAAGGTCTGTGGTGCCGGACTTAAAGAATAACACCACCCCATACTTCCCGTGGGTGTCGTAAAAGGCGGCTAAGGGTTGTACCGGAGAATGGGCAGCAGCGTTCTCTATGCATTCCACCACCATACTATACTGCGATCGCCAACCCGCCTGCCAAGCGTGGCGATTATGGCAAACCCCCCCCCCCCCCCCCTTTGGGGGAGGCCTATGTCCAGCAGTGGACGTCTTTCGGCTGAAATGATGATGATGATGTTTTCAAGATCTTGCACCGTCATTGCGAAATACACATTCAATTGCAATCAGTTTGATTTTGAAAGACATTGCTAATCCATTGCACAAGTTCGAAAAAATTGTCTGCTCAATAACGTAAATCCATACTTATAATATAAATTCCAAAGTAACTGTCTGTCTATCTGTATGTTACCTTTTCACGCCTAAACCACTGAACGGATTTCGACAAAATTTGGCAGAGAGATAGATTGCATCCCGGGGAAGGACATAGGATAGTCTTTATCGATATACCATCATTCATCATCATATTTGCATTAAAACATGGTATTACAGATGTTACATTAAAATTAGTGCTTACTCGTACATGTTTTGCTATACCAACATACATAGCATGCATGCTCTATGTATGTATAGCAAAACATGTACGAATATGCATACCGACAAGTTTGCGAAATACCGACAGGTATTGTAACGCATACCGACAAGTATCTATTGTTGGAGCATATTTAGTTTCTATAAATTCTTTAATATAATAAATATTTTGTGTATTTAGCCATTTATATCATTTGTGCTTAAATGCTCTAGAAGTCAACATTTTTGAGTTGCTTGGTATATTATTATAAATACGTACACACATTGCTAAAGAGTTCTTATTGTATTTTGTAGACCTATAATCGAGTCCTAATGGGAAGCTAATAATGTTTGTTAGTGCAACGGGCGCAGTACAATTTCGATCGACCTATTCCAATTAGATCGGGAAAATCTAATGAAATATGAAAATGGCAGACGTCAGACACTCCTGGCTTGCTTAATGAGCGGTAATGACAGGTGAGGTGTCACAATCACACCTTTAAAATCCTCATTATGTTCCTTCAACTTGCACGGGGAAGCAAACTGTCGAAAAATTCATATGTTTTTTGAGGAGAAATCGAAAAAGCATTTTTGAATTTTTCGACAGTGAGTTCAATGAAAGATGAAATGTGCATATCTTTAAATTTTCTTCGTGACCCTATTTGTATGTTATAGCCACAGATATATGTAGATATACCTAGATAACGCAAGAGTAACTACTTCGCGTGCCAAAAATTGCACCAACTTATGATTACAAATCGTAAGTCGCCCCTTTCGCGCTCAGTCCTTTGTACTGCTGGCTGGGTAAGTGTGAGCGAGAGCGCGAGCTTGTGACGTCATAGTAGGTAGTCAAAAAATGGCACGCTTGGTTTTCATACAGTTTGTGATACTTGCGTTATCTAGGTATATCTATATCTGTGGTTTATTGATACCTGCCTTATTGATACCTGCTTGTAGGTAACCTCAACACGCACCTACAGTAGCTACTTTTACAGCGATAATCAATGTTTGGTGACATATATTAGAAAATATTCACATGCTACTGCGAAATAGTTAGCCTTGCAGGACACCATTGGCGTTTTGTTAAACAAAGTTTAGGAATAACGAGATCTATCCTTACTTACTATAATATTATAAATTCGAAAGTAACTTTGTCTGTCTGTATGTTACCTTTTCACGCCTAAACCACTGAACGTATTTCGATAAAATTTAGCAGAGAGATAGACTGCATCCCGGGGAAGGACATAGGATAGTTTTTATCGACATACCTCGCGGGTGAAGCCGCGGGCGGAAGCTAGTATTCTATATAATTATATAAGAAAGCTGAAGAGTTTATTTCTTTAAATGAAGAAGTCGCGGGCAGAAGCTAATTGGGTTAATATTTTAACAAATATTTTTAGGTTGTGGAATTATTCTTCTGTTTCTTCGGGCAGTTAAAACATGGAAGATTCATTCAATTCGTTCATTGGACTGAAGCAGAGATTAAGCTGTTTCTAATTTGCAAAAAACAGCTGAAGACTGACTGGATTTATAGTTCACTGATTGTACCTTTCTCGACTAGTTTTTTTTAAGGTCATAATTTGTATGGTAGGTAGCTACTATTTTTATACTTACATAATCCGTTAAACATGGTTAAAAAAAAAACTGACATCAAAGGCAATTGATAAAATGCAGATTCTGTTACTGTTTCGTGAATAACATTTGCTGTTCATATTAAGTAAGGTTCATATTCTGGCCCTGAAACAGGAATACAAGTAAATAACACATCCAGTAAACGCTTTAAAACTCTCATCATAAGGAAACTATAAAATAATACAACACACAATCAACTTCGTGGTCTGCCCAGCCTTTTCCCAACTATGTTGGGGTCGGCTTCCAGCCTAACCGGATGCAGCTGAATACCAGTATTTTACACAACCCAACTTCACAACCAAGTTACTGGGTAATACGATACCCCTTGGTAATACTGGTTTGTCAGACTTTCGGGCTTCTGACTACCCGTAACGACTGCCAAAGATCCACGAATGACAGCCGGGACCAACGGCTTAAGTGCTTTCCGAGGCACGGGTCTCGGTATGTAAAGACGCAATCAGCATCAAACCAACGTTAAAACTAGAAAAACAATCCTGTAGTCACTTTCATCATCATCATTTCAGCCGAAAGACGTCCACTGCTGGACATAGGCCTCCCCCAAGCACCTCCACTTCGACCGGTCCTGTGCTTCCCGCATCCAACGGGTTCCTGCTAGGGAATGCAGAACCGGTTCTGTTTTAAAGAACCGGGATTTTCGGGACCATCGGGCTAAAGAACCGGGATTCCCGGTACTTTCGATACTTTAAGTAAGCCTTTCAAAGATGAAGAGTTGAAACGGAGAAAGTAAAAGAAACACGAAATGACAGGGCAAAATAAAAACATTTAATTCAAATTAAATAAAACGTTTTATTTCTTGTTTTATTGGTAACTACGCATATTCTACCAGCAACATCTTTATTAACATTAAAACATTTTTGTACCTAATCCTAGATAATATTTATCAAAAAAAATTATTAAACATCTTCTCCAAACAAATGATTTAAATCAACATGACTCCTATTGCAATTCTGCATAACCAAATTAAATTAAAGCGTAGCATTAATCAGTCTCAATATTATTGATTAGATAATTTTAACCGACATTGTTTAAATTGTTATTTATTAACATAATTCATCATCATCATTTGAGCCGAAAGATGTCCACTGCTAGACATAGGCCTCCCCCAAGCACCTCCACTTCGACCGGTTCTGTGCTTCTCGCATCCATCGGGTTCCCGCGGCCTTCACAAGGTCGTCGGAACACCTTGTGGGAGGCCTTCCAACGCTACGTCTTCCAGTACGCGGTCGCCACTCCAGAACATTTCGGCCCCATCGGCCATCTGTTCTGCGAGCAATTTGCCCTGCCCACTGCTTCTTAAGTTTGGCAATTCTTCGGGCTATGTCGGTTACCTTGGTCCTCCTGCGGATCTCCACATTTCTGGTTCGATCACGCAGGGAAACTCCATAGCTCTCTCCATTGCCCTTTGGGTGACTTTCAGCCTTCGTATAAGGCCCATTGTGAGTGACCACGTTTCAGTGCCATAAGACATCACTGGCAACAAGCACAGGTCAAAGACTTTCGTCTTGGGACACTGAGGTATGTGGGACGAGAAGATATTGCGTAGCTTCCCGAACGCTGCCCAGCCGAGTCGGATTCGACGATCGACCTCTTTTTCGAAGTTAGACCTACCTAACTGGACAGTTTGTCCTGGGTAAACATACTCGTCCACGACTTCAAGTGTAGTGTCTCCGATCTTTATGAGAGTGGGTGTTACATGGCCATTTGACATGACCTTCGTTTTGTCCATGTTCATTTTAAGACCCACTCTTTCGGAGGCTCTACTGAGGTCATGGAGCATTGTACTGAGGTCCTCCATAGTCTCAGCACTGTCTCACACCTCGCTGCAAAAGGATAGGTTTCGAGGTCTGATCCTGGAGTCGGACTGACATAGTGGCGTTTTCGTACCGACACTTCAGCACCTCGATGTACCGATAGTCGATCTGGCACCGTTGAAGAGACTGCAGCACAGCCCATGTCTCAATCGAATCGAAGGCTTTCTCGTAGTCCACAAACGCTAAGCAGAGAGGCAGGTTATATTCTTCGGTCTTCTGTATAACCTGTCGCAGCGTATGTATGTGGTCTACGGTGCTAAAGCCTTTACGGAATCCGGCTTGTTCGGGAGGCGTCAAACCTGCGCGCGAGACGGTTCGTGATGACTCTCGAAAACAGCTTGTAGACATGGCTCAGAAGTGAGATGGGCCTATAATTCTTAAGAAGGGCATTGTCGCCCTTCTTAAAGAAAAGTATCACCACACCTCTGTTCCATGCCTGCGGTGTTTTGCCCTCGAGTATGATGACGGAATCAAACAGCTTCTGAAGGGCCTTAAGAACGTGTTTTCCGCCGGCCTTCAGGAGCTCGGCCGTAATTCCGTCATCACCCGCGCGCCTTGTTATTTTTGAGCTGCTTCAGAGCCATCCTAATCTCGTACAGGCTGACGTCCGGGATGTCTTCGGTATAGTGTCGGGTCAATCTAGCTCTTAGGTCGTTTGCCAGATCCATAACGGGGTTTTTGTTGACGCGTATAACTGTCCATAGAACCTCTCGATCTCTCTCAACAGCTCAGGTTTGGCAGATACGGTCCTGCCATCATCGGTCTTTAGTTTCGTAAGCTGGCTCTGCCCAAAGGAAGCAGTCTTGTTTGAGTCTTTTTTCGAAGCACTGTCCACCAAAATCACAAACATAACGCAAAGCACAACATTCCGAAGACGCGATGGCCGCCACCAGCCCCTCCCGCACCCTCGTGCAGCATGCTCTTGTAGCATGCATGCTTCTTGTGCATGCTAGGTAGCAAGTGTATTCCGCTTTAAGCGGTCGGGCTTTATGCTATAAAATTAGAAATATTCGAAACGCGAAGTATCTTTTCCCGAAAGTACCGAAAGAACCGGGATTTGGTTTAAAAAATCGACGCAAATTTCCGGGATTTCCCGGTACTTTCGGTTCCGGGATTTCCCGGGACTATTCACTAGTTCCTGCGGCCTTCACAAGGGTCATTCTTGGGGGGGTTTTGCCATAATCGCCACGCTTGGCAGGCGGGTTGGCGATCGCAGTATAGTATGGTGGTGGAATGCATAGAGAACGCTGCTGCCCATTCTCCGGTACGACCCTTAGTCGCCTTTTACGACACCCACGGGAAGTATGGGGTGGTGCAATTCTTTAAGTCCGACACCATACGGACCCACTGTAGTCACTTTAATAGCTTTTAAAAGTTAAAACCTCATAATGCCTTCTTCTTCTTCTGGTCTGACTTAAAGAATAGCACCACCCCATACTTCCCGTGGGTGTCGTAAAAGGCGACTAAGGGTCATACCGGAGAATGGGCAGCAGCGTTCTCTATGCATTCCACCACCATAAAATACTGCGATCGCCAACCCGCCTGCCAAACGTGGCGATTACGGCAAACCCCCCCAAGAAATTGTGGGAGGCCTGTGTCCAGCAGTGGACGTCTTACGGCTGAAATGATGATGATGATGATGAATGCCTTCTAACAGAGCGTCTGGAATTAAGAATAGCGTAGCCAAATAGCAGCCAGTAGCGCACAGTTGCACGGTGACAAATATTGACACGTTCCGCGCACAAACACACAGACACACACCCTTTTTGACCCAAATACAGCCTTCCAGGAATATGAAACGTTGACCTTAAAAGAAAAACGTTTGACGATGTTTGAAATATAGTTCGATCGTTTATCCAGAATTTGAATCCTATAATTTATGGATCTTTATTGGTTAATAAGACTCTTGTATCTTTACCAATGATGAAGCAAGGACCTCAGAGCTTTGCAAATTGACCCTTCCATAATTATGGAAGTAGCCTATCACAGGTAAAATAGCTTATGAATCTATTTATATATGCCCAGTTTGGCAATAAAAAATGCTACCTTTGGTAAGCAAAACGATTTGTTTTTCTTTATAGGACTCGAGCATAAGTGGGTCATCCTAATTGCGCATATTAATGTTACGCACACATTAATTAGAGCGTGCTGTTGGTGTTTTCCTAATGTGACACTGCGTGTTTCTTTACTATGACACCTTGTGTTTCTTTACTATGACACCTTGTGTTTCTTTACTATGACACTTTGTGTTTTGATACAGTGTCAATGTCGTTACGGAACCGCATGTCATTATTGTGCCGCGGTGTGACGTGTCTTGTTATAATATTATATTATTAGTGTTCATAGTGGTGCTACTTTCCTAGTAGCACCACTATGAACACTAATTTATAGGTATTATAGATATATATAGGTATTATTTGTCTAGAGTAGTAGATCAAGTCTATTCAAACTTGTTTTAAATTAGGTATTATTATTTCAAGTAAATAAATATCAACTTTATTTAAATGGTAATTAAGTTGATTTCAGAGTGACTAGGACTATTAATAAGTTACAAAAATGTTTGAAGTTTTAGCGTAAACTAAACTTTATTTTGTAGGATTTAAAGTTAATTTTCCATATTTGTTTACATTTTTGACATAAATCGCCAATGACGATTAGGTAGATTTGATTGATTGAATTAGCTATAACTTATTTTAATACAATCACGTATGAAAATGGCTATGGAACCAAGTAAAAGGGTTTCTGTAGTGTGTTAGAAATTATTTTCAATGAAAAAAATTTCAACGAAATCTGTATCTCACCGTGAAAACTTAGGTGAAGTGAGCGTGGAGTGAGCTGTCAATAGTGTCAATTCCTAGCAAAAACAAACTCACTTCACCTAAGTTTTCACAGTGAGATTTTTACAGAATCGACCGGCTGAAACATACACATAAACGCACGCAAACCTACACACAATCGTACCAACCCTAGCACTAGGGTGACCATCAATTGTGTGGACATACGTTCAAATACATTTTGTCATGTACACCGTTATAAATGATTGTACCACCCTACCTCATACGGTTTGTGGTTAAAACTGTTTTCTATACAAACTCCCTGAATTGATTTGTAAATTACAACCGTTTTGTTTGTATCTGTTTAGTAGTGATCGGTTGGTTGGTCAAAATTAGGTTTTTGTGGTGACTTGCAGACTGTTGGTAATTATTCATCATCGTTATCGTTTATTAATGTTATTAATATGGATATTTAGCTATGATTCAAGGTGCCATAAGAGTTTCAGGAATTGATAAACGATCATGCATCTTAGAACAGAAAAAAGTTGAGTATTTAAAGATTTTATGTTTAATTAAAAAGTTGGGTGTCTACGAAAAATAAACTCTCTTGGATCATTTACATTTTACTAAATCCTCATTATGGACTAGCTTGCGCCCGCGACTCCATTCGCGTGAAAATTCTTGTTTCAATATAAAATATTTCCTATGACACTCGGCGATAACGCGGCGGGACCAACGGTTTAACGTGCTTTCCGAGGCACGGAGGGGTCTCGGTATGTAAAGATGGTCACCCATCCACAGACCAACCGCGGCAATCGTAGCTTAATCTGATCGATCGACACGGGCCCCTCTACACATACTCCTCTCCCTTATACATTATTGCACTGTCTATTTTAACTTACATTTAAAACGGTTTTCTTCCCTAATTCGCTTTCTTACTCTCACACCCTTAACAACGTAAGCTTTTCATTACTTCCACTGCGCATTTCACTTCTTGCCGTCTTACTTAAGGTAACACCGGCTCGAGGGGAGAGCCAATCAGGAGCGAGCTCTTTAAAACCATCCCCGCGTCATAAGCTATTATAACACCCTCTTTAATATTAATATTTTCCACATTTTTGAACACGATAATTGTCAGCCATATTAAAAGTTGGAAACACGTGGTGGACCGTGTGTTGGGGCTCTAATGCCCGTGTTGTTACGGAAACGTTTATTAATTTTTTAGGGTGTCACTTTAAATTTTTTGATATTAATGACATGATTTTGCTGTTTTGTAGGTAGTTCAATAATTGGTGAAGATACACGGGTGGTTGAGGGTGATATAGATTAATAAGCTACTGACATTTTTTTTAACCAGACCGTCTAGTCATTTGATTGGATATTTTTTTTTAAATTTGTTCTTTAATTAAAAACGGCATCACACACATACACACCCACAAAACGATTCTCGTGTTTCAAGCAATCCATACTTAATATTATAAAATATGCAAAATTGTGTCTGTCTGTCTGTTACCTCTTCACGCTTAAACCGCTGAACCGATTTAGATGAAATTTGGTATAGAGATAGTTTGAGTCCCGGGAAAAGACATAGGATAGTTTTTATCCCGATATTCCCACGGGATCAACACTTATGCGGGTGAAACCGGGTGGTGCTGCTAGTATCAATATAATAATCATAATCAGCCTATAATGTTCCCACTGCTGGGACACAGGCTCTCGGTGAGAGGGAGTGGGCCGTAATCCACCACGCGGCACCAGTGCGGGTTGGTCAATACAATGTCTCGTCCTATTCACCTGATTATATATGACCTATGATTCCTTCAACAAACTACCCTGGGTCCTAAAAACTTCTAACTTCAAACTTCTATGACCTTATCAGAATGAGAGGTTGTTTTTTGAGTATTAAAAAAAAACATAGTTTCCAAGAACTCTCTAGATGGCGTTGAACTACGTTACTAGGTGCCAAAGCTAAAACGCTTGAAAAAAAAACATCGCTTCATTAATTAATTACTTTTTTATGTACGTTTCGTTTTACGATCTCAAAATTACATCCAAGTGAAATAATCAAAAAATGATGTGACGTTCCGTTCCTTGCAGTAACTTACCAAGTTCAGTGCCATCTATCCACCGACTAGGGAAGAGTTTAAACAAAATAAAAAGAAATTCCCCCATTGTCCTGTAACTAGGTAGTGTGTACCTAGTATTCAGCTTATAAAATCTGCATAATATAAAATATTGATGCACAAAACAGTCAGATTTTGTTAGAATGGAATCCGACCTCAACAACGACACAGATCTTCGCATTTCATCTATTTAATCAATAACCATTTTTTTTCCAGTGCCGCTGGGATGTGCGACCGGACCGGCTTCGGGTCGTCCATGGGCCACTTCCCGATGGGCCCCATGTCAGCCATGGGGGCTATCGGGTCCATGGGCTCGATCTCCTCCATGAACGGGCCCCAACAGAAGAAGGTCCAGGAGGAGCACATAAAGAGACCCATGAACGCTTTCATGGTGTGGTCGAGGCTACAGAGGCGGAAGATAGCTCAGGATAACCCGAAGATGCATAACTCGGAGATTTCGAAGAGATTGGGTGAGTCCTTTTTTAGTTATCACACTAATATTATAAAGACGAAACTTTTTGAGTGTGTGTGTTTGTTACTTCTTCATACTCAAACGGCTGAACCAATTTTGATAAAATTTTGTATGGAGGTAGCTGACACCCTGGATTAACATATAGGCTACTTTTTATCCCGATATTCCCACGGAATCGACATTTACGCGGGTTAAACCGCGGGGCGCAGCTAGTTTTTTCCATAAATCAGTCCCTTTCCCTAGTTAGTCTCATGACACTCGAGTCAACTTGGCATGGATGTCCTGAGTTGGAGACTCAGGACTAACCTTAATGCTTAGGGCTTTCCACCAGGGCCATTATATACAAGAATCCCGTCGAAATCGCCGATGTTAAATCGGTTGATCTTTTTACTAACGATACCATGAATTTCCTTGAAAAAATAAGGACACATAGGTACCTACTACCTAATTGCTGTTAACGAAATCATCAACAACAATTTAGTTTGGGTCGTCAGAAAGAGTTCAGCTATTTCTTGACCACGTAAAGAAACATTCTGTCTAGTACCATTTATTTATTGTATTCTTTCATCGATTTTTTCTAAATATTTTACGTCAATATCCTTATGAATTTACCTTTTCACACCTAAACCTCTGAACTGATCATCCTGAAATTTTGCATATACCTACGTTGTCAGGTGTACAGAAACGGACATAAAAAAGTGCTGTTCCCGAGGAAAACAACAATAACGTTATTATGATAATAGATGGCGCCACGTATCTTTCGAATCAAAAACAAGACCGTCTGTCGGGTCAGCTAGTAGTAAATAAATATAGACGTGTTTCAACGCAAGTAAAACAGTAGCGTTATTTGATCATAACTACAAACACTGAGTACGACGTGTACAGACGCCAGCACATCAAGCTTGACAATCTGTGAAATTTCTTTAATAGATTTTCAACGTTATCGCTAAAGCATAAGGTTCAAAGCTGATTGGAAAAATTTTATAGTTTCAGGTAGCTTGATGTGCTTGTAACTGTGTACTAATCTTATTTGAATGTAGATCATAATATTATATGACGGTCATTTTAGAAGGGGCGAGGGGGGAACTGTTTCTACTACTTTCAAGTATCTTTGTCAATATAAAATTGTGTGTGTGAATGATAGGTATAGATAGATAGATAACGTCTATTCAGTTCCGCAAAAGACAATATAGGTATTAAAAAACATCAAAAAATTTGAAAAACAAAATAACAAAGATTAAAAAGATCTATAACGGTTGATCACTACTGGGCGGTGTGTGTCTCATGGTTACACCAAATAGGAGTCCAGGCTGGACTCCCATTTGTACCTAGCATAGCATTTTGTACCTGGCATATGCTGAGCTGGACTGTCCAGCTCAGCATATGCCAGGCACAATACCTGACGCTAGTATTCTGCTGCATTCCGTTAGTGATATACGGATGTCGAGAAGACACATCTGATTTTCAACAAAATGGTACTTGCATAGTGTGGCTATGGAGGTTCGAGGCCCCCAGGCTAAGTGGAGCGACGATCTTCGCTCGGTGTCTGGTAACAGCTGGATGAGAGTTGCTGAGAATCGATATAAATTCCGTGCAATTGGAGAGGCCTATGTCTAGCAGTGGACTGCTGGAGGCTGATGATGATATGGATGACTTTAGAAGACAACTTGTAACGTGATTTCGTTAACAACAAACCTCTATTTGAGGACCTCCTGCAAAAGGGTTTACCCAACCTAACTTTCAAAGGGGAAGATATATGAATTAAAGGAAAACCGCATCAGATCAAACAAAACCGAAACACCAAACACGATTTACCGTTTCTAAATTAACGTTGTGAGTAACAAAACACCTTTGTGTTATAACTATAGTAATATACGATTACGTCACTCTAAGACGCCATTGTTTTGCACAATCCATTCAATTCGGCACAAGTAAATTACTATTATGGTAAGCGATGGATCCCACTCTGTAGTTTGTAAAGGGCTCATTTTGATTGCAAATTGATCATTCTAGGATCTCGTCTGGATTATGATTTATTGAATCAATTTAATATTAATTTATGAAGTGAGAAGTGGTTTTGTAGGTGGATTGTTTGACAGTATTGTCTCGCTCGTTGTCGCTATTGTGTGCTTTGAGCTAAATTAAGATGACAAGCGCTTGACGGGGTTGCTGTTGCGTTGCTGTAAGCTGATATTGTTAAAAAAAATTGCGTAGGTATTTGTGATTTAACAGTACAAACTTGCCCAAGCAAAACGACATCAACATACTACATATTTATTTAAACTACTCGTATAATGTTTTCCGGGACATCATCAAGCGGTAGGTCGACTCTTCACTTGACCAGAGGGCTGGCCTATTTTTTTACCAAAGAACCAGCATCTCCGTACAACGTGGCAATGCTGCTATCCTTTTGGGCACTTTTCTTGCTGATAGCGATGCGGGCGAAATTTTTGATGCCCTATGATTCTTTACCCTTGTTTTGTTTAATACATATTATTATTGTAGGTCTGTTAGTAGCATATTATATAGGTACCTAGTATATATTACTAGCAGCGCCCCGCGGTTTCACAAGCATTAGTGTCGACCCCTGGGGGAATATCGGGATAAAAACTATTCTATGTCCTTCTCCGAGATGCAATCTATCTCTCTGCCAAATTTTATCGAAATCCGTTCAGTGGTTTAAGCGTGAAAAGATAACATACAGACAGAGTTACTTTCGAATTTATAATATTAGTAAGGATGTAAATCTTGTTTGATAATAAATAAACTATATGTGCTCACACCAGCGTCCTAATGGTAAAGTTCAGAGCACTACCAAAAACAGCTTGAAAACAAGTTAAGCCCAACATCCACTCGCGAACAGTCCACCGCCCTTTCACAGCAACGAGCCCAAAACTCTGAAGCACAAATCAAAAATAAACTGCAACCTAAAGACGAAAGAAAAAAAATGGCCGCAATCAGCCAACAGAAGCTTACACAGCGGGGGAGGGTATTCTCGAAAATAATCAACAGCTCAAATGTAAGCACAGTTTCGTATTCGAAATTTAAAAACGCCCAGAAATAGGGATGGGAGGACACGAGCGGAAGAGTATGGAAATACGAGCAAAACCGGCCACGGCCATTCTGGCGGTGACGGCGAGAGGAAACGACATTTTCTATTTTTTCCCCCCTCGGCTTTTTCAACTCGGCCCGTGCGATGCGGTGTGTACTCGGTTTTAGACACCTATTTGTTAATATTGAAGATGGGGTTTTTTACGGTACGGTGTTCGGCTTTGAATTGGATGAATATATTTTTAATAGAGGAATAAAATGATAATAGTCTTTCGACGTGATTAAGGACTAAAAGCCTTATTACACTACGCGTTATACAGGGATCCTTTCCCTAAATCTGGATGTTGTAATAAAAGAAAGGGGGGGGGGGGGTAGTGTAGGTAAGGTAGTGTAATAGGTACCTTTAATAGGAATTCAGTTTTTCTAAAGCTTTTTATAACTTCGACAGGCTGGTGAACTAATTTAATACAAAAATGTATAATGCTTTTATTAAGAAAGAAACTACGTCGATTAAAAAAAAACAAATGTAAAGTGTTAAGTGCAATGTAGGAAATTAGCAAGAAAGTGTGCCTCACGGCTGCGCCAAAAAGGAAGGAAAATTAGGAAGTTAGGACCATGGTCAGCCATCAACGTGGTTTTGAAGCGTGACAATTGTAACAAAAAAATTTACAGACAGTATTTTGAACCGCATTCAGTCTGAATAAATAAAATAAAAACAAAAAAAAGCCTCTATTTCCCATTACCTTTATATAACGTTATAAATGTACATATGTTTTGTTTCTTTGTTAGTAGTTTTACTTTTAATCTATGTTAGTATGTTCTTTGGGATATGGGCCCCTCCACGGATGAAGGCCTCCTCCAGTTTCTTCCATTTGTCCCTGTCATTTGCAATATACTGCCAACTTTTTCATTTTTCGTCATGCTACGCGTGCTGCTGTGTCTATTATGTCGTCAGCCCACCTTCTCTTCGGTCTGCCTACTCTTCTGTTACCATCTGACCCTTTCCTCTCTGTAGTTTTGTTGTCCACCTACCGTCTTTGCATCGTGAATTCGTGATACATGGTCAGCCCATTGCCATTTCAGTTTTAGGGCTTGCGTGAGGGCATTAGTTAGGTAGATGTAGCTGTCGACATATTCTATTGTGTTTTCTTTTACATTAATTGGTCTTTCAGTCTGAATAAGACATCTTCATTCGCGTAGTATTACGACCACATCCCGCTTCAAAATTCACCGAACAGCCAACGCCATCTATTGTCGAAAGAAAACAACGCGTTCAATATTAGTTTTTCCTTTTGCAAGTGAAGCGAGGGCGACAAGGCTTTACGTAAAACTGGTATTGTCCTGTTCAAATACAGGGCATGCATTATTCATAGTGGCACGTTTTCGTCTTGCGTTTTGTGCCGTATGTTTGGATTAGAGGGTGGGGATTAAAAATGTAGGTATTTTCCTTGTGACGTCTTGAAGACTTTGATAGGAAGTTTAGATAAAGCAAATAAAAATTACGATTTTTAGGGTTCCGTGCCCAAAGGGTAAAAACGGGACAATAGGGTCCCGTTTTCTGTCTAAGACTCCACTGTCCGTCTGTCAGTCTGTCTGTCACCAGGCTGTATCTCATGAACCGTGATAGCTAGACAGTTGAAATTTTCACAGATGATGTATTTCTGTTGCCGCCACATTAACAAATAATAAAAATAAAATAAAATTTAAAATGTAAAGGGGTATATAAAAGAAACGTTTTTTTCGGCGTTTTATGCCTTGTGGTACGGAACCCTTCGTGTGCGAGTCCGACTCGCACTTGGCCGCTTTTTATTGTGACCGCTTTGTTCTTTTAAACTGCGCAACGTATTTTGATGCGGTTTTCACCGTCAACGAGAGTTTTTTTTGGGAAAGTTTCTAATCATGATATTTTGACAAGTCATTAAAATCGTGCGAAGCATAGGCGGGTCGCTAGTTGTAATAAAACTTGTTTTTTTTTGTAAGTAATTAAATCACCTTAAAACAACCCAGTCGGTAATTCGGTATGTACCTATACTTATATGGTTTCTTATTATAATCGCATAAAAATTAAAATACCTATTTGGGGGTTGTTTTTTAATCAGAAAACAAGTCGAAAACAAAGGTACCGCATAAATTCTGACATTTATCTCAATTTGTTGTGAAAATTGTACGCTTCGACATCAAATCAATCATTCCAATCAAAAATCTTTTCTACCCCTCAATTGAAGACAAAACGCACAAAACACGAGATATCGTATTCCCCAAACATGTGTAAACGCATCTGCGTTGTGCGTTGTGCGCCAACCTGTCGACAAAACGCGCATTGTTTCCCGATCGCGCACAAATAAGTGCGCGTTTTGTACTTACGTCAAATCAATCGTTATGTCGATCGGTACAAAGGTACGAGGCACAATGGCGCGAAAGTTTTAGCGTGGTTCACTGTGTCGATGGACGGCGAGTGGGTGCGCGAACTTGTTGGTTCAATGTGTTGAACTCACTTATTGATGGACTGTGTTCGAAGTCTTATAGAAATGATATGTTTTGGGGTCTTGAGGTTGAACTGACTTGATATGGGCACATTTCATAGAATTCAATTTTTTTTTTTTTTTTTTTTTTCAATTAAACCTTTAACAGGCACTTTTGAATTGTCAAGAAGTCGGTCAGTCATAAAATATGAAGCTAGTTGCCCATTCCAAAGCGTAGGTACCTATGGAGAAGAACGGGCAAGAAACTCCATGGACACTCTTTTTAAATTTCATTTTACAAAAACATTTGTTACATCATTTCTTTTGAATTTATGATTATATAATGTGAGAACGATGTAAAAAATAAAAAAGATGTCCGCGTTAAGAGCGTCCAGAATACAACAAATAGTAACAAAACAACAATCCAAAATTAAAACAATTAAAATAAGCCCAGGCGGCCAAGTGATGACCAGTCCCAACTGACGGCGCCCGTTCACGAACATGACGTATATATCAGCACCATTCAGCTCAACCACTTTGAAGGGAGCTAAATGATCCAACATACACGCCACCGCCAGCGAGACATTTGAGTGAGCATGACACACTATCAGCCGCCAGGGAATATTCAAGTCAATGAAAGATATATTATTACCCAGTAAATGGTAGCTATAGATTACATAGAACTCACATCTGTGCTATGCAATTATACAATACAAAGGAAATTGAGTTTATACAATGCAAGGATAGTCTTACAATCTTCAGCAGCTCCAACAGTATTTTCAAGTGTTAGTCAATTAGTTGTGGAGCAGGACTAGCATTGAGCCAGGCATTTTTGTCAGCGATGTAATCCCCTAACTTATAATATGCCTGACTGCACTATATCAACGAAATGGTGATGATGCGAAGAGTCTGTTCAGGTTCATGGCACAAAGGAAATTGCTCATTTCTCTACTGACCGCCGTTGCGCATCAAACAATTTTGTATGCTACCATAAATTGGATATAAAAGAGGGGTAATGTCGTACTCTTATAGGAAATTAAAATTATCCATTTATTTTGCTGGGTTTTATGTTGTTCTTTGATTTTCTGCTCAGTTTTGAGGTTAGTTTTGTAACAAATCTTCCACAAAAAAAACAGTATTTTACAACAATATGATTTGATTCACATAAAATAACAAAAAATAGTTCCAATAAATCAATGAATGACCCCAATTAAATAATATTACAAAGGTAGGTCATGCTAAATGTAGGTTTTGATAGGAAATAGAAAATAAAAATGCTTGAATATAGGAATACAATAGTTTCATTGGTCCATATTATCATCATATTCATAAAATATGTCGTCTAAAGGCGGAGCCGGTAGCTCAACAGACCTACATTGAGCCCAACTAAGATACCACAAAATGGTCATAATGAGAACACATCATCCCATTGTCTGATTACCCACCAAACAATTGCAATAATAGCTAGTAATATCACCTACTGAGTTACTTGTAGCCCTATTAACTAAAATGTAAGCGTAACCTTTCTGCTGACATGTCGTGACTTAATTGTTCCCCTTACTAAATACATGTCCGTTCCCAGTACCAACGGCAAGTCAACCTCAATGTCGTTTGCTAGTTCAATTTCGCATATTCGGTTTCTACTGACATGCTCCCAATAATACGACTGACATCTAAAAATAAATATAATAGATATATCATATTTTGTAAAGAAATTGATCTTAGCATTAGTTTAATAGAAAATATACATATTGTATTAGTTTAATAGAAAATACACATAAATTGTCACAGACAGGCAAAAGCCACAAACAAAATCAAACCAAACTAAGAAAAGTATAACTGGTGGTTCTTAATTCTCATCTCATCATCTTCTTCTTAGCGTGTCGATAGCAACCTAAATGGACTCGGCCCAGAATTCAGCTACTTGTTTGCCACCATCACCAGCGTCCATCAGTTCCAGTAACGTGCAGCAGACGGGACACGATATTAAGTGTCCCATCGTTTGTGGAACAGCACCACATTTACACTCCAAGGCGGAGTCGTCTATGAATCTCCACCTGAACAGGTTTTCCTTACTTCGGCCAACCGGGGTCTGGAGGTTACCCAAGGTAACTTATGTCCCGGTAGGAGCTCTTCAGCCGGTGGAACGAATGGTTTGCGTAAGGAAGCACTGTGTCACCACAGCTTCAGTCTTTTTTGTTCGCAAGTGAGTGGTACAACACACTTCACCACTTTTCTCATCATGATGCATTTAAATGTATATTTTGAACATAGTTAAACAGCTTCTAGTATTAGCTATAAACAACAAAATACAAATGGTGCTGAAAGATTCCATTATATCCGTTGCCTCCCCGACTTGATGACGGGGTAGACACAGCTCCCACAGCGTGACATTTTTAACGAAATCGTTGGTGATTTACTGCACAGAGGTCACAGGCCGTAGTAGTAAAAACGTTCTACACAATCCACAGCACAGAAACAGTACAATGGTCTCCATAAGAATTCTTGACCGTGCAGAAATCTGAAGACTTAACTGGACACGATGTCAACGCAATTATAAGTTATTTTTTAGCACAACAAACTCAACAACTATCAATACACAAGTAAAAACAATGTTCGCTGCGGAGTGCTGGTCGGCAGGTCGGCCGTCATAAGATCAAAGACTACAAATACAATATAATGCTGCATGAGATGCTTTGTTTGACAAATAATCATTGACAGTGAGTGAGTGACACTTTTGACACTTTTGGCAGTTCACCTTTCACATTGCCCGTGATAGTGTTACCAACAGTTAATCTTAATCACCCTGACGTTGCGATTTGTCAATAATAGAAATAGTTTTTAATTAGTAAAGTAATGAAACTATACTAACAAGTACTATGGACAAATAATTAGTCTGAAATAAATGGATTTAATTTAATATTATTTTAAACATGTTCAAAAATATAATTAAGTTGATTATGTTAATTCAAAAATAATAAGGAGGACAAATGATAAAAGAAAACACTTTTACACGTCAAACATATTTTTTAAAACTTGATGAGAAGGGCGTTTCCTATCTGACAACTCTGAGAAGAAAGGCCGAAAGAAACTCAGAGGTCACAGACTCTTTTAAAGCCCAGACATAATCTTGGCCAGATCATGTGAAGACCATGTACAAAGGTGTCTGAAATGTTCTTTTGACAAAAGAACCACACAGATTGAGTGGACCTGTCCAGTCAGTGCACCTATTTGTCAGTAAACCTGCAGTTCAACGCAGAACTTAAGGAGCTCAACGATTCAACGAACAATACAAAAGAAGGGACATTTAGGTAGGCCGTATAAATTACTCCAACTGCCAGATCATGTCTAAAACGGGATCAATGACCCAGGAAGAATGTCATAGTTGAAATTATTTTTAAAACTCAGCGTCTGTGTTTATACTAAGCGTTTAGACCGATTATGGGGAGGTTCTTAAAAATTGGCAACACTACTTTTACTAAAATACTCCATTCAACAAAGTATGCAATAAAATCGAATGAATAACTAATTAAATACAAAATATTTACCTCACATACGATTTCGACCAACAAAACTCAGAAAAGATAAAAAAATATTTTATAATTTATAAGTATATTTTTATGGCCATACTCTACTGCTTTAAAGCGGTACTGGTTATGGGCAATTTCCTTTGAGAAATGACAGTTTATAATGATTACTAGCTGTGCCCCGCGGTTTCACTTGCGTAAATGTCGATCCCGTGGGAATATCGGGATAAAAAGTAGCCATACTACGCATACATTTTGTGAGGAGGTAGTTGACACCCTGGATTTAACAAATCCAGGGTGTCAGCTACCTCCATATAAAATTTTATCAAAATTAGTCCAGCCGTTTGAGCGTGAAGAAGTAACAAACATATACTTTCACCTTTATAATATTAGTGTGATGTAGTAGTTGCTGCACCTCCTATTTTTTTTTTTTCAATTAAACCTTTAACAGGCACTTTTGAATTGTCAAGAAGTCGGTCAGTCATAAAATATGAAGCTAGTTGCCCATTCCAAAGCGTAGGTACCTATGGAGAAGAACGGGCAAGAAACTCCATGGACACTCTTTTTAAATTTCATTTTACAAAAACATTTGTTACATCATTTCTTTTGAATTTATGATTATATAATGTGAGAACGATGTAAAAAATAAAAAAGATGTCCGCGTTAAGAGCGTCCAGAATACAACAAATAGTAACAAAACAACAATCCAAAATTAAAACAATTAAAATAAGCCCAGGCGGCCAAGTGATGACCAGTCCCAACTGACGGCGCCCGTTCACGAACATGACGTATATATCAGCACCATTCAGCTCAACCACTTTGAAGGGAGCTAAATGATCCAACATACACGCCACCGCCAGCGAGACATTTGAGTGAGCATGACACACTATCAGCCGCCAGGGAATATTCAAGTCAATGAAAGATATATTATTACCCAGTAAATGGTAGCTATAGATTACATAGAACTCACATCTGTGCTATGCAATTATACAATACAAAGGAAATTGAGTTTATACAATGCAAGGATAGTCTTACAATCTTCAGCAGCTCCAACAGTATTTTCAAGTGTTAGTCAATTAGTTGTGGAGCAGGACTAGCATTGAGCCAGGCATTTTTGTCAGCGATGTAATCCCCTAACTTATAATATGCCTGACTGCACTATATCAACGAAATGGTGATGATGCGAAGAGTCTGTTCAGGTTCATGGCACAAATTTAGATTTGAGAAATGACAGTTTATAATGATTACTAGCTGTGCCCCGCGGTTTCACTTGCGTAAATGTCGATCCCGTGGGAATATCGGGATAAAAAGTAGCCATACTACGCATACATTTTGTGAGGAGGTAGTTGACACCCTGGATTTAACAAATCCAGGGTGTCAGCTACCTCCATATAAAATTTTATCAAAATTAGTCCAGCCGTTTGAGCGTGAAGAAGTAACAAACATATACTTTCACCTTTATAATATTAGTGTGATGTAGTAGTTGCTGCACCTCCTATTTCGATTTGTCGCATGTTTTCAATATCATCCTGAATAGTATAGATATATAGAAGAACAGAAGAAGTGTGTAGGTAGTTGGTTGGCATCACAAAATATCAATAATTTACAAAAATTAAGGCCTCATTTTAAGTACCTAATACGTTTTAAAGTTGTCTTCTGAAAAGTTTTGCAAAAAATTTTGATGACATGTCTTGAAACTGTTGTAAGAATTTAAAAAAACCGGCCAAGTGCGTGTCGGGCCACGCACAGTGTAGGGTTCCGTAGTAGCCCGTTATCACAATGTAGTACGATTCTGTTGTTCTTTATTCTGAAGAGGTAAAAAAAAAAACATATTTTGGTTTTCAATGCAAGTCTTTACCCATTATAAACAAGCAACTACTTCATCTGAGTCACTTTAAAGGATTAATGCCAAGGATTTTGTATTTGGTACAAAATTATCTAACACCCAAGTTCAACGACTATTACTGCTAAACTAATAAAGTTATCTTAACCGCTATACTTTTCCTTTAAAGTTCATGAAATGCACTATCATCGAGAATTTTTCCAGATTTTTCAAGCCAGTAGTTTAGCTTTTAGAGGGGGGGGGACGCCCTACTGGAACAAAAATTTGCACTTTAAACTTTAATATTTCGTAAATGGAGCATTAAATCAAAAAATAATTTTAGCAACCCCTAAGCCATTTTAGAAGACCTATTCAACGATACCCCACACGATGGGGTAGATGATGAAAAAAATATATATCCCCACTTCACATGTAGGGGAGCTACCCTAAAAAAAAATATTTTGCAAATTTTTATTTTACCACTTGGTCGGCGTAACTGATATACGTACTCCTACAAAATTTCAGCTTTCTAGTTCTAACGGTCACAGAGATTAAGCGAGGACGGACAGACAGACGGACGGACAGACAGACATGGCGAAACTATAAGGGTTCCTAGTTGACTACGGAACCCTAAAAAGACAGACAAATCCTGTATTGTCTCAGGGACTACTGTAGTACTAAAGTGTTAACAGCACAGATGCACCTAGACAAAGCAACAGTAACTATTTCGCGTGCCAAAAATCGCACCAGCTTACGTTCAAAAATCGTAAGCCGCCACTTTCGCGGTCATTCTCGTACTGCTGGCTGGGTGAGCGTGAGCGCTGGCGCTAGGCCCCGGGGGTGGAGCGAGACGGGTGCCAAACGCGGAGGCGACTTTGGGTGGATTAGATTTTCCCATCACTAAATAGTGCTTGTGACGTCATAGTAGGTAGATGGCACGCTTGGTTTTAATACAGATCGTGATACTTGCGTTATCTAGGTCTACGCAGACCGGGACGGCATGGCAAGGGATTTAAATTTTTACTAATGGACATTCAAACGTATCGATATAGAAATAAGACATAAATTGCTATGCTTTAAAATGATGCCGTGGCATCGAAAGGAATTTCATTGCACGGCATTGAAAGACGCGCCACGGGCTCCCGCGGCGGGATGCCGGATGGCGTCCTGCGGTAGGCAACGGCATGCCAAGGACTCCGGCGCTCGTTGTGACATACCGCGGGGTGAGGCGGCGGGGGTAGAGAAGCGGGGAAGCCGCTGGAATGCCGCGGTATCTAAGCGGCTAGTGTGCGCTGACTGACGGCAAAATCCCTAGCCATGCCGTCCCGGTCTGCGTAGGCCTTTAGCTTATCTAAACAAGGCAATATTTACTGTGTTTATTGCAGCTGGCTTGTTCATATTGGCAGCTCCTCAAATGACTCAGTACATCGCAATTTACTGCCGGACTATATCTTTCCAAGAATCCCGTAAATGGTTCTAACAGGAGCGGGAAAACGGGTTTGATGACCGCTGGGCCTTTCTTATCGCGCCGCTGAACCTCGTTGCTAAGGAAAATTTCTTTTGATAGGCTTCCTAACTTCTTAGGTATTTTATGGTACTTACCTGTGTATGTTTACCTTCTAACACCTACTGATAAGTTTCTGTGTTTGGCAGAAAACAGCTTTTTACTAAATGCAATTTTCTTTTATTTTTATTTTTTTACGCAACTGCGCCAGAAGGAGGGTTATGTTTTTGTCTGTCTGTTTGTGTATTTGTTTCGGCTAATCTCCGAAACGGCTGGACCGATTTTGATGAAATTTGGTATGGGAATTTTTTAACCCTGGGGAAGGACAAGTGATTTTTTATCGGTATACCACGCGGGCAAAATGAAAATCGAATGTGATTCCCGGATCGGGCAAAGGGTTTTTCCGTCTGGAATTTCTCAGTAGCAGCCCGGGATCTAGTTTTATAACCGATTGATGACAATAGGCTCGCACCAGGGACTTTAAAATAACGGGCAAAATGTTGGTCTACTATAGGTACCACCGAGGAAACTTACATCTGCCCAATTTGAAAACAAAATCCCGTGCACACGATGACCACATCTGTTAGCAAGCGTTACTATAGCGGCCGAGCGTTGCAAGCGAGAATAACCCTTACGGTGTATAGATGTAAGTTTCCTTGATGAATAGGTACAGTCACGAGCAAAACTATGTATAAGTAAACTTGGCTTTATTCAAAGGCGATTTTCTCCTTTATTTTTGAATGAAATTTTATATTGGTAGGAACATAGTATTTTCGAACCCATAGATATATGTAAAGTGTCTTATTTCAACGTTGCATTCGTTATTTCGTGAAAGTCGCAATTTAAAGTTGCCAAGTGTTGAAATATTTGTGCTCGTGACTGTACAGGTGTGATGTTACGGTTATAAAATGAAGAAAACGGTTTTCCGTCATTTGTTTTTTACCGCACAACATGTTCAATTAACTGCTCAATATCGTACACCTCCGTATGTCACATATGTTTGTTTTCATCAGTGTCTGATGCATACCCTTAATAGTTTACACGCAGGGGCGTTGCAACCCAGTTAATATTAATTAAGGTAGGGAGTGGGCCATTGTGTGATGTGTAATGGGGGTCCAACTAACGCCTGGTGTCGTGTACTACTTGATAACTATGTAATGCATATTAATTGTAAGTTCTCAGTCACTGGTGTTGGTTGGGTGTAACGATTTGGAGCTGAAAGGACTATTTTGTTGCTGACGATCCTTCAGGAATAAAAACAAAAGGATCAAACCGGAATGAGAAAGTTTATACTTACCGCCGTCATAAAGAAAAAGGGCACACATATCTACATATTTTTCCAAAATTAAGTTAATAAACTGGCATATGCGGCTTTTTTTTGTGATTCCAAATATGTATATTATATAACTCAATTTTGGAAAAAATGTTAGTTGTGCCCTTTTTCTTTATGACAGCAGTATAGTGGATATGACAGAGATTAAAACAGAAGACGAACAGAGGAGGGGGGGGATCTGATCGGAATAACTCGTTCAATTTGGTGCTGAAAATGCTGAAAGAACTGTATTGAAGTAAGAAATTGGAACTATTGAGTCTGAATTGGCGTTAAAGATGTCAATAGTGCTACTGTTTGGGATACAGACTCAAACTCAAAGCATTTATTTCAATTAAACCATTTACTGGCACTTTTGAATTGTCAAGAAGTCGGTCAGTCAAAGAAGTATGAAGCTAGTTGCGCTGGCGCTGATTAATTTGAAATATAAAGAAAAAGATGCACTGAACTCAAATTTAGTTTAGTTTGTGAACAAGGGAATTGGCACCATTATTAGGTATTTTAGCTTCTAAAGTTGTTGTTCAGAGCATCACCATAGCAAATCAAAAAGGAAATTGATAATAATCAATAAGGAAAATGTGATGATGCTGCTGAAATTCACTAAGAATGCAAAATATTTCATATCAAATATTAGACAGAAAGAAAGAAATTCGTTTATTTGCGGCAAACTTGACGCAGAAAATAAAACACAAACAAAATAACAATTTGGGAGAAAGTATGCAGTAAAGTACACTATAGTATCATATTATAAAGTATAGTAGGTATCTACGCAAAACGGCCATCGCTCAGCATAATGCTAAGGACCCTATACGAGACAGAGCCCCAGCGCTGGTTTTCAGCGACAGCCGGCGTTGACGGGATGACGTCAGCCAGTGCAGCATAAGATTAGATATAAATAAAAACAACAATCAAAATAAGAAACAAAATATATAATACAAAAAGACGGTATGAACATGAAATATATCAATTGGTAACATTACACGATCATCGCTCTGAATCCTGCACAAAAGCCAAAATGGCCTTTATCAGCGTATGCTGTACTGTAACAATCATTCATTCGCTACCGTTACATCGATGCCTTTCAGACTTCGTGAAACCACAAACAGTCATCAGACAGAGGCAATTACTAAAAAACGTTCCAATTATTTCCACATCCGCCATTTTGTGAACAACGAGGACCTTCCCGTCACCTCAATATAATTAAAGACACACATGCGTGACATTAACGCCCATTCCCCATCTCTTAAGAAATGAATACCACAACAGATGCCCCATTGTATTACATAACATCAACACATAGCTAATACCTAATTTACGTCGATTTTCCTCGCTCCAACTATCTTGGTCGTATCGGAGTTTTTTCCACAGTTTTTTGTTTTCCAACCTTTTTTGTTAGATGCAAGTAATTACAGACGACTATTGGAGATTTTGGAGCGAGTACCACGGGGGCACGGCCAATCGTAGGACCGTGACGAATCTCCACAAAGAATTCTCTTCTCGTATAAGAGTTGGGCTTTTTTACTTAGAAAACAGTGTATAGAGTCCGCACAAATAACCTATACTCTTTATAAAGAATCTATTAAAGTGATCCTATAGTAAATTTTGTGAGAATGACTCTTCCGTTTGTAGTCCGGGAGCTCATCTATTATAAGTAACTGATACAAATTGCATAATACTTTTTTATTCTGTCGAAGAAAGATGAGTTATTCATGTCTCAACTGGTTTTGTGTTTAAATTGATTTAAAAGGTTATTGTACTTTTGATGTCCGGTATTGATGCCGTCTTTAGATTAGATAGGTGATGCCATGTTTTTTTACTAATTAACAATGAGTTTTTTTTGTAATCTTACGTTATGATGTTCTTCTGTAAGGATTTCCAAGAGCTTTTCGTTTTTTTCATGCATTGTTTCAGTGAAGTTTTGTATTTTTTACTTCTATTTTGTTTCGTTGATCATAATCACGGTTGCTAAATTGAATTAAAGCTCATTTCAGCGCGTGGCTCAGATGGCTGTTATTGCCAACCTATCTACAACACGTTTGTCTGTTGGAAAATTCTCGAAGTACCTACTTATGCTTTTGCTCATTTTCGGAAATAATAGGAAAAACGATTTATAGTTAATATCAGTGGTTATAAAGTTGAATAAACTGGTTTGGGGTACTTAAGTATTTAGTGCCGAACTTGTTGCTTAAGAAGAGCTGTAACTACATACGATTTCTTATAGAGCAATCGAAAAACTTATTGTGTAGAATGTCTTTTAAGACTGTAAAAAGGTTCTAAGTTATTCTTTACAAAAATTGTTATCATGTAGGTTCGCTGCTGGGGTTTTCATTACTGTCAATGCACTCGACCATCGTTTAAAAGGTTTACATTGAAAAATAAACACCGGTGACTGAATATTTACCGACTTCGATCAAATATTATAGCTCCGACTTAGCAAGAAAATCAAACAAAAATAAGGCCTTTTCGTTATTATTTATCAAACTTGCTTACATGCTCAAAATTGTATGTACCTACCTGCACCTAGTTTCAATTTCAATACATAATTAATTTTTTCATTTGCTTGTTACTTGTACTTGCTAAACCCGTTCAAAATACAAACCTTTTCATAAATAATAAAAAAAGAGATAACATGACAAAGAGATTTCCTAAGAAAAATTGCCCGTACATACTTTAATTCTACTTTTACATACGGGGAAAACTCATAACAATAAACCTACTTCAGTCTGAAACCAGAGATTGATGTTAGTTTAAAAACGCTGTCTAGTACACACGTAATACATAGTTATGTGCTTGAAACGGAGCGCTTATCGCTCCGTCGCAGGCACTCCGCCCTGCCGGGGGTGTTCGCAACAAAAATACTGTTGTTCCCTTATTGTTGCCGACTGTTGTCGTTGTTGCCGGCAAGAGCCCCCGTTGTTTGCTGTTGTTTAATTACTAGAGTTTTTGTGACGCTGTATAAACGATGTTATATTTTTGTTAAGTTGAGCTCCTGGTCTAGTGGATAATTCTTTTTGATGGCTTAATTTGTTGAATTATGTAAAGCTTCAATGGCGGCTGGGTGATTGTTGTGAAAAGCCGGAGTTTTTATTTGTCTGGTGATATGAAGTGCTTGAACAACCTCGTGTAACTTTACTCTATTAAGAGGCACGAGGTCTACAGTTCAGGATCAAGACTTTGCAAACTACTGTTGAACTTATGTAACATACGTATTGTTACATTCAAAGCTGTATGAACTCCGGAAACTAGCAAGAACAAGCTTAATATCCGAGCTCGAACAACGTCACAAGTTGTAGGTAATACCCCAACAAAAGTACAATTACTATCAAACCTAATCCCTCAAGCGACACCCCTCGAAAAAAAAAATCTATTAACATTTAATAAAATCATGACCTAAATAACGTTTCTTACCATTTCAATTTTACGGACGAAAGGGTGGTGGGTGCTCCTTCGCCATGCGTCTTTGTAAGCCGCCCCCAACTCCTGGTTCTTCCTCCCTCCCCGTCCCCCTTCCCCCCGTTTCACCATTGTCGCACGGCACACAAGCTTTCAGAGTAATGAAGAGCATTTTCGTCCGATTCTGAACACAATAGCCTCTTTAATACTAGGTAGAGAGGAAGGTTCTTTGTTGACGTCAGTATTGTACCTACCGTGTGTGTTTGGTGTATGCTTTGTTTTTTGTTATGTTTGTTCGCGTGATTGTTGCTGACAATGCTGTTATGTATGATCTGTCTAATGTTAGGTGTTTTGATGTTTTGTGCGTGTCCTAAATTTAGAAGTGGTATTGTGAAGGGGACAAGGTCTTGTGTGAAAGAAAGCGTCTCATGTTTTCAGTTGAATTTTTAATTTGTTTGGCCATTATAGGGTAGGTATTAAGTAAAGCTTCTGCCCGCGAATTTTCTTGCCCCCACCCCGTTGCATCGTATCGTATCGCCTGGCCGCGCTATCAATGTGTTCTTTATTTATTTATTTAAACTTTTCGCACAAAAAGGTACAAAGGCGGACTTAATGCCTTAGGCATTCTCTACCAGTCAACCAAGGGTGGTGAAGAGATTGGATGGCAGGTGCTTTGGTTGAGAGGAACAATGATAAAATCTTCTATCTTCTTCTTTCTTTTCTTCTTTCTTCTTCTTCTTCTTATATTCTTTCTGACTTTTAATGTTTATGCTCGGCTTCTTAAAGTCCTGGCGTGATATTAAATAGCCTATTCTACAAGCCTTCGATTTGGTTCCAGAAAAAGCTCTCATTTTCCGTACAATGAGAAGAGTCGACACAATGTTACTTTCAATGGAAATGAAAATGTTGGAAAGGAAATCAATAAATATCTGCCACACGATAAAATGACAATGTTATTCTCGAAAAGAAATAAGTAAGTACTTACTGATGTGCTGTTCCCAGAAAATATTAAACATGTGTGTTATATGTAACCCCAATTTTCCCAAAATACTGAGAAAGTTTACATCACTACGACCTCATATTTATTTCCTCTCCAAGTTTTAACAAAATGCGGTAAAAGAGATTCACTATAACTGAAAGGTTTAATGGGAGCATTAATTAAACGCATTTCCAATTTCTCAATTCCTATTAAACACAAATAACTAATAACCATTTATACCTAATTCCACAACTGAATACCGGACAATCATTGTGCAGTGTTGCCATCCCATTGCCATTGTTTTCCCGTAACGAACGGGCGCTGTAGGAAATAATTATTGTGTAGTGGCAACACTTTAGTAGTATCGACACGTGCGTATTGTTGCTACGATTGTTAGTGTTGCCGTTAATTAAGAATAAATAAATACCTGCAGGGTTGCCGGAGCGAAAAATGTGGGGATCGAATTTTATAGCAAGGATGTCTGTGTTGTCATTATACATAATTATGTATGAACTGGCCTGTTGTGGGTGTAAATATTGCAAGTATTGGTAAACGGCCATATTAAAGGTTATTTCATGGATATTGACTGAAATTCAGATGTGATGAGAAACAATAAACATGTTTCGAACCTCGAGAGGTATTTTTTTTATATATAACTAGCTTTTGCCCGGGGTAATGTACTTTAAAAGTACCCTAAGATATGTGTTAATCCAGGTCATAAACTATCTGTGTCGGGGATCGAGGAGGGGCTGGGGTGGGGGTGGAGGGGGGGGGGGGATTCAGGGGATCAGACCGGAATATTTCAGCCAAATCCGTTCAGCTGTTTTTGCGTCAATCCGAAACATACAACCAGACAAACAGACAAGAAATCTAAAAACTATATTTCGGCATCAGACTTGTTCGTACCGTACCTCGTAGCAAATACTTTTTTCAAAATCATCCAATCATCTGCCTAGCCTTTTCCCAACTATATTGGGGTTGGGTTCCAGTCTAACCGGATGCAGCTGAATACCAGTATTTTACATGGAGCGACTGCCTATCTGACCTCCACAACCCAGTTACTGGGTAATACGATACCCCTTGGTGAGACTGTTTGTCAGACTTTCGGGCTTCTGACTACCCGTAACGACTGTCAAAGATCCACGGCTTAACGTGCACGGTGTGTAAAAGATGGTCACCCATCCACAGATCAACCGTGGCAAGCTTAGCTTAACCTGGTCGATCGACCCGTGCGGCTGTTATTAATCAGCCACGGGCCCCTCAAAATTATCCAATAAAGCCCTAGAAATTTTTCGTTGGTTATAAAAAAAAAAATCTCTGCTGTTTCATAGAAAAGTGCAACACCTACGCGGTCTTAATGTATGGAATAGTGATTTTTAGGTTTCCGTACCCAAAGGGTAAAAACGGGACCCTGTTAAGACTCCACTGTCCGTCTGTCCGTCTGTCACCAGGCTGTATCTCATGAACTAGACAGTTGAAATTTTCACAGATGATTTACTTACAACACCAAATACTAAAAACAGAATAAGTAGGTACAATAAATATTTAAGGGGGGCTCCCATACAACAAACGTGATTTTTTCGGCGTTTTTTGCCTTGTGGCACGGAACACTTTGTGTGCGAGTCCGACTCGCACTTAACCGTTTTTTTAAGTAACCGACGAACAATTCACTGTACTGAATCCGTCGTTGTGTATTAATAAGTGTATTTAAATAATTTATCTAGTTGCAAAAAATCACTGGTCCTTGAATGAGAACGTAAAAGAATGTCTGTCAAATCAACAAAACATGCAAGAGATCCCAGACATGCGACACATGTTTAAATTATTTCATCACCACCGCTACTGCGAAACGGTGACGGAAAACATCGTGAGGAAACCGGCATGTCCTAGAACCAAAAATTCGAACTCATGCGACATCTACCAACCCGCACTGGGCCCGCGTGGTGGATTACGGCCCATTCCCTCTCAGTGAGAAAAGACCTGTATCGCAGCAGTGGAAAAATTATAGGATTATTGTATGCAAGAGATCCAGCCTATATAAACCACAGAAATTCGCAAACACGTCAGGAACAACACTGTAAGCTCCTCAGAAAAACTTTCACGAAACATAAGAACTACGCGTCGAACAACAAAAACATGCAGTAGCTATTTACATTATAATTTAGCATTGTCTGAAAAACAATACTCAAGAAAAAAAATCTTACGCTCCACAGCTTTCAGACACAATGTGCACAGTGTTACACCTGTAAAGAAATTGTGACACTTGTGAGCACAAAATGGAGGTGACAACCGTGCACTGTGGCCTGCTGGAAAGCTACTCGATATTGACAAAAGTATTTGTTCTACTGTGTTGAAAGGTTTGTTTTTCGCTTTGTCGTATGCAAATGAATGATGCAGCCGTAATTAGCTAATATTGAATGTGTGTTTTGCGTTCGAAACTGGTAGGCAATTGAATAAATACAGAATGGAATTTGCTATTGTTCGAAATTTCAGTTCAACGGAAAATAGTGTCACACCGTTGCTGGTTTAATTAGGTGGTTAAATTAGTCTGCAAGAAAACGTGAAGGTTCTATTATTATTTTGTACAAATAGATAGGGTATGTACTTACATACCCTATCTATTTGGTTTAGGTGTATTTGTGTTTTAGATTACGCAAAAAACTCAAGTTTTAAAAACAATAAAAGTTTATGATCGACTACAGTACACAAAATCAGAAAAATATATGATATTTTTCAGGATATATGCTAGGTAGATAGTGTGTTGAAAACATAACACAACTAATTTGATACGATAGAAAGAAATCATGAAAATACCTCTATAAATTTTCTTTTTACGATAAAAACCATACTAATATTCATCAATCATTCAGATTTTTTGTCAGATTGTTTTACAAGCAACATACTAAAACACTACTGTTTTAATATTTTAGTCCAAACAATAGATTTTTTGTAATTAATTAATTGCTTCATATTTTGCAATAAATTACCACCGTTGTGTCATTGCGCTTCTCTTTCTTTTCTATGCAGTCCGACAGTGACCGCGCTTTAGGTCATGTAAGCACCTTAATACGTTGGTTTATCGAAGAAAGAAATACCATACATGTATTTTTTCTTTCGTAAATTAGCTTACCGGTAAATATATCTAGTCAGTCCCAATAGTTAATAAAAAAACAAGTATTTTTCTATGAGCCTAACTGAGCATAACCATAATCTGAAATCCATCATCCGAATTTGCGTAACACACTTTCAATTACAATCTGAATAATTTTGATGGATATTGCTAATCCATTGCTTCATATGTTCGTAAAATTTGTCCGCTCATCAACGTAAATAACGCAATGAATGTTGTTGAACTGTCAAAATGAAAGCTATTGCGCATTACTCAGTTGCGCAACTATAACTCGCAGTTCATTAATCGATCAAAACTTTAGGTCATCAATGTTCTTAACCATAATTATATTAATAACACTTGAGCATTTCCATCAATGAATACTTAATTCAATCATTAATTAAATTACATAACAGGTCGCGTAATTACAAACAGACGAACTTTTCCAACTATAGAACTTGTGAAAACCTATTCGATTCGAGCGCAGACAATGGTTGCAATGCCCGGTCACAATCGAATAGTATCAATCATTGTTCTCGATGCTTTGTTTGAGACCCAGTTAATCGACCTTTGCGAATTAAATTTATTTTTAGATCGAGCGCTTTGATGTAAAACTGCACGCTCTGTTAAGATTATGGATCACTGTTTTCTTAAACCAATATTTGTTGCAATTAATTTTGGCAGCGACTTTTCGTAACAAGGCACGCTGTGCGAGCTTTCAAAGAAAAAAAAAAAGATTTTCTGTCAAATTAATGTGTGTATGTTAAGGATGCGTAAGTGCGTATATCCGTACCCTCAAAGAAAATACACCAAAGCAATTTATACTTATAGGACTAATGCGACATTTTCTTCTCTCCAGAAAAAAAGTAAAGCCGATTTTTCCCGAACAATCACGAAACAGTCAACGTAATTTTAATAGAACATTAGTCTTTTATACCATTGTCGTTACTAAGCACACGATCCTATCATCCGCGCCGACAAAAGATACGAGCCCACCCCAAAGTATCGACATAATAATGAGGAACCGGGAAAAACTTCTGTTGTGGAATGAAAAGCGCAAATTCGTCATTAGGCGGCGCTTTCCGCCATTGTTGTTCCTATCTCTTTCACTCTTAGGGACAGTTACCCGCGCGGGAGAGAGACTACCGCTGGTCCTTGGAGCCGGATTGTTCCTTTCTATGTTAGCGACATTGTTTTCGCTTTTATACCCGCCTGAATTGGGATTGTCTTGTCTGTTTGAATGGACGATGGCGCCCCTCCACGGTGGATGAATACAACCTTCTATAAATGAGGGAGACAAAGGGTTGGTCTCTTGAATCGCGCTGGGAGACAGGTCGTTGGTGCCTTCGATTATATTGTATCGATTCAATGCCATTGTTTTAGCAATGAAGGATGGTTAGGGCAAATTACTTTTCTGTTTTGTTCTATGTTTTTATAGTTTATGGCCGCTAATGTAAAGTATAATAGACACTATTAATGATATCAGATTTCTGTTCCTTTTTGTTTTAATTAGATTTGGTCACGTATCTTGTGTTAGTAACACGCCAATTTTGAAATGCAGAGATAAACGATTTCGACTTTGCTCGACACGCTTAAAATATTGGCGTAAAATATCGAAGCGTAACGTGAGCAAAGAGTTTTAAGTCTCTTTTCAAGCGATCTGTAAGGCAAAGTATAGAAAAGTCCTTTTGTTCATTAATTTATAGAATACTAGCTTATGCTCACGACTTCGTCCGCGGAAAATTACTTGTAACATAAAATATATAATCCTATGACACTCGGCAGCAGGTACGGCGGGGTAACTGCGTAACACACTAACAATAGCAATGGCTTTCATTTTGACAGTTTAACAACATTCATTGTGTTTCTTAGGTTGTTGAGCAGATTTTTTGAAGTGAAAACTTCTTTAGCGGCGTTGTACACTTTTTTTTGTAATGGGTAAAAAATGTTAAACTCGCGTCAGGACACGTGACCTGATCGAAAATTTGTAAGATTCCAAAATATCAAAAATTGAAAACTTCTTTAGCGGCGTTGTATTTTTTTTTTTGTAATGGGTAAAAAATATTAAACTCGCGTCAGGACACGTGACCTGATCGAAAATTCGTAAGATTCCAAAATATCAAAAATGCACAACGTTAATATTCAAGTTTTCACTTCTGCCGGCACTCCCGGAGTGCAACCCGTCGTTTTCTTCCTCGAACATATGAAGCAATGTATTAGTAGGTATATCTTTCAAAATGATTTAGATTGAAAGTGTTAAGTACGCAATTAGGGTGCTGTAAGAAGGTAATCAGGGTGCTGTAAGTATGTACAGTGGGCTGCATCAATTGGGTACCCCAGTTGTATGAAAATTTTAATACAACTGGGGTACCCAATTGATGCAGCCCACCGTACTACTTCCCATTTGTGAAAAAAAACGTTATCTGATCAGTAGTTCTGAACAGGGATTTGAAAACTAAATGAATTTCGTTCCGTTACCACTAATGTTATCGTATCGTAATTTGTAACGATACTAAAACCTAAAGATATCAATAACGTTAACGTAGAAGTATAGATATACCTATAAATTCAAAGTCCTGACTGACTGATATATCAACGCACAGCCTAAACCGCTGGTCCTAGAGACATGAAATTTGGAGGGTGTATCTTTGTGAAGAGTAGGTATCCACTAAGAAAGGGTTTTTCGAAATTCCACCCCTAAGAGTTCGAATGGAGGGAAAATTTCACGCGGACGAAGTCTGGCAGATGCTAGTTACTTACAAAAGTTAATATGACTGTTGACTGTTTAAAGTCGTTGCTTTGATACCGAAACAGAGAAGTTTATAATATCTAATGTTGAAATAATAAAGAAGATGAGTGCTAATGGCAATATTACACACTGTGCTGTGAATTAGGCAATAAAAGACCATGTTTCAGCCATTTGAAGACCTGTTAGTGAATACGTCACATAAGAGAGTGCGAACAGTTACGAAACGGTTTAAAAATTTGACTTGGGTGTGAAACTTTTGGTTGTCGTAGTGTACATAGTTTAAATACGACTGATGACGGAAAATGGCATCTTTCCCTATGAATACCTGCCTATATTATTGTAGCGTTATCTACAACGCCACATGAGAACAACGCATCATACATGACGTCACGCTAAATCCTGCATCTCGCAAGCAGAGTTTACCGCGCAACTAGCATGGATACAACGGCCCGACATGAATCATCGGGCAGTTGCCCGCCAGACACAACACCCGTCTGGTCGGAGGATCCTCCCTTTTCTATGGAGGTTGAGTGAATTTTACACCCTGTTCCTCATACTTCTATATTATGATGATTACAACTACAGATATCGGAACAACTATGCAATTCTCCAGAAGTTATTAGAAACTTCCATAGTATGGATCCCAGACTTGGTCTTTGACAAATATTCAAAAGCCCAAACTTTAAGGTTTGCCAGCGTGCAATGGAGCGCAGTATTCTAGGCGTCAAATTGACAGACCATATTCGCAACACCACACTGCGCTCCAGAACACAGATTACTGACGTTGCTCAAAAAGCCGCTAAGCTGAACTGGAACTGGGCTGGCCACGTCTGCTATATGCCCAATATGATGTGGGCCAAAATAACCACCACGTGGAAGCCTTTTTTTTTTTTTTTTTGCGGTTGGGAAATCATCAAATGACTCCTCCCGCTCTGGGTGGAGCGGAAGGGAGTGTCAGACTCTTACTGACTAAAACCCACCCGTGTTCCTTCCTTAGCCCTTTATGTTCCGGGCCAGCGGTAACCGTTTTGGACAATCCCGCTGACCCGGCAGGCTTCGGCCCTAAGGGGCCCCTCCTCGATGCTGACATCTCTTTGAGGCGCGCGTGGAACACGAACGCGCCGTCCGGCACGGGCCTGGTCCTGTTCGGCTGATGACCAAAGATGTCAAGAGCCCGTGGAACCCTGACACAGGTAGAAGGCGTCCCGGTAGATGCCGTAGAAGATGGTGGGACGGGCTGGACAAAACAAACGACCAGTGGTCCACTTTAGCCCTGGATCGAAAGAGCTGGAAGTCATGGAGAGAGGCCTTTGCCCAGCAGTGGGATGATGCAGGCTAACAGTAACAGAAACACAAACAATAGTTGCTAACAGTAACAGTATTCATCATCATCTGCCTAGCCTTTTCCCAACTATGTTGGGGTCGGCTTCCACTTACCTCCACAACCCAGTGTCTGGTAATACGATACCCCTGGTAAGACTGGTTGGCAGACTTTCGGACTTCTGACTACCCGTAACCACTGCACGGAGGGGCTCGATATGTCAAGATGGTCATTCATCCGCGGCAAGCATAGCTTAACCTGATCGGTCGACCTGTGCGCCTGTTATTATATAGCCACGGGCCCCAACAGTAACAGTATTAGAAACTTTAAAAAGCCTAAATGTAAGAATCCATAAAAAACCCACTTTTGAAAACGAATAGATTCTACTAGAGCGAAATCTCCTGTTTTTTTTTCAACCAAATCTAGCTGTGTTTGGTTACATCACCTCTCAATACGCTAAGAAAATCATTCTTTCTTCCCAGGTGCCGAATGGAAGCTTCTCTCCGAAGACGAAAAGCGGCCGTTCATCGACGAAGCGAAGCGCATCAGAGCCATGCACATGAAGGAGCACCCTGACTACAAGTACAGGCCCAGGAGGAAGCCGAAGACGCTAAGGAAGGAGGGGTACCCCTACTCCATACCGTACCCCAGCGTGCCCATGGATGCGTTGAGAGCTGGTGAGTAGATTCATCTTTTTTAATCCTGGACATGTATTTTAATTGGTCTTTTAAGCCATAAAGTCATCATCATCTGCCTAGCGTTTTCCCAACTTTGTTGGGATCGGCTTCCAGTCTATCCGGATGCAGCTGAATAGCAGTATTTTACATGGAGCGACTGCCTATCTGATCTCCACAACCCAGTTACTGGGTAATACGATACCCCTTGGTAAGACTGGTTGTCATCGGGCTTCTGACTACCCGTAACGACTGTCAACGATCCACGAATGACAGCCGGGACCAACGGCTTAGGGGTCACGGTATGTAAAGATGGTCACCCATCCACAGACCAACTGTGGCAAGCGTAGCTTAACCTGATCGATGACCTGTGCGGCTGTTATGATTTAGCCACGGCCACTGATATTAGTAAAAAAAAATTAAAACACCCTAGGACAATATTTGAATTGGTCTTTTAAGTCATTTAAGGATGATTTTTTTTATTTGTATTCGAGTTTGGTGTATTTGTGTAAAATATACAGCCTGGTGCTGTCACTAAGTTCATCAACGACGACATTACTTAAAATGTACATAAAATGTAATTCCTTACAGTAAATATCTCTTCTTATAACTAACGATTGAGTGACAGTTAAAACAGAAAATTCAAACTTTTCACTGGCACATTTTCTGAAATGATCAAATTCAATCACACTTATCACACTAATATTATAAAGGCGAAATTTGGGTGTGTTTATATGTTTGTTACTTCTTCACGCCCAAAAGGCTGGACCAATATTGATGAATTTTTGCATGGAGGTAGCTGACTCCCTGGATTAACATATAGGCTACTTTTTATCTGTGAAGCCGGGGGGCGCAGCTAGTGAAATTATATATCAGCACAGCCAAATTAAACATCAAGTTCATCCACTTTCCTTCACCCTAATTGCGTAACACACTATTCCTCTCAACTTGAATCATTTTAAAGCATAATTTCTAATCCATTGCTCCTTAAGTTCGAAAAATGTGTCTGCTCAACAACGCAAAGAATGCAATGGATGTTGTCGAACTGTCAAAATGAAACCCATTGCTACTAATTACCAAAAACACTGCTCTCAAGTTCCGAGGACCAAAAAATAAACCGTCTACACACGAGCCAGCAACATTGTCACTAATTACGAACTAATCGTCATTGTGCTCAACAAAAAGTTATATTTTGTCGAGAGCTGTCATTATGTGTTGTAAACCCTTTGTTTATTGCATTTTATTGTTGCCGCGGCCTGATGGACGGATAACACGATTGTTATAGCATTTATAAGTTTCATTTGATAGGCTGTGGTATAAAATGTTTCGTGAAAGCTGTGCGAGCATCTATTGAAGTTTTTATACTGACTTTGTTAAGACTGTGTCTGTACGGTTCGAGCTTAGATTTTCTTGGATAGCTTTTGTTTTTTCTCGCGTTCATTGTGACTCTCACATCGCTAGATCGAACAATTGCAGGCTGATGTGTATGGGGACTTTATAACGTGTTTTATACAAGACCATTTGATCCGTTTCAATAACTGGCTTTTAATTTTAAAAAGGCCAGAAAATTACAATAAAAAAAACGATAACTTCCTAAAGCACACTGCTTATAGCCTTAATAGTTTCACCACGAGATATTTAGGGACCTTTTTCCTAAATCGGGATGTTGTAATAGAAAAAAACGAGGAACGTCTCCTATAAAAAAACAAATCACCTAAATATCGTGTATTGTAATAGGGGTTTTACGTAACCCAACACACCAATAATAGCACGATACCTTAACAATAAAACGTTAAATTAAACAACACCTAACTACTTACCACAAAAACCGCCACATGCCACGGTACACGTCCACCATTTTTTCTTTAATTATTTCCCTCCAATCACCGTCCTAAGTTACTCATTCCAAAACTAAATCAGTCAAACTGCCGTTCCGCGCCAGTCCACAATCCAATATCGTATTCGAATTTCGAATACATTTTTTCAAACCGAAACAATTCTGTTATGTAGTGAATGTTATAAAACTTTCTGAACAAATGGCTACATAGAGAAGGCTGCGTACAAAGGGCCGGTTGTACTGACGTTATCAGTCCATTCATAAAATGTCATCGAATCCGCTAGTCGAATTGGGATTACACAATTGCTGTGCCTCGTTCTGACGCAGTGGACGAGATAGTGGATTGAGTCGAGTAGGTATTTGTAGGCGCTTTTGTGCGAGCCTAAAGAATGGTTGTTGTTGAAAGAAATTACTGTTAGTGTTATCGTTGGTTGATATCTTTTTCAGGTTTCGTGGGTCCATTATGAGGAAGTTCTCGTGTCTATTTGTTTTTCTCCGCCTATTTTTGCTTGTATTGTTAGTGCATTACTTTTAAATTATTTCAATGCAAGGCTAGGTATTTTTTGGTCCTATTTTAACTGTTTCAAGTTTTTTACACAATGTGTAAATGTGTAAAATGCACAATGTGTAAAAGTCCTAAAAAAATAATAAATAAAAAAATAAAAAAAATAAAAGTTTTTTTTTTGGCAATTTAATTTCCCTATTGTACCTATACTTACTATGTACTGGTACTAATAATATATCTGATGAGTTTGTTTGAACACGCTAATCTCTGGAATCACCTGTCGGATTTGAAAATTTATTTTTGCATTTGATAGCCTATTTCTTGAGGAAGGTTATAGGCTATTTAACATTACGCTACAACCCTTAGGACCTGAGCAAAATGAAAAAAAAAAAAAAATGAAGTAATAGCACGGGCGGGCGATGGGATGAGACGCGGAGGGTCGGGGGTCGCGGGCAGAAGGTAGTTCTTTATAAAATTTAACATTGGCGCCGATTCTATTGTTCACAAACTAAACTAAATTTAAGTTTACCATATACAGCCTATAATGTCCCCACTGCTGGAACACAGGCCTCCTCTCGGTGAGAGGGAGTGGGCCGTAATCCACCACGCGGGCCCAGTGCGGATTGGCAGATGTCACATGTCTTCGAATTTTTGGTTCTAGGACATGCCGGTTTCCTCACGATGTTTTCCTTCACCGTTGTGAGAGCAGTGGTGATGAAATAATTTACACAAAGTAAAGCGCCTGTCTGGGTTCGAACCTACGATCTACAACTCGTAAGTCGCGGCCGTTACCACTTGGCCACCACTGCACCTCTAATCTAAAATTTAAGTTTAGGCATCTTTTTCTTTCTATTTCATTAAGAAAAGGACAGAAGATAAATATTAGTTCAGTCATGTAAAATTAGTCAGCGCCTGGCGTAAATTATTGACGTAAGTATAATAGCCAATTTTTTAATCTCGTCTAAATTGTCTATGGAGTATCTTAATTTGATAGGACTAAACTAATACATATTTATCTTCTGTCTTTTTCTTAATGAAATAGAAAGAAAAGATGCATGAACTTAAATTTAGTTTAGTTTGTGTACAACAGAATGTCTCTCTCTCTGTGTCTGTGTGGTGCCGGACTTAAAGAATTGCACCACCCCTTACTTCCCGTGGGTGTCGTAAAAGGCGACTAAGGGGCGTACCGGAGAATGGGCAGCAGCGTTCTCTATGCATTCCACCACCATACCATACTGCGATCGCCAACCCTCCTGCCAAGCGTGGCGATTATGGCAAACCCCCCCCTTTTGGGGGAGGCCTACGTCAAGCAGTGGACGTCTATCGGCTGAAACGACGACGACGAGAATGTCTCTCCAGTCTCTCGACCTGGCCACTATATTCCAGTAGCAACAATAACTATCAACTGGCTCCTTAAACTCCACTTAACACAGCAAGCCAGTCAGTCGCCTACTCCAACAAAAAACTACACCCACAAGCACGATCATATCTCGTGACTGTTAAAATAAAACGAACAGAAGTAACATTTTTACACGTACCCTATATAAAAACCTTTTTATATCGAAACTATAATTATATATTTGAAACGCTATTTACTGAAATAATGTCGATACCAACACATAAATATCGTTATTTATGACGCCTCGCGATAGTTCTTGATTCGACGTCATTCAAAAGTTGTGTCGTTTTATTAGAAAGTTTTGAAACGTTCTTTTCAAAGTTGTCGTTTGAGAAAAATGTTTATTTTTTGTCATCAAAACGTCCACATATCAAATCAGTGTCATTGGATGGAAGGTTGTAATGGCCGTCTTCGTTCGTGTTATTTGCTTTGAAGTATGGCAACCGTAGTACCTACTTAGTTCTTGTTCATACTTTTTACTGTAGAGGCTGTAAAATAAAAATATTATTATGTACAGTCAACAAAACAGATAAGTATGCAGGATCGTCGGATATAGTTGAAGTTTATTAAGAAACCGATGGATGTTCTCGAATAAAATTTAATTTTATTAATAGAAAACAAACAGCTCATTTATCAAATTAAATTTCAGTCGACAACATCCATCGGTTTCTTACTAAACTTCAACTATATCTGACGATCCTGCATTCTTATTTCTTTTGTTGACTGTACCTATAATTTTTTTTTTACGGGTAGTCAGAAGCCCGAAAGTCTGACAACCAGACTTACCAAGGGATATCGTATTACCCAGTAACTGGGTTGTTGAGGTCATTTATAGGCAGTCGCTCTTTATAAAATACTGCAGGTATTCTGCTGCATTCGGTTAGACTGGAAGCTGATGTCAACAAAGTTGGGAAAGCGCTAAGTAGATTGTTGTTAGGGTAAGTCAGGGAGAGTTGCCTATATGGTATAGATGCCTACTAAATTAAAAAAATAAAATACAAAATTTGCGTGAACCGGAACGCATCCATACTTTGTCAGTCGAAAGTAGAAGTCAGTGTGAAACTTTTTATTCCCAAAATAAGGATTTTAAAATAATATTTTGGTGTTTATTCGCAAAATAAGGTAAGTGTAGTTAATTAAAACGCTAGAATATAATCTTTGAAATAGTTTGCAGTATTTTTTTTCCAAAATTCTTCACGTAAATAGTATTAAATTTTTTCATAACCTTACATTGTGATCTTGTTTTGTTGACAATCCGCCATTTTGTATTGCAAATGCTTTAGAGGGCGTTCAGAGTCGATAGGCATCTCTCCCTAATAATCGGGAGAGATGCCCAATGATGTTTCAGTGTTAGATGCCCAGTAAATTTAATGGTCTTTTAGCTTTTTAGATGCCGAAAGTATACAGAAGAAAGCCTTCTGGCTTTAATAAGGCTACATGGTGAAGAAGACTTGGAAAAGCCATTACTCTGGTAAAAGATACATTATTGTATTTTTCCAAGCAAGTAAAGAACACAATATTCCTTACAGACTTATTATAACGCCACTATGAAGAAATGCGACTGGTTACAGTGTGTTCAATGCGAAATGTGGTTTCATGAAGACTGCAGTGAAGATTCAGTGGAATGCCTAACGCGTAACGTCTGATTATGTGTTAATTATTTGTCGGCATCTATCCCTGATATCTATAGGCAACTGACCCACATGCCTGGGTGAGATGCCTATTTTGCATTCTTTAAAAAAAATATTCTTGAATCAAAATATGTTGCACAATCGTTCCAAATTTAATCTGAATGGCATAAATAAACAGTGATTCAAATAAACTATGCGTATTTCATTTAATATCTTACATACACAATTAAATATGATTTTTTTTTAAAACTATAGGCAACTCTCCCTGACTTACTAGCGGCAACAGAAATACATCATCTGTGAAAATTTCAACTGTCTAGCTATCGCGGTTCATGAGTGACAGGCAGACAGACAGACGTCTGTCTGCCTGTCACCAGGCTGTATCTACAGACTCTTTTCTCTCTTTTTCTTAGTAATAGGGTCCCGTTTGTACCCTTTGGGTACGGAACCCTAATAAGCTTTCTATTTGTTGATACGTTCTTTTTAATAAAATCATAACAATAACAAACAAGAAACATCAATATCGTAAGCAAAACAATTTAAAAACACGCCACACTTAAATAAAGCTCAGTACACATAATCGAAAAAGCGCTTACATCGTCACATAAGAGCGCCCGCCGCGCTCTCAACAAAAGATTTCCAAATATGAAAAGCGAAAATGGAACGCATAGTTTAAACCGTCTTGGCTGCTTTTGACAGTTGACAGTTTTCACTGTCAATGTGAAAGTGACAATAGGGTTAGTTGGGGTGCGTCAAGCCTCGTCCGTTTGGGGTTACCCCATTGACATGCGATTAAAATTATTGAAAGATTTCGCTTTTTAAACGATATGCGTGGGTTGGTATTGAATTTTGAAAGGGTTGTTTGTGGCTTACTTTGTAAGTTCATAGGGTTTCTTGAGTTTGAAATAAAATTACAAGTGAAAACTAAAAAGTTTTGAAACGGTTACGAACTTCATTAGTGTGACAAAAGGGCTTATTTTTATTCGAAAAACAGAATAAAATACAATAGAAAATAATTCAATAGAGTTCACATTTACTTCGTTATATGACTAAACGCACTTTTAGCAACAAAATAACGATTAAATATAGTTATGAAATACAGGTCTCTCATTCATTGTTTAATAGTTTTCTAGAGTCTATAATACTGATGTATCAATGGTGAACAAGTAAACACCACTATGTCAATGTTCTTACGTTTATTGCTCTTCCTGCATGTTCCCGACTACCATCAAAATCAAAATCAAAATGTTTTATTTCACATAAACCTACATGGGCACTTACGAAACGTCAGAAGCTAGGTGCACGGTTCCAATTGGTCGTTTCCTATGGAGAAGAACCGGCAAGAAACTCCATGGTTACTCTTTTTAAAAATAATTGGCTTTTACAATGTTTCCAGATTACAGTAGGTATGGGACTTAGAGTAAGAAAGCTATAGAGCATCGGGTAGCGTGGCCGCACATGAGACAAAAAACTAACTTAACTAACATAGGCTACATGAGTAGCTGCCTTGAAAAAACTGGCACGCACTGAGAGACGGAAATAGTATAGCTTTATCCTTTTCTGTTACTTATAATAACTCAATACTTTATCCCTTTCTTGTGGAAATGAAATGGAGATACCCGCCGTCTATACTTTTCTTTGTCTAAGGTATGGGAGGACAGCGCAGGCCTGTCAACAAGTGTCAACTGTCAAAATGGTCTACAGATCCGTTTATGTATTGACAAAAAATAAACACCACTTTTTATATATCATGCGTAAATTACCCAATTCACACAATTTTTCACTTGCCGTCAACATTGCGGTCGAAGAACTAAACGTGGGCGGAGCCGGCACGTGTGTCCTGACCCTTATTTAAGGGTCGCGCCATACTTTGCACTAACATGGCTTTTAAGTTAATTGCAGCAGTGGATTTATGTTCTGAAATAAAACTGGGGGTGAATAATTACTTCGCGAGTTCGAAATCATTTTTAATATGGTCGCGGATGTTTTAATTAGTAATATTTTTTGTTTTGTGTAAGTAGGTACTCCGCGGTTTTTTTTACGAGTTTAACTAATTAAATATTTGATTTTGATGAATATGAGCATGTGGGGTGGTAATTAGTAAAAAAAAATTCTTCAAAATGCTAGCAAACAAATAAGTTTTATACACGATAATTTGACAACTACAAATCTACTCAGTTACTTACCCAGCTAAAAGAATACGCTAACAAATTGTAATTAATGGTATTTTATTCCCCATGCAACAATGTATTTAAAATATTATACACTAATGTACAGTCAACAATGGAGATAAGTATACAGGATCGTCGGATATAGTTGAAGTGTAGTAAGAAACCGATGGATGTTTTCGAATAAAATTTTATTTTATTAATAGAAAACAAACAGCTCATTTATCAAATCTAATTTCAGGCAACAACCTCCATCGGTTTCTTACAAAACTTCAAGTATATCCGACGATCCTGTATAGGTACTTATCTCCTTTGTTGACTGTACGTAAGTTAAGTATATGAAATACTAGCTGCGCCCCGCGCTTTCACCCGCATAAGTTTCGATCCCGTGGGAATATCGGGATAAAAAGTAGCCTTTATGTTAATCCAGGGTGCCAGCTACCTCCATACCAAATTTTATCAAAATTGGTCCAGCCGTTTGAGCGTGAAGAAGTAACAAACATAAACACACACACACAAACTTTCGCCTTTATAATATGAGTGTGATTTTAAGGACAACTATCTACCATAACCTTTATTTTTCTCATGTTTGTCACCAGCAACAAATCAAAAACAAAATACAATCAGAACAGCCATTCCAAAAAAGAAAACTCACCAAAATATATTTACCAACTAAAAGCCCTTTAACTCGATCGCCACGCGGCCAGCACGTGACGTCACTGACATTAGGGCTCCACACGACCTAAGAGCCTGCGCACGCGCCGGGCCCGCCCATTACGGGTAATTTGACCAAAACTTGACAGGTTCATGTTGGTGATTTGGTCACAAATTGTGGCAATTGGTTCGATACAATTAGAGTTGTTTAAAGGTTATGGTTATGCGTGTAGGGTCAAAACATTGGTTAGTATAAATTGGCGCCAATGTTGGTAGGTAAGTACCTACTTAGTATGTTTTTAATTATTAGTATAGAGTTTAAGAGCAAGTATCACGACTCACGAGCATAACCACAGCTGATTTTTATTTCGCGATTTCGGGTTTGGTCCCATGGTAAAAGTTGTTCATTATGATGAGTACAATGACCTCTTAAGAGGTTGTTAATGTTTTACTAATAACCCTGTATAAAGAAAAGAAAGAAAGAAAACACATTTATTTAGCACAGACTAAAAAACACACAGTACACCAGAGACATACACCAGATAAAAACAAATAAAAAAATGTAAAGTCTGATGTAAGAAATTAGCAGGAAAGTGTGCTGCGTCAAAAGGTAAATAAACAATATGTGTAGGTAGGAGACATGACAGTTAGAAGAATAGATAACAAGAATAATCAACACAGGCATAATACATGAAATCTGACAACCAATCGGAAGCGTCTATACCGAAGATGTTATTACTGAGACAAATAGTGACGTTGGTGCGATAAGTTAACGTTTGTTTTTAGCGTATCGATTGTAAAAAGTTCAAATATGTTTGGCCCAAAACTCAGTACGTAGATATTGCTAAGCTAGGTAGGACTAGCGGGGTAATTACGTAACACACTCATCATCTACCTAGCCTTGTCCCAACTATGTTGGGGTCAGCTTCCAATCTAACCGGATGCAGCTGAATACCAGTATTTTACATGGAGCGACTGCCTATCTGACCTCCACAACCCAGTTACTGGGTAATACGATACCCCTTGTAAGACCGGTTGTCAGACTTTCGGGCTTCGACTGTCAAAGATCCACGAATGACAGCCGGGACCAACGGCTTAACGTGCTTTCCGAGGCACGGAGGGGTCTCGGTATGTAAAGTTGGTCACCCATCCACAGACCAACCGCGGCAAGCGTAGCTTAACCTGATCGATCGACCTGTGCGGCTGTTATTATTTAGCCACGGGCCGCTCTATTAATATATATATTATATTATTTAATTACGTAACACTATCAATAGCAATGGCTTTCAATTTGACAGTTCAACAAAATTCATTCCGTTTTACGTTGTTGGGTAGACAAACTTTTCTAACATATTATGGGGCTTACAGGACCTACACGCAAAAAATGCAAGTTTTAGAAACAATAAAAGTATATGATCGACTACAGTAAACAAAATCGGAAAAATATATGATATTCTTCAGGATATATGCTAGGTAGATAGTGTGTTGAAAACATAATACAACTAATGTGATACGATAGAAAAAAATCATGAAGTTACCTCTAAAAACTTTCTTAGTACATACATACAATCATTCTGATTTTTTGTCAGATTATTCTACAAGCAACATACTAACTAGTGTTTTAATTTTTTTGTCCAAACAATAGATTTTTTGTAATTAAATAATTGCTTCATATTTTGCAATAAATTACTAGCGTTGTGTCATCGCACTTCTCTTTCTTTTCTATGCAATCCGACAGTGACCGCGCTTTAGGTCATGTAAGCCCCTTATTCAATGGATTAGCAATATCCTTCAAAATCATTCAACTATGGTGTAGATGACACTGACATAATAATATGCAATCATAAATAAAAAAGGTCACCCGACAATCGATTTTTACTAGTCCGTCTTTGTCTTTACAATAACAACCAAAAAACATACCTCCACACATATATCATAATCAGACATTGTGCACGAGTAGCGAAGCAGAGGGACTCATTCCATCGGTCATTGTTGTACAGACAGGGCTGCGCACGAATTATGTTGAACACAACGCAACGTTGGAATCTCTTGAACAAATAGTGTTGGGATATGGTCAGTGTGGAGGCGGGTAGCGGGGTTTTAATCATAATAATCACTTTATTATCAGGCAACTAAGGCCCATAGGTAAAATACACAAATAATCTTAAACAATAATAAACTAATACAGTATATTAAAAACCTTAAAACTATGACTATACACGTAACGCTGTCGGCGTCGTGTTTCACTGCGTGGTGTCGCGTAACCGTCCTCGGAAACGTCGATATACCTACGACACCTTTCGTCCAAAAGTCCTCTTTCAGACAGGTCTGTAGATGTTGGGTTTTATAAATAACACAATGAATGTTGTTGAACTTTCAAAATGCTGTTAGTGTGTTACGTAATTTCCCGCAGGTCGAGGTTGTCAGACAACAGAGGTTGTTGGGTTGTCAGTTGTTGGTTGAAGTTGTCTTTGGATGTTGTAGAAAGTAGAGCAATCAACCGATCTGCTTAACCTTTTCCCAATTATTTCGAGGGCCAGTCTAACTGGATGCAGCTGAATACTAGAATTTCACATGAAGTGACTGTCTATCTAACGTCCACGACCCAGTTACTGGATAATACGTTACCTCTTGGTAAGCCTGATTGTAGAGGTCAGAGGCGGTAGCGCCATGTAAAATACTAGCGTGCAGCTGAGCATGAGCGACGAAATCTTTGTGTGCTTCAATGTGACTTCATAATGCTGATGATGCCTTGACGCCGATTTCGGCCACAGCTACAGCATTCGATGACCTTCAGGGAGATTGAGAGCTTAGATGTTTCTTTTATGTGCTCTCATGTGACTAGCAGATTGATACCTTATTACAGACTTTCCTGATAAGTTTTCCAAACGCTGGATAAATATCGATTAGATACTTCTTCAATTGTTTTTTCAAACTACACAAGACAACTCATGCTGTGGTAAAAAGATTGAGCCGACTCAGCCGTCCGGCAGGTTGGTAACGTGAATGAAAGCCCAGGCTTCACCTTTACTCATAGAGACTGTTTTATAGGGTCCTCTATACAGCGTTTCCTGAAAACTGAAACACAACCATTTAATTAATCAGAATCAGTAAATTCAAGTTCTAGTCCCTCCACTGATACGGATTAGACTAAAAAATAAGTAAGGAATAAAAGATGTTCTTAGTAAATCTTTCCGCTCTTAGTGAAACCTCAGCTCCAAATTAAACCTACATAAATACAAAGACAATGTAAACACGTGTTACAGATTATGAAAGGAACTGCTTTATTAATTAACTGAACGAACTTCTGGTTAGTTTTGAAATATTTGAAACAAACTTAAAGTTTCCGTTTTGTCAGTTGCAAAACTTGTTTTGATAGGATATTGATTTGTCCTGAGTTCCTGACGCTCATCGTCATTACTAATATATTTAAAAATATAATGGTTTAGCTGTTACTTAAATCGCCTCCATATTATCGTAAGCATTTAACAAGGGTATCGTATTATATGATGATGATCGTATTATATCCCAGTAACTGGATTGTGGAGGTCAGATAGGCATTCGCTCCATGTAAAATACTGGTATTCAGCTGAATCCGGTTAGACTGGAAGCTGAGCCAACATAGTTGGGAAAAGGCTAGGCAGATGATTATCCGTGCTGTAGATCTGTGCATAGATTGGCAAATGTATCAATCATGATAGTAGACGATACCTTACTCCTTACATAGCTCAGTAGATACTGGTGGATACTGGATAGCCAGGCCTATCCTGATCGAAGGACCAGTTTTTTATACGAACATTTTAAAAAAAACCTTTGATTTTCAGGCTTTGAAGGCCCATAGCGTGTTAGTATAACAAATTACTTAAAACTATGTTAGAAAAAATGCGCGAAATTGTACCTACAATACATTTTTGTAAGTACGAAGAAGAAAATGTACAATTTCGTTTAAGTACAAAATCAAATTATGTAATTGCCTTAAAAATCTGTAAACTAACTGGTTCTTCGAGCATACCATTTTAATTGACTCAGCTGTATATAATAATTAATTATATGCATAGATAATGGTGCTTTTATTTTGTATGGTTGTTTGTCATCGCTATTACAACGATATAAAGGAGAGTACTCACTCTTTTGGTGGTTTGAAATTGCTTTAGGTCTCTTCTCAGTTAAGAGGGGACGGGGCCGGCGACGAATTTGAAAAATAGGTATTTGAAGAAACTATTGCCGTTGCCTTACCTCAAGTCTGCCCCCGTAGTGTGTGATACAGCATACAGCTGCAGCTCAGACCGAAATTATCACAAAAATTTTGACGAGATCGACGTTTCGTATTCCCCTTTTTTCTTCTCGAAAACTGAGCCGATTCAATAATTGTTTACATTAACATTTTAAGAAAGAGTATGATTAGGTTCCTATATATTTTTTTATTTAAAAAAAAAATCAAATTTGTCTGGTAGTCCTTTAATCACGGCGGTAAAAATAGGGCATTTTTTTAAGACGGTAATTTTCTTTACTAATTAGTTGCTGAAAAAAAATTTACAGGGACGTACATATTTACAGCAGACCTTGATGTTATGAAATAAAAGATTTTGCTCTAGAGGCATTAGTATGGAGAATCGCACACCCTGTTCCCTCTTAACATCTTCCTGAAAACGACCTCCGCTTGTAATTCGCTTTAAAACTCTTTAGTCTTTACTAAAGCACTTACGGGAACGCTGCCAACGTGCTTTTAACAGTCAATCAGCTGCATAGAAGTCAAGAAAAGTCACTTACAGTAACTATTTAGATAGTGGTTGTCAATGTTCACTTCAAATGTATCGCAGAAACTGCCATCTTAGATCTTAACAGTAGACAGCAGACATCTAAAATGAGTCACGTTGTGATGCTATAGTATGCCTTCATACCTAACTCTTTTGCCGTGTGTACAAACGCAGTGTGCGATTGCTTACGCCGTACGGCATTTCATACAAACTTTCAAGCCCTTTTTTTTCGAAATGAATAAACCGATTTTAATTGTACTTCATACGCATAAGCCGGATACAACGGTCTTAAAAGTTAGTACACAACATTTTCGAAAAACAGTGTTACAGCCAAATTAGACGGATTTTAAATTTTCCTTATAAACAGATTTTCAGTTACCTTTTTAAATAAGACATTTCGAAAATGTTCTGTGTTAACATTTTAGACCTTTGTATAATGCTTATGCGTATGAAGTTTAATTAAAATCGGTTCATTAATTTAGAAAAACGAGGGCTTGAAAGTTTGTATGAACGCTTTTAAACAGCCTTTATCTTGCTGCCATGCGATAGATTCGCTGCGACCGCCAGTTAGTGTTGTCTCCTTTACATCAGACAAATCCATCAAAAATCAATACTAACATTGTCTTTTTAAAATTCAGACTCAGACATTAGTATTGTGCTACACAAACAATATGAATGACGAAATAGAGTAGCAAAAACCTCCTGACAAGCAACTTACTTATATTTTAACAACTGAATGTATCGGCCATATTGTCACATACAGCGTGTTTCATAAAATTAGTCTGTTGTGTCGCAACGCCCATACATAAATGCTTTATTATATCTACAAGTTAAACTATGTTAATTGTTATGTAAATTAGTATATTACAATGCCATCTTTTCATACAGTTTACTTATACATATGGGTTTACATGTTTTTCATTTTATTGTTTCGTACAGCTATTAATAATGCTAATAATATATACATAATTGAAGCAGGTATTCAATTGTTTTCTTGTTTGTACTGGACGGTTGTTCTTGGTGGTAAATAGTTGTGATATTATCTATATTGTTGTGTTGTTGATTTGGTATTGAAAGAAACAATTTTCTATTCATCGACACAAAAAAATGGATGGGATTTATAACAAACCGTAACTTAGGCCTTTTATAGGTCTACTGATACACCCTGTAATTCTTTTACTGTAAAGTAAAGTAAATTAAATGTATTTCACAAAAAGTTTACTTAATAATATTTTACAGAAAAAAGATTGGATGTATTTATTTTCTAATAAATGGATGTAGCCATTGCAACCGGACTAGGCAAAGCCTGTATTTCGGTTTACAGTATCTATTATAATACCTAGATATTCGGTTTTCTGTACGTAATAGTCAAACCATTTACTAATATAAAACAGAGCCAGCACTGATTAAATACTGTTTAATTAGTTTTTAAAGCAATTTAAGCAAGCAAAAAATAAATTTGAAGGAACCAAAACAAAATAAGTAGCAATTTCATTGCACATTTAAACCTACATGGGTAATATGAAACACCAGAAGTTAGGTGCACGGGTCGAAACCGAACTCGAATTATAGGTAATCTGAAATGTTATGATTATTTATCCATCCATTTAAGTTTCTTTTCGACATATTATACCTATCGGGATAGAAGATACTTTGACAAAAAAGAATTGACTCGATTTAGGCTATTGTAGCTCACAATGTCGGATAAAAAACTTCGCCAAATCCGTTACAGATTTTCCCTTTGTTCTTATTCTCAGCATTCATAATTAAAAACCATGAAGAGTTTCTTTAAGCAAACGATGGTAGACATTTTTTTTTGCTCAACTGTTTATTTTTCTAAGAAAATTCTTGTTTGTTCAGCTAATGATGTTCCATTTTCCTTAACTTTGAGTGTAACAAATAAAATAATCGATTTTCGTCACTTGGTCGTCGCAAAAAATGACTTATTTACACGAGTTTTTTTTAATTTTAATAAGGTGTCTAAAACCGTATTGAAATTTTAATAAGGTGTCTAAAACCGTCTTGAAATTTTAATAAGGTGTCTAAAACCGACTTCAAATTTTAATAAGGTGTCTAAAACCGTCTTGAAATTTTAATAAGGTGTCTAAAACCGTCTTGAACTTTTAATAAGGTGTCTAAAACCGTCTTAAAATTTAAAACTGGTAAAATATGCGGGATAATAGCGTAACACTAACAGTAGGAATGGCTTTCATTTTGACAGTTCAACAACATCCATTGCGTTATTCACGTTGTTGAGCAGATACATTTTTAGAACATATGAAGCAATGGATTAGCAATATCCTTCAAAATGACAAATTGTGATGGATAGAGTGTTACGAAATTATGGTGCTGGTCAGCAAACATGATCGTAGATAATACGAGAGTTAAAAAGGTGGCAGTTTATAGCCATGGAGTTGTCAAGGTATTACAAAAAATGTACTAGTCATCATCTGCCTAGGCCTTTTCCCAACTATGTTGGGGTCGGTTTCCAGTCTAACCGGATGCAGCTGAATACCAGTATTTTACATGGAGCGACTGCCTATGTGACCTCCACAACTCAGTAACTGGGTAATACGATACCCCTTGGTAAGACTGGTCGTCAGATTTCGGGCTTCTGACTACCCGTAACGACTGTCAAAGATCCACGAATGACAGCCGGGACCAACGGCTTAACGTGCTTTCCGAGGCACGGAGGGGTCACGGTATGTAAAGATGGTCACCCATTCACAGACCAACCGCGGCAAGCGTAGCTTAACCTGATCGATCGACCTGTGCGGCTGTTATTATTTAGCCACGGGCCCCGGGACTAGTGCTACGGTAAATTAATTTAATGACAATAACTCTCGGTACTGCTAACAAAAACTGCGACCAATAGGTACTTTTTCTAGCACACATTTCTAAAAGTACCTTATGGCAATAGTTTTTACGGAACTTCCGTCTCTTGATTGGCTGTGACAGAAAAAACATGTTTACCTACTGCAGCGCAGAAAAAAATGTTACAATAAGTAAATTAATACACAATTAAAGTTTAATTGGGTTACAGAGAAAGTAATAGACGCTATTTAAGCGTGCGAACCTAAAAAGAAAAAGCTATGTAAAAATGGTCGAAAAAAATAACAAATCTGTATGTACGGTGTATCTGAACATTTTAGGCGCTTTATCTTCGTCTAAGGTACTATCGGCAAACGATAGGCATGCTCACTTAAGAAAATATTTCTGCGAAAGCGCAGCTAGTGACAAACCACGCCCCTTCCTGGTTTCGCCCAATTAGAGACAATATGCATTTGTGTGAGTAAAGGGCGTGTAACAAAATTTCAAAGTCATTAGCCAGAGTGCGGCAGTGCCAATTTGCATCTCGCTAATTGTTGACGCTTCCCTTATATTACTATCGCCATTTCATTTTACGACCTGTTTGTTTCTATCGGACTGATTGCCTGCCTATCTGTGACTCTACTTGTATACCGGACTGTAATCGAAGGCCTCTTTTTGACCGTAGCTCTTATCCTGGGACTTTATGTGTATTGTGCCTACTGTGGACTGTGACTAACTTTGTCGTTAACCATGACGACCCGAAACCTGATTCAAGAAGAAAGAAATAAAATGATTGTCTTACAAAGACAAGGGTTGAATATATCCCAAATTGCAGTGGAGTTGAACCTGCAAGTAAGTTATGTTTTTTGTATAAAGATAAAGAGAGAGATATAAATAAAGTGATAGTAATATTATTATTTCCTAGTTTGCATTTTTCCGGATCCTAACTTCGTAGGTAACTAATATTATAAATGCGAAAGTGGGTTTGTTTGTTACGCCGTTTAAATCCGTTCGGCATTTGAAGCGTCAAACCGTAACAAACAAACAAACTCACTTTCGCACTTATAAGTTTAGTTAGGAATTAATACATAAAATCACTGACTTTTAATTTCCTATACTTTTATATTTTTATATTTCTTTGTTGCTGTTAATGTTGTGAGTTTAATTCTAATGGCATCGTGTGCTATAATGTTGTATTGCTGTGTAAAGAATGCAAAAAATACCTCTAATATAAAAAATACAAACTTTTTACACCAAATTAATGATAAATAACAATAATATCTATAATATAGTGTGTTGATTAACGAAAGGCATTCCCGCTAAACCGCAACAATATAGTAGCAGTAGTATTTTTTTTATTTTAGCATGTGTGGATGCTAATCCACAAAAATCCAAAAAAAAATCGCGAAATAAAATCAGATGTTCCCTATATTTTGATGAGTTATCTATTATATAAAGTTCAAAGTCTTGACTGACTGAAATATCAACGCACAGCCTAAACCGCTGGTTCTAGAGACATGCAATTCGGAGGGTGTGTTCTTTGTGAAGAGTAGGTATCCTCTAAGAAAGGGTTTTTCGAACTTATACCCTAAGAGGGTGAATGGGGAAAGAGTGAGATTTAACGCGGACGAAGTCGCGGGCGAACATAAATGTAGGGAACAGCAGATTTTTTCGTATTTTTTTTTTTCATGAATAGACGCTATACTATTACGGGTTCACGGGAACGCCTTTTGTAATTAAAATACTGTATATAAAAATAATAAAATTATAATAACATTCAGATGATAAAAATATTAATAATTATAGTAATGCAGTCAAATAAGTTTGTTCTTTTTATTTCATTTTGCTTTCAAAGACGTTGCTGGAACCTTTTGTGACCAGATAATAAATCAATTAACACCTAAACAATGGTGCTTTATCTCACATAGTCATGGACGCATTTTATTTTAAAAACTATTTCTAGAGGCTTAACGTGATTATTATATTAAATTTAAATCAAAGTTGATTCTTTTTCAGCCAAGCACATTTATTTTATTATTATTTTTACATTTAGTAAAGAGTAAATAAAAATATATAATCATACTACTGCAAATAGAAAATAATTGACAATAATTATGTCAATTTTTGTAAGTAGATAGCAAATACCAAAATACTTTTAAAAAATAGCATACATACTTTTAAATACCAACAATCTAGTGCTAGGCCGAAAAGAAATAGTAGTAATTTGATTTAAATTTATTAAAATAATCACGGAAAACCTCTATAAACGCCACGTTGCCAGCCCGCGCGTGATAAACGCTCCTAAATAGTAGAGTTAAAGCACAAATTTGCTTGGGAGAGTTTCATATAATGTTGGAATTTACGCGTGCCATTTTTCTTACCCATATAATTATCCATAATCAGCCTATAATGTTCCCACTGCTGGGACACAGGCCTCCTCTCGGTGAGAGGGAGTGGGCCGTAATCCACCACGCGGGCCCAGTGCGGATTGGCAGATGTCACATGTCTTCGAATTTTTGGTTCTAGGACATGCCGGTTTCCTCACGATGTTTTCCTTCACCGTTTTGAGGGCAGTGGTGATGAAATAATTTACACAAAGTAAAGCGCCTGTCTGGGTTCGAACCTACGACCTACAACTCGTAAGTCGCGGCCGTTACCACTTGGCCACCACTGCTCTCAGTTGTTCCCTACGTTTGTGTTAGCATACATAACTCGTCAAAATCTATGGAACAGCTGATTTTTTTTTCGCTAAAAGTTGTTCGTAATGATGAGTACAATGACCACTTAAGAGGTTTTCAGTTATTGCCTTTACACCTTGGATATTAAAATATAGAGAAGAATGTTAATACCCAAATTAGATATAGAAAGGTTAAGAGTTTATATAACATGAAGTCAATCCTCATGCAAACATTATTTAATTACTTATAAATTTTATTCCTATACACTTCCTATATTAAGTTAAAAATCGATGCTAATTGTATTTTATTTGCCAGAGAACAACGGTGCGCCGCTGGGTGAAAAAATATGAAAAAGGAGAAACAACAGAACGCGTTCGTGCACCTCGACCCCGGGCTATAAACGAAGATGAACTTAATATGATAACCACATACCTAGAGAACCCTTTCACCCCCACTGGCAGTTTCGCACAGAATTATGAAGTTTCGATGCAAACTATTAGAAACGAGTTGCATCGAGCTGGAATCCATCACAGACGGCCCATGCCATATTTTCCGATGAAAAGTGCTTTAAGTCGAGTCAACAAGGTCGTCGGAATTTATGGCGTATAAATAACACGAGATAACAATACCAAAAATAGAGTTTCAAGTTTTTGTTGTAATAACAATTTTTAGATCCGTAGTAAGTACCGCCGCGCCGCTGCATTCGCAACACACTGTTTGTTTACTTAGGTATCTAGTGCTTTCTCAGCGTAGAGTTGTTCACATTTAGAGCGATAAATTTAAGTATTCTTAATTAAGTAGTTTATGAAAAAAGAATTTATGAATTATTAAAAGTCATAACATAAAACAAAAATTGTTATTTATGATGTTAGTATTATAGTCCAGCGAGGTTAATAGCGTTTTACAAATAACACTGTCATGCTGCCTTTCTTGGTGAATTTGTTGTTTTATGGTTTTTTGTCATATTTTTGTTAATTATTAAGATAAGGAAACACTCGATATACGACACGATTTGAGACGGCTATTTCTCTCTATGTTATGTTCTCTAAAAATATTGTGTAACAAAACTAGAAAAATACTGATTTAAGATTGTTCACTTAGAAAAATGCTGAAAAAAAAATAGAAAATGCTGTATTTACCTATAATTACACTGTATTGTATTGTTACACTTAGTTCTGTATTTTCTGTTGTTTCTTATAATTTCTGTAGTGTATACGAACATTGGTAATTGGTTGTGTTGTCTGTTTGTCATTGTTGTTTTGATTTCATAATAAGATCTTTACAATACCTATTAATGTAGATAAATACAGTTTGACAATGATATTATAAGTAAAGAGTCTTTTTACTTATAATATATGCATGCATTTTGATGTTAATTTCTGTGTATGTTTTTGTAATAATTTGTTAATTTCGGGATAAATCTTTAATGTTTCCTTTTGAATACTTGAAAAAATCTATTAAAAATAAATGTATCAAATTATATTGTTTTTTTTTTTTCAAAAACAGCAAATTCTTAAAATTTATCTCAAGTAGATTCTAACTAACTGTTTATTATTTCACATATATTACAGCCGACAATTTGACTCGAACAAAAAGCTCTTACTATACATCTTTTATTATCATTCTTTTATAAGATTTAAATATCAACCTAACCAAAAAAAAAACATGTCACTAGTAGGTACCCAACATTTTATTTACTCTCACTGCTGCCAACGCGCAAATTATAGTTTAGTTTAATTACTTGATAAGCTTCTGAATTTTAAAGTGGCGTAGGAACTAAATCATTGTTATATTTGTCAAAAAAAAACTTGTCATAGGTAGGTTGCAATGCTGGCAACGCGCCTGTCGAGTTGATTCTTGCTGAAAAGCATAAATTGTCAACCTTTGATTATAGCATCAATTAAAGAAAAGCAAAGTGTTGGTTTAATTAAAATCCAGTCTTTAACGTTCTGAAAATTTTGGACCTGTCCTCTGTTATGCCGTTTGTGATCCACCCAAAACGGTACATCTTGCACTGCATGCCTCGGGCATTTTAATTAGAAAGATACTTTGTTCGTAAAATCTCGTTATATTTACAATCAAATCAAAGGTGTGATAAATTAATAGGTAAAACGAATATTACAACTGTAAAAATAATTAAACCAAAACAAGAACAACTGCAAAACATTTGAGATAATAAAATTGGTTATCTTTTCGCCAACGTATGGTCGTAGCGTAGGCCCTTGTATTAAGCCATCCTATTGTTTAACCGGGTTTCCAGACATTCTCACTCAAAAATAATGGGATGAAGATAATGAACTTATTTTAATTGTTTTATTGCTCCATGTTTTCATTGAAATAGCACAATTACAGTAATATTTGAACCAATACTTGGCGGAGTTCATACTGTTATCAGAGCTTTATGTTTATAGCTGCCGCAACTTTTGCGACTGCAATAAAAATAAGTTCATCGTCTAAGTCCCATTGTTATTTAGTGGGAATGTCTGGAAGTCCGGTTAAACAATAGGCCGGCTTAATAAAAGGGCCATACGTTGGAATTGCGGTAAAAGTTGCGGCAGCTATAAACAAAAAGCTTTGATAAGATAGTGTGAACTGCGCCAAGTATTGGTTCAGAATTATTACTGTAATTGTGCTATTTAAATCAAAACATAGAGCAACAAAAAAAAGATACCAAAATATGTTGTCAATTTCTAATAAAATTACGTAACTTGCTTCTTTCTTGTCATATGTATTCCCAAGTATAAGTATTAAGTAAATAACTATATAGAAATATAGTTATTTACTTTTCAATTGAGAACCTATACTTAATGCAGTGTCGGTCAACACACCTAGTGCATTCGCTCCGATTTGTATGGCGGCATCGCATAGGATATGGTGAAAATTGGGAAGGCAGTAAGTGTTCATAAATAACGTAAATTTATAGCCCCGATACAGAGAGTAACATATTAAAGTGGAAGTAATAGATATAAATTGTAATAGTTTGACATTTCTTATTCCAAATTATTCTATTTTTGTGGAAAGTTGATACTAATTTAATTATCAATAATACATTTTCTAAACTAAACAGTAGGTATGCATTATCAATAATACATTTTCTAAAATAAACAGAAGGTATGAGTATTAAAATTACTTCTTGTCAATAACAAAATAAGAGTTCATTAAAAATTGATTCAGAGCTCACGCTGGCCATGCCCATTAAGAAAATCGTCTCACAAACAATTTAGTGAGCACAGCACGCTCCTAGTGTGAGTGTCACACTTCTATACATCATTATACTAATACGCACACGACTAAAATACGGTTCGCGCATCCTATTGGTCAAAACGCATGCATTGTGCGATCGAGTCGTAAACCGTGCTATGCGATTATCGTCTTTGAGGTGAGCTTGCGGAACTTTGGTCGATAGTACAAAAAAGTTCCTGTTATCGCCAAAAAATCCAACCTAATCCTCACTTACAGGCAAAACAGGCAACGCTAATCCATACAATAATCCAATAAATTGCTTATTCATGATTAGCATATTATATACCAGCAGTTTGTTACCGAACGGAAGTGTCCAATCGCGTGCGTCGCCGGAAGACCCTCCCCCCGCCAAACTGCTTCCGGTCACGTGACGTCATTTACATGACAGTTGAGCGCGGGACGTTGGGGAGAACGGACGTGTGGAGCGAGAAATTTTTGTTTATGGCTCTAGGAAATGACTCGCCGTTTTGTTTATATTTTTGCTTTGATTTTTTTGGGGTTTACGACACATTGATGGTATATACGTGAGAACGTAAGTTTAGTATTCTTTTTATGTTATGGAGAGAACAATAGTCTAATAAAACGTGCTTACTGGTACGGTTTGAAAATATTTTTACCGTTTTACTACTAAACTCTAAAAGAGGCTTACCTTCTAACTACAACTTACAACCCAAACTATAACACTCAAAACATACGACACGCTATATAAATTCATATAAAACGGGTAACAACAGCCATTATGAATAACTTCAAATCTACATTATTACCATAATCCCAACGAGATAATTCTATCACTCAACCGAAATCCATATCACTTAATATCCATAACTGCAAACAAGCAAAAACGATGATTTGCACAAATTGTGGCTAATCTATCAATTTAACCACGGTTTGTTAAGTACGACTGCGGACAACCCTCCCCATGCTATGAAACGGCGAAAATATACCCCTTGTCATTTGTTCCGATCGTTTTTGAAGGATAAATGGAACTGCTGAAGGTTATTTTAGGGTTCTACGGGATTATGTTGTGAACTTGTGATCTGATTTTGGTAGAAGAAATAGGTTTTTATTTTCTGAGCAAAGGAAAAATGTGGCGGAATGGAAATTGCCTTTAACTCTGGCAAAAAACTTTACGCCTAAAGTCGAGCTTTAGTTACAGATCTTTATTGTATCTAGTACCTACCTACGGTGTTAGTATCACATGGTCAATTTTATATACAATTGGGATTTTATTTTACTACCTGAGTCGACCAGGTAAATGAACCCAACGCAACCAAATATGTACGTACAATTCGGCAACCCAAAACTCATTTCCACAAAACATCTGAAATAAGCCACACATTCAGCCATTGATACCATCTAAGGTCACTCTATAAATCACCTTACCCACCTGACGGGACAGAAAATAAGCATTTTTCCGAGAAATTTAACACATCCAAATATAAAGAGTGGAAAGAAAAAACGGGGGCATTGAAAAGGAAACCCGTACGAAAATCCCATTTAGCCCGGTGTCCGACCTTTCTGTCGATCCTCACAATGCTGGGGCTATATTTACATATTCAGGGGCCGGTCGGAAGATGGTCATTATGAACGATATGGATTGTGACGGAGGTCACGGAGGTGAATCGTGTCTGAAATTACATCCATTGTAGGGTAGCTTTTAATTTTTCTTCGATTGATAAAAAATAATTTTGGAAACAATTCTTTTGTACACTCATATTTTCATGTTCATATTTTCCTCAAGCTAAATATTGTAGACTTAAGCCAAACTCCCCCCGCAGATTTGCAACTTCTAAGCTGATTGATGCGTTCCTATGTTTTCCACGTGGAAGTTTTTCTTAGAATTCCCCGAATTTTTGTACATTTTATTTTTTTCTCCTTTCAAAGTCAACGTTTATAACCAAGGCAGGTTGCTTTTCTTTTACTTTCCTAACTTCCACAAAGTAACAAAATACGCCTATTTTAATAACCCTTTTGAACCCTTTCGAGGACTTTTTCAACTGCCAAACCAAGTTTCGAGTCGAAAAAGTCCCACGTAACGACTCTTTAAGGAAATATTCGTTTGTTTTATTAATTAAAATTAGTCATTTACAGTTTTGATGTTGCATTTAAACGGTTTCTGTATAAACCGTTGGTGGAAATTAATTGGGTTTTTGTTGCCGGTCTGTTCGACCAACAGTGAGGTAATTTGGGGTTATGTGTGCAGCCTTTGATGAACTTGTGAGGGTTCGCTTCGAGAAAATCTGATGGAGTTGCCACGTGAGCCAAGAGATTAAATATTCATGAAGCCTTGTAGTTTTTCTAGTTGGATTAATATCCAAGTAAAGAAACGATATAGACGTTGCAGGGTACATAGGGCTTACCCCCGAGTACTGCGTGCCAACTGATTCGTTTTAGGGGTACATTAAATACAGTCTTATTCAATCAATCAATCAACTCAGCCCATAGCAGTCCACTGCTAGACATAGGCCTCTCCTAGGCGTCGCCACAACACCCTGTCCTCCGCCCTCCGCATTCAGGCCTATGTCCAGCAGTGGACGTATTTTGGCTGAAATGATGTAATGATGAAGTATACATGGCTCAATTGCAATTGTCATAACTTAAACACCAAATTTCGTCCCAAACACAATAAAGTCGTCACCATACACTACATGATCCGTTTTCTTCCTTTGTCACGTGCTCCATACATTGCATTTACATTGCATTGTGCATTTACATTTACATTCTTTCATAAGCGGTAAATGGTCGTTTGGCTATAATTTATAGGCACGCTGAATGTCGGCAATCACTGCCAAGCACCTTGTATGTCAGTTACATGTAACTGATAATTTCCTTTGAACGAACCAGCATTTATACTTGAATAAATCTGCCATTTACTGAGGAATAATTAATGATGGCCGAGCCGTCAATCAGAGGCATTAATAGCAGTCAGAATTCATTCATATTTTCTACGAATTAAATGAAAACTTGGGAAATATGAAAATAAAAATTCATCCCGCGAACGCCAATACCAGGAGGCCAGATACCCAAAAGAGATGACAGGGAATTTAATTATAAATATAATAAAAAAAAAATTTTCGATCGTCCCTTTCTAAAAATCTTGACGTTACCTATTTGCGTCCCTGATAATAAACTCCCAAGCGATATCGCACCTTATTGCTTTGACGGAGAACTCATTGTCCTTTTAATAAACTGCTTTATAATTTTGCTGCGGTTTATAATATATTGTAGATTCGACTGACGTCACCACAATAGGGGTGTCTCATATATTTTTTATTTAAATTCTATATTCGAATATTTCACGCGGGACATGAAGTGTATTTCGATTTTCACGTAATAGCATTACAAGTGGTTAGATTGTCGTGACATCCTAATTTGGTTGTATTATAAATATTTTTCGCCGCGAGATTTGACAGTTCCATTTTACCTTGCTGACGTGGATTGTTGACGTAATTTATCGGTTTTAATTTAATCAAATAAATATAATTTATGCTGATCCCTCTTACAATGTTGAAAATGATGAAATCAATATGCAAATAAAATTGAATTATATTGTATTATGTGTTTTACTTTATGATCTAAACAATTTATGTCCTTAAATAGATCAGTAAGAAGAATCGCATTAAAAACTTAATAAAACCAGATTTCACCTAATAAATCACTCGCTCTAAATTAAAGTCCTTATCCGAATTCATTAGTTATCAATATGCTAGTAAACTAGTCCCGTTGAGGCGTATTTAATAAACACGTCTAAGGAACTGACCGTTAGTTAATAGCACTCGAGGGCGGGATTATTCGTGGCACAATGAAATAATTAATTGGTGCTCGAATCAGAGTTCCCGGAGCGCCATTATGAATGTGCGTCGGTCTATAGAGTACTGTCCATTACGGTGGCCACTTGCCTACTGGTGTGAATTAGACATTCCGCTCTAGCGTCTATGAATGTTTTGAATTTAGAACTGTTGTGGAATTTGTTTTGAATAGTTTGCTGGGGTTGGCTGTCTCGTTTTGATGCTGTTGGGTTGTAACTGTTGTAAGCTTGAAAAATTGGTTGTTTTTTTTTTTAACCGACTTCTAAAAAGGATGAGGTTCTCAATTCGGATGTTTATAAATATATACATATAGGTATATATTTTTTATGTATGTTCGGGCTTAACTCCGTCATAATATGTATATAGACCGATTTGCAAAATTATTATTTTTTTTTTTGGTCCCATTTTTAAATTTCATAAAGATCTGATGATGAGTTTCGGAGACAGACAACGGAACTCTACAATAAATGCCAGCAAATCAACCGCGATTGCTGCTATCGCATATGTATGCATTATTTAAACAATCACACAACATAACATCACGCCTGTACCCTCTAAAGGGGTACGCAGATGTGTTCAGTATACCGCGCACGGTACACCCTCATTTCTGTCAAAGTTGTTATTGAGGTACCTCTAATCTAAAAATGTTCTCATTTTTTATTAATGGATTAGGCAAGGCATGCTTCAGGGATGTTCCCATATAAATTTTATGAACTTTGCTTGGATAGTTTTTAATTAGCTTCAATAGTATGATTTTTTTCCACTTAGTTCATATTGATGATGTTTTAATCACTTTCTGTCACCGATATTCACATAGCAAGATAAGTAGTGTTATATGAATTTGTGTGGGGTAGGTACAGGTAGGTACAACTAATAAGTGAAAAACAAAACTTTTTACAAAAAAAAAACAACCGACTTCCATTTTTTTTTAATTTAAGTATTTCAAATAAAAAAAAATGGAAGTCGGGTTTGCTCTTGACCTCAAGTCTAGGTCAGAGATGACAGAGACAAAGTCGACGACGGAGTGAGCTTACCCAAAAGAAGCCTGTTCACTCTTACTTTGAAGAGATTCGGGTTGTATGCCCTCGGAAACACAGACGCATTTAAAGAGTTCCACTCTTTTGCTGTGCGCATTATAAAGGACATTTGAAAACGCTTAGTGCGAATTGGTGAAATAGCAACTAGGCAGGGATGGTAACTTGCAGTGCGTCTGGATGTCCGAAGTTAGAAGGGGACCCCGATGAAATGAGGTTAAGGTTGGTATGTTATGAAAAAGATCTGAAAGGCAATTCTCTTAATGTTATGAACGTTCACAGTCTGATCTCAATCTATCAAAAATATTTCTAATTTCCCTACATTTTTGACATTCATCGTCGCTGAGATTGTGACTAGATTTTAAATGGTTTAATTTAGCTTTCCTGTTTGTTATTTATTTATTTATTACGAGAATATGTCTTTCGCTTCATAAATGATACAGCTTTTACGTGTTAATGATGGGGTTGCTGAGCTAAAAACAACTAGACACATAGCGAAATTTAATCGCTAGATCCCTGCTAATGAAAGCACGAAGTTTGAGGAGATCCTGGAGTAGATGCGTGTAGACCAACTGGACTTTGAGGGTCGAGAAGTTGCGAGTCGCGTCACAACACGAACTTCAAGTCGTTCGTGGTGCGTGTTCCGACACATCATCTCGAGAAGTTCCTCAAGGAAGAGTTCTGGCCGAAGGGTCTTGTGTACCGCCGATTTCGTGGCTGGCTACATGACACCAGTCAGCGAAACACGACGCAGACACTTCGTGTGCGTTAGTTTTTAGTGTAGTTATAATGTAGGTATGTATTTATAGTATTTTTAAGTCATATTAATATTGTATTGTATGTGTTTGGCATGGGCCTTGATGCCTGAAATAAATGGATAAATAAATAATGAGTCACAATTGATTTTCTATCATAATGGGTCCCCAGAGGTCCGCGCCGGGACGGAGCGAATAATGTTATCTTTCACTGAAACTTGGCCCCATGCGAATCAGTAAAGTTCAAACCTTTGTTTCCTCTACCTTCGAGTGACCTGTGACTTAAGGGCAACTTTATTGAAGTCGCAAAGGAAGCACCACAAAGTTTCAAATGAGGTCGAAACTATGAAAAAGTTTTCTTACAATAAAATTCTACCTCCTACACCTTTTAAAGCGTGCGTTGACGTCACTACAGATATTGTTTCATTTTTCTACAGGTATGGCAGGGGGAGGCATGGGTCAGGCCATGGGAGGGTACTATGGTGCTGCGTATGGGCCACTGGGAGCCAGCATGGCCGCGGCGGCAGCTGCAGCAGCTCAGCAGAATGCTATCAATGCTGCTTTAACGCCTAATCCACAGGTAAGAATCAGATTACTAGTAATTGTAATGTATGTAGATGTAGGAAGATGTAGATGTACTAATAACACAGGGTTATTTGGAAAACACCAAAAACCTCTTAAGAGGTCATTGTACACATCATTATGAACAACTTTTACTATGGGGCCAAAAGACATGTCTGGTGGAGCAATGGGCGATTGTCTAGGTAGTCAAAGAAAATGTTCAGTAATGATTGTTATATTATTATAATCGTCGCATTTTAAAGTTTATCAATTAATCAGTTTCAGGAGTCAGGATCTTGCGCAAACTGGTGAAAACCAGGTTTATATGCTGGGTATTTTTCTTAGTTTTTTTTGGTATAACGCCATCTGTGAGCAAATACAGATACTAGTTGGTGGTATGCCTTTGTGAGGTTAATGAAACATTTAATATTTTGTATTTAATATTTTGTACTTACATTTTTTTCATTTCATCACAAAGCGATCTTATTCTTTATTGTACACATAAATGCACATATTATGATATTGGTATCAGCTTTCATTTCTATCTTCAATACCCATAATATTATTTACTAGCTTCCGCCCGCGACTCCGTCCGCGCGGATGTCGGTCTTCGCGTGGATGGTTTATTTCTCCATTTTGAGTAACTCTGACAATGACATCTTATAAATATCTATTGGACCCAAATACGGCTAAGCCTATAATAATTAAGGAGATCCCTCTATTGAGCTACTGCTGTTGAGCTCGCGTTCTATAGTAAGTATTTTTTCCATAGTAATTCCGACCTTGATAAGTAGCATGTAGCAGTAAATTACTGACAGCGACGAAAAGTTTGCAATAATAAAAAAGTGATCGTGACAATGCGACAGAAAGTTAATTGAGAGCTTCAGCATACACAACATTGTTAGTGAGCTCGTCCGGAATATGAACATGAAGATTTCTTGTACTGCTCACACGGGAAAGAGCTACGTAAAGTTGCCCGTGTGAAAAACAACTCGCGGTAAGATCTACGCCAGCAACTCCTAGGGTCTGACCTTGAGCCTTATTTATTGTCAGCCTGTAAAGCTACAGGAAACTGTATTCTCTTAAATTGAAATTGAAAATTATCCACTACGGGTAATGCAACGTGTGTTCGCGGTTCTACAGAACAACGTCTATGAATAAAACCGAAAAATAAGATTTTTTTTTTCTACGTATTTTTCCAGGATAAAAAGTATCCTATTTTATGCCCAGGATAATAAGGTATAATTATACCAAGTTTCATCGAAATCGAACCGTTAGTTTTCACGTGATGCCTGCATATACAGACAGACAGACAGACAGACAGACAGACACACAAAAATTTTTTTAATCACATATTTGGGTTTGGTATCGATCCAGCAACACCCCTCGCTATTTATTTTTTCAATATTTTCAATGTACAGAATTGACCCTTCTACAGATTTATTATATGTACAGATATTTAGCTACTTGTTGGTACTGAATTGGGATTATATTAAATAAAACTATGTATGTATTTGTTGCCAAACAAATTCTTTTATTATACATAAATAAAATGATAATAATAATAAACGTCTTCTAGAGACACCAAAACATTGTTGTTATTATAAGTATACAGCAGCTTACTAGCTCGCTTGTAATTTGGTAGGCTTACAGCTAATGTTGTACGAGCACCTCGTTGTGCTACTGGTGATAATGGAGGTGGTAGTGGTAGCGGCGGCGGTGTTGGTGGGACGGCCCGTGGTAGTGGTGGTGTTGGTGGAAGAGGCTGTGGTGGCGGCGGTGTTGGTGATCCAAGTTCCACGGTTGGAACAACATCCTCTTGTAAGTCCCTTGATAAATCATGAATCAGGCGTCGTTTCGCTCGAAACTAACAGGCTTGACGTGCATATATTGTTGCTATATCCTGAAAATATTATTACATTTTATTACATGGCATGACATAACTGGCGACATGTGGGGTGTACTACTGGTTTACCACTCCCAAATCCTTCGGGGATCGCTGGCGTGATGTCGTGTTTTATGACGAACACTCCTTCCCTTTTTCTTGATAGTCGTTTCCATTGCTCGTCTTTCCAGTTTTGACGGATCTATCCAATTTATTTACCCATTTTCTTTCAAAGACCTTTCCTACTCATTATAAAAATAAATAATTTACCTGATGATTATTATCATTGGAAATAAGGGGTACTAAAGGGTTGTCCACTGCAAAAGTATAGAAACGTCGGCGTCTTGGATTTCTGCTGAGTCCGGCTGAGATACCCATGACATAGTAATCACTCATTGTCAGCAACTTCGGTATTTAATCAATTATAACAATCGTGACAAGCGTATCCATCTAATGGGGGCTGGAACAATAACAAAAGTCATTGTATTTTTCAAATTATAACACAACTAACTGCTCAATGTACTGCCTTTAGGTACTGCATGGTTTACGCCACTGCCGTAGCATAGAGGCGTACCTGATTTGCTAACCATATTGCCACATGCAGGCGTAACGCGAGCCCTCACACGATATGTCTGCGAATCCTCATCATAATATCCAAATTGAAAGGAAAAGCAGAATCCTTTAGGAAAAGCAATAGTAATCGTGTCTAGAATCAATGCCAGTCCGTGTAGAATATATCAATAATACAAAATAATCGCACAGTAAGGAAGGAACGCATACACGCAACTTGGAAGCGCAATGTAAGGAAAGCCAGCAATAAATACACAGACGACTTTTAAAATACTGAAAAAAATAACTAGTAATAATAAGTCAATTTTCAGTCTATCAAAAAGTACTCTGTGAAGTCAATCTCACAGAGCATGTTCAATCTATCAAAAAGTACTCTACAGTACTCTATGATCCCATGTCAAAAAAGTAATAAATACTTACCTTCATGTTAGGGTATTCAAAGAAAAACATGATGTGTAAACAAAAATATTTTAGTAATATTGTCGTATTTTATACGCAAATACGTTAATATATTGCTTTGATCTAAAATAAGCGGCATAGTTATTGTTCACACTCTCTAAAAGTAATTACGGATGGTAATAATGAGGTAATAATGGAACGTCAAAAACATTTTTAGTATGCACCTACTTCCCGTTAAAAATGGCAAAGCGGAAGCTACGATTGAGTACTGTTTTTTTGAGAATTATGTTACGCAAGTAATACTGAATTAATAAATCCATAGTAATTTAGATCTAAATTTTTAAATCTTACTGTAAAAATTTAAATCATGAACGTTTATTGATACCAGAATTACCACAGGGCAGAAACTGGACATCTCTTTTGAAATCGCAAAAAAAATTCTGCTGTTCCCTACATTTTGACGAGTTATACGAACATAAATGTAGGGAACAGCTGTTTTTTTTTTTTTCGCGATTTCAGATTTTGTCCCATAGTAAAAGTTGTTCGTAATGATGAGTACAATGACCTCTTAAGAGGTTTTTGTTGTTTTTCAAATAACCCTGTATATCAATTAGTAACAAAAAAAAATGTCTAATTACGAAATTAAAAATTACAATTTGTATTTGTTTGTCTCCATTTCGGTTCTCGATAATGATCATTCGAATTTGAGTAATTCGTCATGGCAAGCTTCGGAAGGTCCGTACATCGCGATGAGGAACATTCTAAATTAAGTAATTCGTTATAGCAAACTTTCGAAGTTCCGTAATTCGCGATGATGAACATTCTAAATTAAGTAATTCGTCATAGCGTACCTTCGAACTCACGTAATTCGTACTTGTAAACGTTCTAAATACAATAGTACATCGATATTTTGAACTTCGAAGTTCAGTATGACAGTCTAGTCTAACAGTTAAACTTATGTAGGTAACAAATTCCAACGAAGAAAAAACAAAACAGATTGCCGAATATTACCGAGAAATGCCGAAGCATCGCCCAACCTAGGCGCTAATTATCTGATCAGCCATTTAGCGCGAAGGCATGAAATCTTTAACGTTTTGCTTAAAGCTGTTAACACCATGAAATAGGAACATCGTGCGGAATAAATTTTACCAAAAAAAAAGCTAAGAAAGTGCTGACGCATCATAATTATGAACCGGATTAATCATTCTATCTAATTTTCGAAAATTTGCTACTCATTAAGTAGTAAAAAAACTTCGGATGTGCTAGACCAGCGTATAATATGCTTGGAATTGATAAACCATATGTTAGGAATTGATGGTTTTATGAAGGATGGGAAATTCAATTTGTGAGGGGTGTGGTTTTAACACCGTAGAGATCAATTTGGAATCAAATTTTAACGCTGCGTTAGGAACTGGTAAAAGGTGATCAATTTTTGACGTGAATAATTAAGAACCTGCAATGATAATTATAACCAGCAGTTTAGTTTACCACGACTACATCGTCCTAAGCAAAACTTTGCTAAAAGAACACCTTTGGACCTTTAAGTCGGCCCGGCCCGTAACCATAGGGACCGTAGGGCCGTAGGGCCCGTCCGAACGTAATTCGAAACTTTGATATGAGCCCTACACCCTAATAACTTTTTCGGACGTATAAAAACACATCAAGAATAGCCACACTATCAAATCGTGGTGTCATTTATTTTTAGGTTGGGCCCCAAACTAATCTTATGTCCGAAGGTGATACAGTAGTAATCGCTCATCACTACGGCCGGAACTACGGATTTCGAGCCTAGGGAGTATACCTCCTGGAACACTCTAAACGAAGACTTTCTATAAAGTATAACATTAGGATCAATCCTGTTGGCTCTTATCCCACTCAATTTGGAGTCAGCTTAAATTGTATAGCATCGGTTCTCTCATAACTCATCATCTGCCTAGCCCGTTCCCAACTATGTTGGGGTTGGGTTCCAGTCTAACCGGATGCAGCTGAATGCCAGTATTTTACATGGAGCGACTGCCTATCTGACCTCCACAACCCAGTTACTGGGTAATACGATACCCTTGGTAAGACTGGTTGTCAGACTTTCGGGCCTCTGACTACCCGTAACTACTGTCAAAGATCCACGAATGACAGCCGGTACCAACGGCTTAACGTGCTTTCCGACGCACGGAGGGGTCACGGTATGTAAAGTATGGTCTCATATGGTCACGGTATGGTCACCCATCCACAGACCAACCGCGGCAAGAGTAGCTTAACCTAATCGATCGATGTGCGGCTGTTATTATTTAGCTCGGGCCCATCGGTTCTCTAATAACTAATGAAATAAATTATTGGAAGTGTGTTCCTGTAGAATTGTAAAGGTATCTTTTGTAGAAACAAGAGAGAATCATAAGATTCAATATATCGCAACACTACATTACAATTTAATTAAAACATAACAGGTACAGAGATTAATATCACACAATTGAATCGGATTCCTCCCGTCACACTAACGTAACGTCGGTACTCACCTACCCCTGTGTAACAGCGGGTAGTCGCGAAATAATTAGTGGTCGAGGGGTTGTTCCTGGTGTCCTAATAAATGTAGATTTGTGTTAACATGAATTGGATTGGGTATTTGTGATCCGTTTTGAAGACGAGCACTCTAATTGCGTAACTTACTTTGAAGGATATTGCTAATACATTGCTTCATTTATTCGATAAATTTGTCTGCTTAGTAACGTAAATAACGCAATGAATAATGTGGAACTGTCAAAATGAAAGCTGTTAATACTGTTTGTGTGTTACGTAGTTACCCCGCAGAACTGGATTGCTTATTGCTTCTAGATTTTCTTTTTCTTTGGTTATCATCACTCACATATGCTTTGCTAGACATACTTCTGAGTATTGTTCTAACTCCTTCGTCTTCGTCTATCTTCTTCACTTAGTAACTTTTTGTTAGTTCAGAATCATTGTCATCTTTCTTGCCTTCATAAATCTGAAATCTGAACAAGTAAATGTAAACCAACCAGTTCCCAAAGCCAGCTTTGAACAAACATTGACACGTCACATAAGTCCAAATCTACTTTTGCATATAATGAAAAACTCTCTCTGCCTGCGCAAACAACGAACCCTTTTTCAATCACACGTCAAAAAAATAAAAGATTACATCCAAAACGCCTACTTATTTAGCACATCTCATTGAATCTCGATCTCACCCTCCAATCTTCTCCGGTAGTTGAAACTGAACACCCTACAAACAATTCGCTCCCTGGAACAAATTCTGGCGAATTAACACAATACTTGACATGTAAGCACCCTGTGAGGATGAAGACACGGTATGGTAAAGTCTGACCCTTTTTTGGGCTGAATATTTATGTCCAAACTATTAATTTGACTGTCTCTTCTTGATGTTTGTGTCTTTTCTGAATAATTTTGGTGGTAGCTTTGGAATCATTTAAATTATTCCCGTTTGTCTCTTGTATACATAGAATTGGTCCATAAGCGCGACCAATATCGGTCTTAAATTCCTTGATTTCCATCTATGAGAAAGTAGACAATCGTCAATTTTCAATAGCCTACACAAACTTACCCCCTAAAGTAAAAATGCAGCCTTAAATTTCATGGATGCAGCAAAGCTTGCCTATTAAAGATTGCCCAATGCCCAATTGTAGATGCATCCTTCAGCGTCAATGTCGCAGAGACTTGACTGTCATAGAAACGCTATTATTATTGTGTGAGTTTACTCTTCTACGTATGGACACTTTTTCGCGCGACATTGTAGTTCGGCGAGGACACATTTAACGATTTAAATCTGTGCCAATACCATGTTTTTCGAAGTTCAGAAGGACCTGTTACAGTAATTACTTTAAGAACACTTTTTACAGCGACGTTCTACCAGAAAACACCACACAAAATTCGCAATCTTCACCATATTATGACAACACCCTAATCGCTTGCCCCTGGGACTTTGCCCTCCGATTTAAAAACCTCCTTCCCTCCTCTAGTTGACGTTTAATCTTGTGAAAGTGACGTCTATGTCGGGGGCGGAGGGCGATCGTTGTTTCAGCCTTATTGCATTATGTCGGGATTATAAAATTATTTGTTTGTAAGTACGTGATTGAATTAGAGATGTGGGGAGAATATTGTGGGAGACGGTTAGGTTGGTGTGGTCGGTGACAAATTATATTTGATGAAGTGTTTGCACTGTAAAATGCGTTGGTAACAGTTAATAAGATGTTGCTAAAGAAACAATGTTTTAATGTTTTGAGTAAAACAAGATTAATGAAGTAGATGCTGATGATGATGACATACGAATTGGAATGTTAAGTCCATCTGGTGGAAACAATGATATGGTAGAAATTCCTTTCAATATAACGGAATACCGATAGATTCAAGAAACAAAGGCGAATTCCAAATAAGTAAGGCGATATCATGAAAGTTTTCTATACAAAATTATTTTTTAATATTACTTTTTATGACACATAAGTCACATTTTAACCAGTACGGGTCTGGTTCAAGTGAAAGTACCGATGGTAGTGATAACTGTTGTCTGTACCGAATTCAATTAGTTGATTACATTAGCTGATAACCCGTGTTTGGGTAAATGCTTTTAGCTCCAACTCAAGCTTTCTCGAAAGTTAAAAGTGATATAGCTGTAAGATGTTGTTTTAAAATCTTTACAATCAAACTGTTCATGTTTTCTTTTATATGTATTTATGAGGAGAAAGACAATACAAAGAGCTTATGAATTTGTAGGATTCGTTCTAAATTTGTTCAAAGCCTGCTTTTAGGAATGAAGACGACAAAGATATTAGTGCTTTAAAAATGGCGGATTAAGTTGTAACTGTGTGACTGGGGCCAGATAAATCTGTCCTTATGAGAATCCCTTGATCCTATGCAGGATGAAGGCAGTATATGATTGGCAACTGAATTTAGGGAAGATTGGACCCTTGTCCAATCTTCCCTAAATTCAGTTGCCAATCATATACTGCCTTCATCTTGATTTTCAGGTTCGCCTCATTTGGTTTTCTTCCAACTGCGTTATCGTCTTCTTAGTGCCGATTTCTTTCTTAACCAAACCATGTTTCACACAATCTATTCATGTTTTTTGATGTCTCTTGTCTTAGGTAGGAAACTTACCTTCCCATGAAATGTTTTAAGTTGTGAATTCTGAAACCCATTATCAATTAGTGCCGACCGAAGTGAAAACAAAAAACACACAGAATACTTTGCTATCTCACTGACATATCGCATATATACATTAAAACCGAGTACATCCCGAGGAGAGCCGAACACATCCGAAGCGGGTATTTTTTTAATCGTTTTATAAACAAAACACGCGCGGTGTCGCTTACGGTAACAGTGGCGCGAGTTCAAATGTTTTTTCCCATTTAAAAAAAATGCCCAGCGCGCCTATAGAAGTTTCCACTTCAAAAATCAGTACTTACTCATATTATACAGAGGTGTGAGTTTGTTTTCTTCGGAACTACTCCGATAGGATTCCGTAAATTCTTTCACTTAACCCCTCACACGTCTGGCCGCCCGCCTGTCGAAACGCCCCAAGTGTCAGCGTAGTTGAACGTACTTTTAGATTTTTGGGTAGGACTTCAGAAAAACTGAGAAAGCGGCAATTTATAGCCATTACCATGGTATATATTAAGGCCAGGATATTCGAGCGCAGTAGGCATTTAGCGTTACCTCCCTCCGCGCGTGGCAAGTTCCGCGAACGCGCAATTCGAATGAACTCGCTGACCCCGCTGCTGCCACGGTAATTTCATCTAACAGTATTGTGACTCGGCCCTATTCTTGAAATATAGGGCTGCTCGCCTACAGTATTTTAATTTCATCATCCTACTTTAGTTTCTTTCTAGTTTTGTGATTGTAAATATTATATTTTTTTAATATTATGTATAAAATTTATGTTAAAATATTTCTGGTGTTTAGTTTTTAGGGAAATATAAATATAGCAACATAATTAATTTTATTACCTACCAAAAATTTTCTTTTTAGGGTTCCGTACCAAAATGGTAAAACGGAACCCTTATGGTGAGACTCAGTCTGTCTGCCTGTCTGTCACAGCTGGACATGTCAAGAACTACTAATGCATCAACTTGAAATTTGGAATAGTTTTAGATGACGTTTGCTCAACTATTTTGCAAATAAGAAAGAAATAAAAATATATGCACGTTTTTTGCAACAGGGCCTGAAAGGAAGTCTGAAGAATTCGAAGTGGGGCTACTAGAGCACGTGGGGTATCATATGAAAGAAAACAGTTTGCACATTCTCAAACATTTATTCTTTTTTTTGGGCCGCATTGTTTTCGACTTTTGATGTAAAATGCAAAAAAAAACCTTTCCCGCCTAAGGGCGGGAAAGGTTTTTTTTGCAAACAGAAAATTTTGAAATTATTTTATGTGATAGAAGTTTATGTAAAGATTACAGGAAAAATAAAACGAAGTCTCTAAATAGCACACTTGTTCAGAAATCATCAATAAAAGTTATATTAGTTTCACTATCGGTCAAGAGATGGCGCTGACATAAAACTGCAATATTATACACCGCAGTGCACAATGTTAAAATTCTCTGATGAATATAGGCCTCGTCGATGAAAATTTAAAAACATATGATGGTACGGAACCCTCGTTGCGCGAGTCCGCAGTCCGGTGCGCAGTTTTTTAATTGCTATCTAATCTTTTCTTTCATGACTGTTATATCGCTTCCGCACTACCCTTATGAATGATCCGTTTTGTCGAATTTTTGTCTGATAATAAACTACTGAAGGGATTTTGATGGAAGTTTCGATATTCTGTAGCTTTGGTTTTCATCCATCACATAGGGTATGTTTAATAACTAATTTATAGTGTACGCGTACGAAGTCGCGGGCATAAGCTAGTTATTTATTATTAGTTATATACTTTGGACTAAATAAATTCTGATAAAACTCATTACCAGGATAATAAATTCTTTATTAGAAATAAGAAATACTAAAATACTGCTCTGTCAAAGACGTACCGAGATCAAATAATACACAAAATGTTAGTTAGGTATTCATCCAAATTTATTTTATCCCCTTCAAAGTATGATCCTTCAGAAACGACACACTTACACCAACGAATAACCAAATCATAAAAACATTTTTTAAACGCTTTTTCCGGAATTGAGCTTAGTTTACGCCGCGAATTCTCCTTCGTTCGCTAAAATCCGTTCACAGTGATGGCCTTGTGCGAAGGCGCAATATCGTGGTGCAAGATCCAACAATTTTCTTTCCACAAATCTGGCCTTTTTTTCGAATTTACTCTCTCAAAAGCCGCATATCGCTCAAATAATATATTTTATTTAACGTTTGACCTTCCGGTATGAATTCCGAGTGTACAATACCGCGATAGTCAAAGAAAACAGTCAACATGACTGACTTTTGATCGACTTTGGCCGTGGCGTGGTTTTTTCGGTTTCAGTTCAGTTGGAAGGCGCCACTCCGAAGCTTGTTGACTAGTTTGCATGTCAAACTCGTCTCGTCACCAGTAACAATGCGTTTCATGAATGTTGGGTCGCAGTTGACTCGTTCTAGTATGTCTTCAGCGACTCATAAGCGATTGAGTTTTTGGATCACGTTCTCCAGCTCCATCTCCACTGGTGCTTTCCGTTGCTTCAGAGTGTCTGAAAGATAGATCAATGCTAAAAAAAAAACCTACTATAGACGCATTCGCAAGCTTATCCTATTACTAAGTTTTATAAGTAATTAGGTAATGTATATTATAATAAAAAGATAATCTATAAATTGAGCCAGCGTGAGAGGCCTGGCACATGTGAAACATCGAAATTATTTTAGACGAGCTTGCCCCGCTGTTTTACCCGCGTAATTCAATTTCCCGCAGGAAGTCAGTCAGTAAGTCGGTAAGTCAGTCGGTAAGTCGATCGGTAAGTCGAGTAGTAAGTCAGTCGTTAAATCAGGAGGTAACAAATATCTACGTACACTCTACTATCAACAACATCAACAACCTTGCATTATTATTATAATTTATAGAATAGATACAGTAGGCACGGTAATATTATCTATACATTATACTATCTTCATACAAACGGTCGGAACGCGAGTTATACCTACGCGCCTAGAGTCCGGTTTACACTCGGTAAACAAACAGTCTCGAATGCTCCGCAGTGATGAACGGACGCCGGACGGTGTGATCGTTTTGTAAGCAGTAAGCGTGCTATTTGTGACAAATATTCATTGAAATAATTAATACAAGTACTTACTTAATAATATGGTAAAGAGCAATTATAGACTATATTGTGCTGTTTTTGGTTGCTTGAATTCGTCAATAAATCTAATAATAAAAAAAAAACAAAAATATGTATTGTTTTTGAACTCTTCCTATTTCATTCACAACGAATTTCATATTTTTAAATAAAAATATAATATTTTACCTATACAATCACAAAACTAGAATGAAGCTGGCAGATTGATGAAATTAAAATACTGTAGGCGGGCAGCCCTATTGCGTGTTTATTTCTAGAAGAGGGCCGAGTCACAATACTGTATAGATAATAGTGTGTACATGTCTGTCGCTCACGTAGTAGTAGCTATTGCGCCTGAGCGAGAAGCAAATACTGCCGTCGCGTCGGTCGTCATTCTAAATCCCATTCTCTAACTAAAAAAATCGAGTTGTAGATTATGTAGTTACTGTTCGCCTGTGCATTTTTAGGGTTCCGTTGCCGTATGTCATAGCCACTTTTTTCCGAAACTATAAGAACTATACTGTTTAAACTTGGTAAGTAGATGTATTCTGTGTAAAAAAAAAACAATAAATTTTGGGGGATCCCCAGACTTAGAACTGAAACTCAATTTTTTTTTTCATCAAACTCATACGTGTATCTATGGATAGGTCTTCAAAAATGATATTGAGGTTTCTAATATATTTTTTTCTAAACTGAATAGTTTGCGCGAGAGACACTTCCAAAGTGGTAAAATGTACCCCCCCCCCCCCCCCCCTGTAACTTCTAAAATAAGAAAATGATAAAACTAAAAAAATATATGATGTTAAGTTCCACCGAAAATTGGTTTGACGAGATCTAGTAGTTTTTTTTTTAATACGTCATAAATCGTAAACCGCAATTTACCTTTCATTCAATCAACTCAAATATAAAAATATAAAAAAACTGGCCAAGTGCGAGTCGGACTCGCACAGGAAGGGTTCCGTACCACAAGGCAAAAACGCCGAAAAAAACATGTTTTTTGTATGGGAGCCCCCCTTAAATATTTATTTTATTTTAATTTTATTATTTATTATTAAAGTTAAAATACAACTGAGTATTTTGTGAATATTTCAAGGGCCTACCTATTACCATTTTTGATATCGAGCAAAAAAGGGCAAAAAAATCGCGTTTGTTGTATGGGAGCCCCCCTTAAATATTTGTTTTATTTTGTTTTTAGTATTTGTTGTTATAGCGGCAACAGAAATACATCATCTGTGAAAATTTCAACTGTCTAGCTATCGCGGTTCTTGAGATACAACCTGGTGACAGACAGACGGACAGACGGACAGACAGCGAAGTCTTAGTAATAGGGTCCCGTTTTTACCCTTTGGGTACGGAACCCTAAAAACATTTAATTTCATAAACATAAACCTTACGCATAAACCCGGATGTTACGGAACCCTCGGTACGCGAGTCCGACTCGCTCTTGCCCGGTTTTTTTTTTAAATACGCCTTTAGATCTTGGTATCGATGAACTGCAAAGATAAAAAGTTTTATTAGCAAAAATTATCTTTGTTGTAGTTGTGCTACTGTTTTGTCTATAAACTGAAATATTAAAAACTAAAATATCAACTAGTTTATATTTACTTTGATATTACTATACTTAATTTTATTGTAAATTTATGGTACGCCAGCACATTAAGCTACTACAATCTGTCAAATTTCTTTAATAGATTTTCAACTTTAACGCTAAAGCATAAGGTTCAAAGTTGATTGGAAAAATTTGACAGTTTCTGATATCTTGATGTGCTGGCGTCTGTACCTACCTGCTACTGCTAGTACTGTGACGAAAGCAAGTAGGTACCTAATTACATAAACAACTACAATATTGTTCTGTCCCGTCGACTTTTACAAATAGGTAAGTAGGTAGTCATAAATACGTAGAAAAATAATAATCAAACTTACTTTTTTTTTTTAAGCTCCCGCAGTTCAATGCTGGACATTTTTTCTTCCTTCTGTTTTTATTCCCCATAATTTAATCTTAATTATCACTATATAATATACCTACTACAACATAAACTAATCATCATCTGCCTAGCCTTTTCCCAACTGTGTTGGGGTCGGCTTCCAGTCTAACCGGATGCAGCTGAATACCAGTATTTTACATGGAGCGACTGCCTATCTGACCTCCACAACCCAGTTACTGGGTAATACGATACCCCTTGGTAAGACTGGTTGTCAGACTTTCGGGCTTCTGACTACCCGTAACGACTGTCAAAGATCCACAAATGACAGCCGGGACCAACGGCTTAACGTGCTTTCTGAGGCACGGAGGGGTCTCGGTATGTAAAGATGGTCACCCATCCACAGACCAACCGCGGCAAGCGTAGCTTAACCTGATCGATCGACCTGTGCGGCTGTTATTATTTAGCCACGGGCCCCTCAACAACATAAACTAATATCTAGTTTAATTATTAATACTAGAACCTACAACAATATTTACAGACTGATTTTTAAAACGAATACACAAACACGGTAAATAACAATACTGCATTATATTTCAGTCTGTGAACGTATATTTCGATCGATTAGCGGGGGAACGCAGCGAGCCAGGAAAAGCGACACAGGTCCTACCTCGGTGACGCCTGGCAGGCTACTGAAGCGATGCGCGCGGGCCGCCTTGTTATATTATATCTTGTTAAAACAATACAATTCTGTTTTGAGAAAAATTACCCGTAGAATTTTCTTCTATACATCATTGCCTATTTTTTGACATATTTTTTGTGAGTAAAAGTTTGATCTACTTCAAGTAAAACTTGAAAAACGATAAAAAACTTCCTTGTTTTCGATTTGTTTGCGATTTTTTATGATCGAGTGAAGTTGTAAATATCGTGTTTTGAACCGTAGAATAATCAAGAGTGTTAATTGAACTGCAACATATATTTTTTTCAGATTAAAACAAACAATATTTGATTGTTTAATGTTGAATCAAAAATAGGTCAATTTTGAGAGTCCTGGCCTTAATGGGAAGCTACAGTATCGCCGTGTGTCATAGAAAATACGGTATGGAAACCAGATATATGCAACAAATTATATCACATACGTGTTATCGCTTTTTCTGACGATATACAAAAAACTGGCCAAGTGCGAGTCGGACTCGCACATGAAGGGTTCCGTCCCACAAAACAAAATCGCCGAAAAAAAACACGTTTGTTGTATGGGAGCCCCCCTAACAAGTATGTGGTATAATTTATTGCATATATGTGGTTTCCATACTGTATATAATGAAAAAAGCAATCAAGCACGCAAGCAGAAGCAAGTAATCAAAAAGCAGCACATACTGCTACTAAAAAGTAAACTTTTGAAATCTCACCATTGACTTATACGTATACTAGCTTCCGCCCGCGGCTTTGGCCGCAAGGTATGTCGATAAAAACTATCCTATGTCCTTCCCTGGGATACAATCTATCTCTCTGCCAAATTTTATCGAAATCCGTTCAGTGGTTTAAGCGTGAAAAGGTAACATACAGACAGACAGACAGAGTTACTTTCGAATTTATAAGTAATATTAGTATGGATTACTTACTTTGTATATCACAAAAAAATTAAGGATTATGTATTTGCTACTAACAAGAAACCCTAAATGAAAGTAAGACTGACGACACACTTATTCTCACCAATATTGAGAAATATGACTGCTTACCGAAATAATTGGAGACAAGAAAAGGCTGAGTCAATAATGATTGTCATTTGGCATTGACACGAATACTAACGACATTAATTTAAATGAAACATTGATTGAAACTGTAAATACAATTGCACACTCATTTATAATGATTGTAATAGGTTATATACTTACTTAGTTATCATTTTGTAAGGGATTGCTTCTGATCCTTTCGGATTATTATGAATCTATTTAGTTATTATGGCACAATATCTTTCTAAATAGCTTTGATATCGGTTTCTTTCTTGGTCTATATCTTTAGATATAAAAGAAAGTCCAGTTAGTTACACTATTTATAACTCAAGAACGGCTCAACCGATTTGGCTCAAAATTGGTGGGGAGGTAGCTTAGAACCAGGAGACGGACATAGGATACTTTTATCTTTTTTTTCTTTTCTTTTTACTTATAGGAGTAGTGTAGGAGTAGGTTAGGAGTAGGGTGGAAGTAGGGTAGGGTAGGGTAAAGGGTAGGACACCACGCGAACGAAGTAGCGCCGGGCAACTAGAAATAATTTATATGGCAAAACAACGTTTGCCGGGTCAGCTAGTTATTTATATTTTTATGTACTGTTATTGTCAGCCTGCATCATCCAACTGCTTGGCCAAAAACTCACCATGACTTTTCCAATCACGAACAAATCGGATGCCTTCAAAAGTTAAAACGTTCACTCAACTTCTGCACCTTAAAAATATTTAAAAACATTTGTAGAAAAAAACATCTGAACATCATAACTCACACATCACACAAAAAATCCAACCTTAAACTGCCGAGGTGTGACCAAAACATTTAATTAAACCTGCACCCGTCGGCATCGGTCTTGCGCACCCCCTTAATAGACCAGCTATTGGATGATACCGCAGTTTTCCGATTACCGTGACGAATGCCCACGATACCGATACCGGTACCGGTAGTAAACAATATAATCAGCCACTATTCATATCAACAACTGCAACTTTACCTGTGTTGTATTAAAAATGGTGATGGGGCGCTTTCGGCTCATTAGGGTTGGCTGTTTTGTGAGCACGTTGCGGTGATAAAGATAAAATAGTTTATTAAAAGTATTGTGTCTTTGTTTTTCTTTGATAGCTTCTAACTTGTCAGAAATAAAGTCTAATGATGATAATTTAATTACTACTTCCCTCGGCCTAGCTCTTTAATTTATTTATTTATTTATTTATTAGGCTTTTCAACAATGAGTACACTGTTACTTTATAATTTGTACATTGCAAACTTAAGTCTAAGCGCCTCATCACTTACAGAAAAGCACAGCATGCACTACATTATGCGCAGATAATAACACAATTAATTAAATAAAACAATTAATACATAATATAAAATTTGAAAAAAATAAATGAAAATAAACTGTTAAAGCATAATTGATTACAATGAATTAAATAACATAGATTAAATTATATTCTATTTTTGAAAATTTTTATATAAGGTTAGGATAATATTAATAAAAGGAAAAAGTGTCAATATAAAGATGTATTATGTATTTATGTAGCTTCGCCCGAGTTGATGTCGAAATTATCCCACGGGAGCTTGCTAGCGGGACAAAAAGTAATCTATGTTGTTTTCTAGGATGCCACCTATCTCCATGCCAAATTTTATCAAAAACCATTTGATGGTTTAGGCGTAATATGGTAACATACAGACAGTTACTTTCGAATTAATAATATTTATATAGTACAAGCAGCGCCCCACGGTTTCACCCGCATAAGTGTCGATACCAGGGGAATATCGGGATATAAAATATCCTTTGTTCTTCCCGGGGATGCAATCTATCTCTCTGCCAAATTTTATCTAAGTTCGTTCAGTGGTTTAGGCGTGAAAAGGTAACATACACACAGACAGACTTACTTTCGAATTTATAATATTAGTATGGAAGTATGGATGGATTTCGCAAAACAGTGAACAGTATACGAAACTTCAGATAGTTTAACATTGAAGGACCATCAAACTTACACCAAAAAAGTCTAACATCTGCACTTCCCAAATGACAAAGTAAAATTTTCCAAAATTCCAGAAGAAAGACCAGAAGACCAATTTCAATTTAAAAACGTTCAAAATCTAGTCGCAATCTCATCCAAAGAAAAAAAAAGAAAGAAAGAAAATTCGTTTATTTCCGGCAAACATGAGGCATAAAAGTAAAAAAAAAAATACAAACTCAAATAACAAAATAACAATCAGCAACAATCAATGAATCAATCATTCATCTCAGCGACAATCAATGCCAAAGTCGAAAATGTATGGAAATTAGAGGCATTTCTGACAGATTGAGACTGAGATCAGACTGACAACTTTCTTAAAATTACGGGAATTGCCCTTCAGGATTGTTTTAGTTGGTAGAGCAAAACTGTTCCTACCCAAATCCACACAATGGCGCCGATTCTGTTGTTCACAAACTTAACTAAATTTAAGTTCATGCAAGATGCATGAACTTTTTAGTTTGTTGAAATAGGGTGATTTTGTACAGGTTTTTGAAAAAGAGGTTGTTTTTTTTTGTGAAATGTTTTGAGTAGAGGAGAGGACATTGGCGCAGATTCTGTTGTTCACAAACTAAACTAAATTTAAGTTCAGGCATCTTTTTCTTTCTATTTCATTAAGAAAAGGACAGAAGATAAATATTAGTTTAGTCCTGTCCTCTATAAACAACTTTAGACGAGATTAAAAAAATGGCTACTCAAAATACGTCAATTTACGCTAGGCGCTGACTAATTTGACAGGACTAAGCTAATATTTACCCCTTACTTCCCGTGGGTGTCCTAAAAGGCGACTAAGGATCGTACCGGAGAATGGGCAGCAGCATTCTCTATGTATTCCACCATCATACCATACTGCGATCGTTAACCCGCCTGCCAAGCGTGGCGATTATGGCAAACCCTCCCAAAATTGGGGGAGGCCTATGTCCAGCAGTGGACGTCTATCGGCTGAAACGACGAAACTAATATTTATCTTCTGTCCTTGTCTTAATGAAATAGAAAGAAAAAGATGAATGAACTTAAATTTAGTTTAGTTTGTGAACAACAGAATCAGCGCCAATAGCTTTTAATGATTAGCCAAGCGGCGGCAGGGGCTTTAAAATAATATCATCGGTGGCAACCCTACTTTTCATTTCCTACCGCCAAATGTTGAGTTCTTTAACGAACCATTGTGATTTCAGTATTCGATTATGTTGATAGATGGTTTTATCCATGGTTATCGACGGCTGATTTGGGTGACTTTCACGGTTGCTGGCCGGTTGCTGTCGGCTAGCGACTCATTAGTGACCTGATGCAGTGTGAAATCGGTTTTAGTGTAATTTGCTAGTTTGCTACTACACTCGAGAGCAATGAATCCGGGTCACTTAAAGAATCCTAAAAATCTCGGAAACTAAAAATGCTAGGTTAATGCAATAAATTGTATTTAATAGACAATGTAATACTCCTTAAATGAAGGTATTAAAACTTCTTAGTTATTGTAAAGTTATATCATAAAAAAATCAAATTTGAAAAAGGGCCATTTTCGAAGATGGAACTACGAAATTACAGCATTTGGTTTTGCTTTTGTTTGTAATCTGTCATTTATGTGGGTACATAAACCATGTTGATAGTGCTCTATGTTCATTATTCAAGCTGAAATTATGTCGCTTACGCCTGAAGAATGCACCAGAATACTTACAATGCTGGAAACCGGCCGGAGTCAGCGCGATACAGCCAGGACTGTCGGTGTGTCGCTGTCAACAGTACAAAGAGTTCTCCGACGTTACGAAGAAACTGGTTCTAACCTACGCAGACCAGGAACGGGCAGAACCAGGTGTACCACAGCACGAGAAGACCGATACTTGGTGAACACCATGCTTCGAAATCGCTTTCTCACAGGAACTGAACTCACAAATCAGTTTCGACGCCTCGGAGGAAGTAACCCAAGTGCATGGACAGTAAGACGTCGGCTTGCTGAATCTAACTTAAAACCTGCAAACGGCCCTAAACTGGAGCGTGGGCATCGTATTTCAAGACTATATGCCCAGAGCCACGTAAATTGGAGTATTGAAGATTGGTCAAAAGTTATGTTCTCCGACGAATCAAAATTTATGCTCTACAAGCACGATGGAAGACACAGAGTGTATCGAAGACCAGGGGAAAGATTCAAGCAAGCATGCATCGAAGAAAAAGTAGCCTACGGTGGTGGGTCTGTACTTGTGTGGGCCGGAATTTCTTCTGAAAGTCGCACAGAGCTGGTGATCATAGAAAACGGCTCTTTAACTAGCGTAAGATATGTGGAAGAAATCCTCAATGATCACGTTGGTCCATTTATGGTCAATTTAGGTGAGGATGCTATATTTATGCATGACAATGCCCGACCTCATACAGGTAGGATTGTGAATGACTACCTTCAAGAGATGAACATTACTCGTATGGAGTGGCCAGCGCGCAGCCCGGATATCAACCCGATCGAGCATGCTTGGGACGAGCTAGGCAGATGCGTAAAACAACGAAACCCTCCCCCAATCACGCTTTGTGAGCTCAAAATTGCTCTCACAGAGGAATGGGAGAATATTCCCCAAAATCGTATAAGGAACTTGGTGTACAGCATGCAAACATTGAAGCATGAGCAAACCGCATGATGTATGCCGCGCAAGAAGCATGATCATTGAAATAAAGTTGATATTTGTTTAACTTGAAATAGGGTGGGTGTGCAGCACTGCGCACTTTTACTACACATGTATAAAAAAGAAATCTCGAAGTTTTATCAACTCGTAAAAACCGTGCGAATCAGGGGCGGGCTAGTAAAATATAATGACTGAATGTCCTCTCCTGTACTCAAAAACATTACACAACAAAAAACCTCTTTTTCAAAAACCTGTACAAAATCACCCTATTTCAACATTGATAAACGCCGCATAGTTTTCCTGAACAAAAAAAACCGTGGCTCGTATATAACTGGCTTGCAATAAAATAGCCGTAAGGGCGGGCAGTAAACTGCGTACATGATGCGTGTGCGTCGAGCTAATCCTGATTTAGCGCCCTAGCTGTGACCGGCCGTCGTATGTTATGCGCAAGCGGCGGCTACACACGGCCAAGAAGATAGGCTAGCTTGGGTGAAGCTGAGGGTTGACTTCGGGTATTTTGAATGGGTTATCTTTTTGTATCGATTTGATGGTGACGATATCCTATTGTTACGATTTTTATATGGGAGTATTTGAGGACGAAGAATGGAGATTAGTAAAGGTTTTTAAATAATTTTATGGTTTTTCAATAGTTCGTTGTAGCGTGGATAAATGTCAAAGAGTTTGACTAGTCCCATTTTATCGTCAAAGTGAAACGGTCAAAAAGAATTAATCCCCGAATGAGAAGTATTTATTTTTAAATTGTAACCCTATCTAAATATACAATGCCACCACATTCTTCCGAAGTTGTCAATGTCAATATTTGCATTAGGCAGAATAGTCCACTGCAACGTGAAGTATTAACGCTACAAAATGAATCACCTGTCGAGCTCCGTAAATTACAGTGCACGTAACTTCAACCTGTATTCTTCCTTTGTTCGCCGAACAAAATGTTTGTGTGTATTACCTCCAAACGATATTTTCCTCACAATATTGTGTAGGGCTCACTTCATTAAAAAATTTGAAATTCGAAGCTTTATTCGATTCCATTGTTACGTGTGATTTGTGTGCCTGAGCGTGTAAAATACAGTACCTACTGCATTAACTCCGCATACAAATTCAAACCTTATCTTCACAACATAAAGTAGGATATTGATTGTGTATTAATAACATGTAAATTGTTAACGAAAATTCATATTTAATTTCAGTTGAATTATGTTATTTGTGAGTAATTCTTGTTAAGATAGATTATTGTATAGTTTTCTTACAAAGGTTGTATGAAAAGGTCTCTGAGTGCTGTTGACTTGTAAATGTTGGGCAATGCCTCGATTTATGATTTGTTTGCGGCCGATTCATTATGCATTCGATATTCAGTAGTTATCCGATATTTATGACGAATATATTGAAATGAAGACTTTATTCATTTAGCTGCGTTTCTCTTAAATTCTTGACTCTTGATAAGGTCATTCTTAAGTTTCGTTATTTATTGTGTTTATATTTATTTTTAACTGCAAGTATTTATAAATGTAAATAGGATTAAAATAAATACAAATTATTATATTTATTTTAATGCTATTCACATTTATAAATACTACCTTATTTAAAGTGGCCAATTATATTCAATAACTTACAATTAATTATAAGAAACACGCGAACTTGTGTGTGGATTTAAATTACAAATTGAAATTTTTACATGTCAAAAAAACATTTTCATTGATTCCAAGTAAAAAAAAAAAACACTCGTGGCACACCGGGAGTCCCGACAGAAGTGAAAACAAAACACAAATAGAATACTTTGCCATCACTCACTGACATATCGGATACACATTAAAACCGAGTACATCCCGAGGACAGCCGAACACATCCGCAGCGGGTATTTTTTAAATAGTCTTATAAACAAAACACGGACGGTGTCGCTTACGGTAACAGTGGCGCGAGTTCAATGGATTTCTCCCATCTCAACGCGCCTAACGAAGTTTTCACTTCAATAACTAACCAATTTCTCTGCTTGTTCCAGGTTGGGTCATCAATGGACATGTCGAAATACTCCATCGAGGCTGAGAAGTACCGCACCTACGGGATGTACCCGGACCCTTCCCGCGGCTACCTGGACTCAGCCGCGCTGTCCAAGGCTTACATGTACATGGACCAGCAACAGCAACGCTCGTACCCGGTAGATATCAGTAAGATGTATTCAGAGGCCTCAGCAGCCGCCATGGCAGGACTCAGTTCCGTCAACTCAGCGCCGTCAAGTCTTTCCCCACGCTCCCCCGCTGAATCCCCAGACATGACACCCAAAGCACAAGACAGGACCGAAGGCAGCTCATCATCAGGGTCCAACCCCTCACCCTCCCTTTCCTACTACCAAGGATCCTCAAGTATCCTCATGCCGCAGTACCCCGGACAGTACCCACAGGCCACACAAGGAGGGCCGGAGTTCAGGCGACCTCTCACCGTCATATTCTGACCTGAGACCTAGTTTGTTGTTGTTGATTTTTATTTATTTGTTTATTTTTATAGTTTTTCGACTGCAAATTATTTGGAGGTTAGTTTTCTTTCGAATTCTAGGAACGAAAAAAATTTTTGTTAAATATACCTACTTAATTATAATTAAAAGAGACGAAACTCGAATAATTTAAAATTGTAAATTGATTCTATTCTATTATAATAAAAAGATTATTATTCTTCTATTCAAACGATGAAAGTTTTTTTTTTTTAAATATATTTCAATACGAATTTTCGTGGACTAAATAAAATTGATTTCGTCAATAGTTTAGGTCTTTTTAAACGAGTGTTGGACTATTTCTTATTTTTATTTTGTGCTCCAAAGTTCCTTCTTAATTTCCTCGGAAATAAATTAAAGTTATTTGATATTACTGTGTGTATAGGAATATGTACCTATTTGTACATTGTGAATATAGTTAGTTGATAAAATAAGAACTGTTTCTTTGTCGATAAAAAGTTTTAGTTAAAAATCTTCACATGTCAAAAAGTAGGTACCTACTTCAATCTTATTGCAATCAAAACTGTTTGATATAAATTCGATACTCAGATAACAAGCGCAGGCGTTTTAGAAATGCTATAAATAACTCCTCACGAAATAGGCTACGAATTTCACCTTAGATCACTTCTACGTTGATCATCAGGTGAGATTGGAAAGGTACACGCAATTCAGACAAAAACTTAATACTTAGCTGTCAGGTAAAAATTCCTGACGCCAATATCAACCTAAAACTATTTTATCGATAAAGAAATATTTAACATAATTATTGCAATAGTACCACCACATAAATAATTTTCCCAATAAATATTATTTAGAAACCTAAAATAATAATTTATTGGAAAAATAATGGTGTTATCATTACAATAATTTATTGGAATTTAAAAGTCCAAACTTAATTACAACGACTTTTGATATTATTTGTAAATATAGTTAAATAATTGTTATATTTTTGTCTTTAGATTCGTACGTGTCATTTTGTAAAATAAAAAAATGATTAAATGTCGAAACTGCTTTAGAATAATGAAGACTTTTTCGTAATAGTTTATAAAAACGGGATTATCCTGCTTTTTAATTTCCAGTAATATTATGTAGATCTGATTTTGGTAGCAATTTAATTGAAAATTATTGACTGATTTGTTTTTGTTTAAATGAAAACAGCTTTGTAATTATACAAGGCTACTTTTTATTGTTCAATTAATAAATGTTAAACTAAAGTTAAATAGATGTTGTTCACCCGTAGTTTTTAGGACAGATTATTCTAAATAGTCTCTAGTTTAATAATATTCCTGTGTACACCTACATTCCATAACAATTGTTTTAATTTAATCTGTCATTTGCAACTATGGGGTCCAAAGCTTACATTCCATCTAAAAGTTTTATAATTACAGTAAATAATTGCAATGTCTATAAATAAATCATTAAATTACTAAGGACTTTTCCTCTGGCCATTAGTTTTCACTTTGCATTTATATGTTGCCATATAAAATAATAATTTCAATTTTGCATTGTTGCAACCCACATTTGAGTGAAATATACCTATCCTGTAAGTTTAAATACAAAGTAACTTTTTAATCATTATATTTAGGACGTAAATTGTAATTTATGAAAATTAAACGTATTTGTAAAAATATGTTGTAAATTATAGCCGATTGTAATGATGGGACTATTATCTCGATTAAAAAATATTATACGTAATTAAAATGATTAGAAATTTTATACAGAATTTTATTTTACCAATTAATAAACCCACCTCACCACCCATACTTACAAGATGACCAAGAGTCGTTGAAGTTACACAAAACTTGAAGCCAAAAAAATCAGTAAGTATTGCTAAATCTAACCCTAAATCTAAGCACCTCATACAAGCTAAAATGAGACTTATCACAATAAAACCCTGCTTCACAAAAAATCAACATTTCCATTTTTGAAGCAAATCAATCTATTTATTCAGTCATTATCACCGCTCAGTATACAATTTTAAAATTTAATAAAATAATAAAATGCCCTGCGACAGTCGCCAAATGATGGTACCCTCCTAATACTCGAAAACCTACTTTATTACTGTCACTATATAGTATATTTTATCAATGACGATAACTGCTTCGAGTAGCAATCAAGTATGAAGTTCGTGAAGGCGTATTTCCCCTATGTTTTTTAATAAAATATGCGCTCTTGATAGATATCATTGCGCACTGGGGTAGTGATTTGACATAAAATAAACAACCGGGCTGTCTTTTGTGCGCCAAATACGATGGAATAACATAAACAATGCGAACCCTAGTAATTGAAAGGTGAAAATATACAGCATGATGCTAAAGCGAAAAGTCGCAGAAAAAAGTAAATTTTATTTATAACCAAGAAGCCTCAAACGCAACTGGCGAAATCTGGGAACATAGGCCTATGTGTTACAAACTACTGGAGTTAACCCCAAGACTTCAATGTCATCACCAGGCAAAAATCTCCTACTACATGTGGACCTAGAAATGAATTTTCCAGTATGATCGGTGCACAAACCATTTCATATAGTGAAAGAAATGCAGAAGAAGAAAATCAGGACCCAATTATAATTGTGAGTAGGTACCTACTGTTGTCTATATTACCTCTATGTATACTTAGTAACAACAAGCAATTGACACATTCTCAGCAATAGGTATTATCCTTATTGTAATTTTGTTCATAAATTATAATACGGATAAGTAATAATACGGTTAATTATGGATAAGTAATAATACGGCTAGAAGCACACAACATAGTAAAGTCAATATGCCTTCAGAATATATTATCTAAGGAACGTACTTGGGAGCATATTACTGAATGTTGATATTCCTTCAACCGTCCCCGGTTCAGTCGTACGTAGAAAAGTTGTTTACCTATGTGTGTATGCACTCTTCCGAACGTTATAACCGTATCTGATTGGTAGTTCGTACCAAGTAGGTAGGTAGGTTTTTGATACCAAGAAAGGTAGGAGGGTTTGTTTACCTACCTAAGTTTTCTTTTTGAGAATCAAACTCCCTGCTTTTCACCGACAATGTTAGGGTAGGCTTCCAGTCTAACCGGATGCACCTGAATACTGATATTTTACATGGAGCGACTTTTCATCTTTCCTACGCAACCTAGTTACTGGGTATGTCGATGTATTTTCGATGTTTTACTTTAGAGAGTAGTTTCCAAATCTGTTGATTAACCTTTTAAGCGCTTGGCTAAATATCAATTGCCGTGCCCCTAGCCCGCGGCTACAAATCGATAAAATAATCATCATCATCATTTGCCTAGCCTTTTCCCAACCATATTGGGGTCGGCTTCCAGTTAAACTGGATGCAGCTAAATACCTAAATCGATAAAATAATAAGTACCTACAAATCCTACTTACAATAAATAAGGAGGAGCAATCGTTGAATAGAACGAAAAAATCATGCATGTTCTCTGTCGCAGAAATACGACACGAGCGGTAGGGGCACGGAAATATGTGTTGCATAAATGAGACACAATATCCTTAAGTTGGTAATATGATCACTTCCTGTGACCCAAGTGCTAGCATTTACCTAGGCCAGAGGCTAACCATTGCAATGCAAAGTGGCAATGCCGCGGGCCGCCAGTCTCTTGGGTACCAGTCGACAGCGATGCGGAGGAATCTTTCGACGCAATATTTTTAGTATTGGATTCGGTAAACAACAACAAACTACATCAGTTTTTTAAATAAAATAATATGTGATTACACCATAGAAATATTTCATAAATCTATGGGGATTATACAATCTTTATTGAAGTTAATCATTCTAACTCCCATTTGTTTATTTAGTAAGCCACAGCCAGGTATTTTTTTATGCTACCTACTCTATTAATCCAAGAAATACTTTATAAATTGTGTTAAAAAAGACATGCATAACAAACGTTTTTAATCAAAATTAATGAACAAATGAAGTCTGTTAATAACCACACCCTGTACGTACACAACCTACACCCCTGCCTACACCATTACGACAAAACGAAGGAAAATAAACAATCAACGCGTCGGATGCAGTTCTGCTGCGATTGTTTTTAGTATAAACAAAATCAGCATTAATATAAAATATATTTATATGATATAAAGCTTTACAACATATTGAGGTCTTTGCTCCTTCTTCAATTTGATGGGAACGGATAATAAAAATTTAGGTGTTGTGAGTGGATCCTTGTGATAAAGAATCCTACTGTTTTGTTAGGGAAGCAAAGGGTTTTTGCAAAGTAAATAATAACATCCTGTGAATGCTGATATTCAGCTGCTGTAGGTACAAAATTCGTGACAGTTTTGAAGACTACTTTTGCTTTCATTTAGGAACTATCAGGGGCAATTCCAGTATTTCCTTTGTTTTCCTAAATTTTTGACAAGATTTGGACATTGATCGTCGCTAAGATGAGATTGCGACTCGATTTTGAACGTTAAAAACATTAAAATTACGAGAAATTGGCCTTCAGTTATGTGTTTAGGGACCTCCTCCCTGTTCTAAAACATTCTCCTTGAAAACATTCTGTAGAGAAATAAATATAAGATGCAATGAAAACATTAAGGAAAGAAATTTTACGCTCTAAAGCGATACAAAATCCAATGAAAATTGTACGGCGTATTTTCTTCACGCATTTTCATTTTCACTGAAATTATCAATAATTATTGTCCTGTAATTTAGACTTAATAACGAAATTATCAATAATTTTCCTGTAATTATATGCTGGCTGAAACCTATAAGTGCAAACTAAGAGGTGTTACCTACAGCGTTCCAATGAAAACAGTTATTACGGCTAATAACAGCTATTACGCGACCATTATTGGCTAGAACGGCATCAATAATGTTACGAATACAGTGTGGAAACGTGGACAGGTGTGTAATAGATTGTTAGAAATGTTTATAAAGTTGAATAATTCGATTAAGCTTTGGTTGCTGGAAAGCGGTTCCGTCATATTATAACGGCCTTCATGAAAATCTGTAATTGTACCGTTATTGTGTGACAGCAATGGAAACCAAAGCTTTAGCAAAGGGCTTTAAAGTTCCGTGGCATACCTACTGTCCGCCATTTTGTTTTTGACGTGAATACGTCTGTTCAATGTTACCTTTGGACATTGACTCAGCACTCGGCCTGGCTCAAGCGCGGCCCAGTTAAAATAATGATTCGGTTGCATCTCACACGCATAGGACACATAGAATTGGTATAATAGTGTGTGTTAAGAAAGAGTAGTATATAAGCAGAACATTTTGTAAATAAACCAGATTTGAATTTTATATTCTTGTCTCATTACCCCTCACTGTGGCCAAAACACCTTTAGCCGTCTCTGATCAGTCTTGTGAGTCTGCTTGACTGGCAGTGAGTTTACCCTTCCCGAACCTGGAACTCCTGTCTACTATCCGTCTGTAACCTTAGGTCTCATGGTGCAGACATCCTGAACTTATTTATATATTTATTTATCACGCACTAGGCAGGTATATGATAGGTTAGGGCTGTAGGGCTTAGGGTCGTAGGGACTTTTAGGCTTGTAAGTCTTTGTAGGTCCTTTACCTTATCGTATATTTTCATGTACCGTCACACCCTTGACAGTATTGCGGCCTTACGTGACGTCTGTTAATGGTGGATGTACAACGTCTTTAAATTAATTGCTTCGATAGTGGCAGGCAAGTAAAAAAAAACAATGATAACAAAATCGGGGGATACAGTTTGGTGTTGCAGCTTCATCTATATCATCCCCATACTAAACTCAATTACACCATTGGATAGCTAAAGGATCAAAGAATTTATTACACCAAGTGAGGACTAACACGCATCGCGTGCGGTGGAGAGGGAAGCGCCGCCATTTTGAGGTAATTTTGCTGCTTGTCGAGATTTCCACTTAGTATAACTTTTGACTAGGAAAAGCTACGACGCTTAAGTTTCAATCGTCAGCTCTCGTCGTCTCGTCTCGTCGTGTTAAAATAAAAACTGGCCAAGTGCGAGTCGGACTCGCACACGAAGGGTTCCGTACCACAAGGCAAAAACGCCGAAAAAAACATGTTTGTTGTATGGGAGCCCCCTTAAATATTTTTTTTATTTTAATTTTATTATTTATTATTAAAGTTAAAATACAACTGACTATTTTGTGAATATTTCAAGTGCCTACCTGTTGCCATTTTTGATATCGAGCAAAAAAACGCAAAAAAATCGCGTTTGTTGTATGGGAGCCCCCCTTAAATATTTATTTTATTTTGTTTTTAGTATTTGTTGTTATAGCGGCAACAGAAATACATAACTTGTGAAAATTTCAACTGTCTAGCTATCGCGGTTCTTGAGATACAGCCTGGTGACAGACAGACAGACAGACGGACAGACGGACAGACAGCGAAGTCTTAGTAATAGGGTTCCGTTTTTACCCTTTAGGTACGGAACCCTAAAAAGAAAAATAATATAAAATATATACAGGGTTATTGGTAAAACATTAACAACCTCTTAAGAGGTCATTTATGTTTGTTTATCTCGTCAAAATGTAGGGAACAGCTGATTTTTTTTCGCGATTTCAGGTTTGGCCCCACAGTAAAAGTTGTTCATAATGATGAGTACAATGACCTCTTAAGAGGTTGAGGATGTTTTACCAATAACCCTATATAATGTCGGCCTATACGCGTTAAAAATCCAAAAAAAACAGAAATCGTATGCGGTTGGAAAGGGCGTCTCAAGAGCAATCGAATGGTACCAATAAAACACGATATGACCGAGTCAAGCAGTGCTGGGAACGTAAAAGAATGGATGCGGCCGAGCGGATCAACCCCGTTACATAAACGTATTCACGTACAAGACACGGCCGTGTCCATGACACAGCCACGTATTCCATTTCTTTTTTTTTCAAAATAGTGGGCACGTATGATACATAAATACCTAAATCGATGTCAATGCAAACAGAAAACATGACAAGACCAAATCACAAAATACAGACAGTACCTACAGAAGACAATCTACATACAAAGTGCGCTCGAGCAACGCACACATAGACACCGCTCACGGACACGTTATCTCAGACGGGTTGGGAGGGAGTAGTGCGAACGCGAATGCCATCCGCTTGAGACATACGTCTGTGCAAAAATGCCTATCTAAGCTCGATTTATATAATAGTTTCCTATTTTGAATCAAAATCAAAGTAACTTTTTTTAATGTAAATTCATGCCACCAACTATTAGGTACGGTTGAAAACATGATTTTTTGTTTGTGTAGATATTGTGTTGTTTTTAGTGTCATTTGATAGGTTTAGGTCTAAAACGGATAGGGCAAAATAAATTGTGTAAATAGGGTAATCCGTTTTGAAGTTATTAGGGGTTTTCGATAGTGAAAATTGACAAATGTAAAATTTTATATGTTTTTGTTCTGTAAACTTTTTGTATTGTAATACTATGTTTATTGTTTTGTTTTAATATTTTAGAATAAGCTCAACAATAAATCAAACAACTAGATACGAGTGCCACTACCACGATAGTTTTTTGTGCATAGGCCAAAGTTGACAACCATAGCGCGACCGCCGAGCGTATGTATGAAAAGTGAAGTATATTGTAGTGAAGTACACGTGATTGACTTCTGTACTATCTGTATTTTGTGACCAAATTCCGTTAAGCGTCACGTTTCCGAGATATTAACGTTCAAAGTTGATCACGCGACATCCATATTTTTTTAATTTGCTTACATCTTGGTGCATAGATGTTTGAAATAATCACTTTGAATGTTTAAAGTAATCAAGTCATGATATTAGGCTAAAAACTAATTATTGTGGTAAAAAAAAGGCATTTTTCTTTTGGTGGACCACCACCAGATGGGCAAGGTAGATGGGAAAAGACTTCGCGGTCGGTCACCTAACCGCTGCTCAGACTGTAGCGGCATCTACAACGCCACGCGTCATACTGACGTCACGCAAAATCCTGCATCTCGCAAGCAGAGTTTACCGCGCAAGTAGCATGGACACAATGGCCCAACATGAATCAACGGGCAGTTGCCCGCCAGATACGACACCCGTCTGGTCGGAGAATCCTCCCTTTTCTATGGAGGTTGAGTGAATTTTGCACCCTGTTCCTCACACCTCTTTATGACCTCTTTAAATACGACCGCGAAGTGAAAAAAACATCATACATAACGCCACGAAGGCTTGTCAGGAACACGACTTTCAGAAATGAAGTACGCAACCAAGAAGAAAGGTAGGTACTTCATGTTTACCTTTCTCAAACGAAAATTCTTGAATCATTGTATCAATAAAACACTGCATGGTGTTCAACAAAACCATTGAACACTTTAATGCAACAATTTTCTTGTCAACACCAACCCCTGTGGTCAAAAGTCAATTTAAAGAACAAAAACTTGACCGTTCGCTCTCTATTGTCAATTTTGACAGCTCCCGACATGTCAAATGTCAAAACGGCACGTGCCGGCGCGTGCGCTTTAAACTTTTATCGGATTTTGACAGCATCCTGTCAAAATGTGATCGTATTTTGAACAGTGGGTGACGGCGCAAGATAATGATTTTGGTTTGTTATTATTATTGTGTGGTGTGAATTTTGAAATGGTACGTATGCAAAAATTATGAATAACTTTCGATAGGGTGATATCGTTTTTGGAAACTTTTATCTTTTGTTAAAATTTACTTGATTCAGGGAACAAAGGAATCCTAAGGATGATCTCTGAGAGGCTAGACTGCAGTGCTGGGGAGTTTCTGGGCTCATCCAGCTTCATGTAACGAGATGACACTAGTAGACAGTAAGATGTTTTTTGACATGAGTAAATTTATGATTTTGAATTTTAAATAGTATGAATGATGTTTATTTTGATTTTAGTATTGACTGATATAGTTTTAAGACCTTTGTTACTAACAGGTATGGACAATAAGGTACCTAAGTAGTCTGAAATAAATGGATTTAAATGTTTTTTTGTTTAGTTTTCCAGTGATTTTGTAACAAAGCAGAGTTAGCGCTGATCTGGCGATTTTATGGACATTGTCCCTCAAATAGGTAACAGAAAATACTTAGGCACTATAGAAACTACGGTCATCCAAGAAGGTACCTATGGGCTCAACTGTCACTATCATCATCCGCCTAGCCTTTTCCCAACTATGTTGGGGTCGGCTTCCAGTCTAGCCGGATGCAGCTGAATACCAGTATTTTACATGGAGCGACTGCCTATCTGACCTCCACAACCCAGTTACTGGGTAATACCTACGATACCCCTTGGTAAGACTGGTTGTCAGACTTTCGGGCTTCTGACTACCCGTAACGACTGTAAAATATCCAAGAATGACAGCCGGGACCAACGGCTTAACGAGCTCTCCGAGGCACGGAGGGGTCACGGTATGTAAAGATGGTCACCCATCCACAGACCAACCGCGGCAAACGTAGCTTAACCTGATCGATCGACCTGTGCGGCTGATAGCTCAACTGTCACTAATGAGACAAAATTACTTTTTCTATTATTACCGAACTTAATAAGTTTACCTAACAGATGAGGGGGCTAAATAACAACATTTTCAAAGCATCGAATATCTTTATTATTAAGGCTATACCAAAACTGCACCAAACATATACCTCCACCTTACCCCGCGAACGTTCCCGCATATTTTAAACAAGAAACACAATAAATCTATGAATCCGAAACTTGGTTCAACTTTCTGTACAAACACATAATTTAGGTGCTGTCTGACATGTATTGTGTCCGCCCCTCTGTCACTCTGAAAAACATCCTTTGTACGGACCCTCAGAGGACTTTAAAAAACCCTCTTTTCTACCTTAAAGATTGCCCCTCTAAGATTGTTATTGATTATGAGTGATATCAAGTATATTGACGTGAGTGTACTGTTCTTTGTTTTTTTTTTCAATCTGTTGGAAGATTGGAGGCAGGGGAAATTAGTTTTTTTTTAATTTTGAGGGAAAATCTTGTTTTTTTTTTCAGCTTTTGTTTTGTTTTAGACAGTAATAATGTGGAAGATCGTCTGTGTGGTGCCGGACTTAAAGAATACCACCACCCCTTACTTCCCGTGGGTGTCGTAAAAGGCGACTAAGGATCTTACCGAAGAATGGGCAGCAGCGTTTTCTATGTATTCCACCATCATACCATACTGCGATCGCCAACCCGCCTGCCAAGCGTGGCGATTATGGCAAACCCTCCCAAAATTGGGGGAGGCCTATGTCCAGCAGTGGACGTCTATCGGCTGAAACGACGAATGTGGAAGATACCGTGCTTGTGGGTAGGTAGTTTAATTTTGTTTGAACGGCTGTTTCGTAGTTTGGAAATAAACTGCTTAATAATCGACTACGCTATAATAATTATAATAGCATATATGCTATTATATTATAGCGCTATAATATAATAGCATATATGCTATTATAGGTATTATAGCGTAGTCTGAATGGAGCTTTAGAAGCTTCAGGTTTCAACAAAATAGGTAGGAGTGTAACTTCAATATTTTCAGCCAGAAGGATCATGAGTTCACTACTGTCATAAGTAATAAATTGTTCACCGACAGAGATGTTTCATGTAGAAATTATTCTCCATCTTTTGATTTAAAGACTAAAGTCACAATTTCCATTTCCAGTAGATAAAATTCCTTGTACAATGTGATTCAAAAATGCGTGGTAATAAGTATATAAGGGTGTGGTACAGACCATCAAACTATATTCGGACTATTAGCTGCAGTAAAATGACAGCTTTTGTGTTACTTAAATGACTGAAATTGGCGTCTTTTTGTTTTTTCGCGGCCATCAACCACATCTTGTTTTTCTAGTACAGAATAGTGTAAACAAACGAAACTTATTTGACATGCATATCTGTAAACTCAGTCCGAAATGAGTTATTAAGAAGTGTAATTTTACTGCAGCTAATTAAAAGTCGGACTATAAACAACTTTCTTCATGATACCAATATCGTAATCGCGAAAAAATATCAACTGTCCCATACATATCCCATAATACATATTACATAATATGTATGGAACGGCTAATTATTTTTTGATGGTATGACCCTTAAATATTATCATACCTTTCTGATGCATGCTGGAGACAAAATTTTTTATAGAAAAGCAAGTCGAAACAGGGCCAATGATGGAACGTAAATTAAAATCGTTATCAACTCATCACATTGTCACATCACCCCATTGATTATTCACACCACAGTCATGATAGCTGCACATTGTCGACTAGATCCACAGTATCTCCGACAGACAGACAGATATTATCTATGAGTCTGTGACACAAAAGTATTTAATTATGAAGCTTTTTATCACGCCTCGAGCTGGCTGGGGAGTTTTGAGTATTATTGCGGTTTGGATAATATCACACTAATATTATAAAGGCGAAAGTATGTGTGTGTGTGTGTGCGTTTATATGTTTGTTAGTTCTTCACGCTTAAACGGCTGGACCAATTTTGATAAAATTTTGTATGGAGGTAGCTGACACCCTCGATTAACATGTAGACTACTTTTTATCCCGATGTTCATACGGGATCAACATTTACGCGGGTGAAAACGTGGGGCGCAGCTAGTGGAGCATAAAAGGCAGAGCTCCAGGGAGATAGTACCTTCGTTGTACCACAACCAACACCAACCAAAAACCACCTTCAACACCCAACCACCTGCAACCACCTTTTCTTTTTTTTCTTCTTTCGTTTTTCTTTTAAAATAAGTTCTACTAAAATTTTCCTTTGTGGCAAGTACAGATGCCAGCACATCAAGCTACTACAATCTGTCAAATTTCTTTAATAGATTTTTGACTTTAAAGTTGAAGCATAAGGTTCAAAATTGATTGGGAAAATTTGACAGTTTCGGGTAGCTTGATGTGATGGCGTCTGTACATTATAAATTCGAGTACCAAGATAATTTCGTTATGTATGTTTTGTCTTGGTCACGCTAGTCACATCTGGACGCTTTACAGGCTGATCATCATTTGCGATTCTGACTTCTAACACTACGCGCGTCAACAGCGTCTACGCTTGGAATTGCCTAACTGTAAGACTATCTAGAAAGATAGACTAAGCGTCAGTCGTCCGGCGGCGACATGGGCGGACGACATTGTTACCATATAGGGATAGCTGGTACAGAAGCCAGCACATCAAGGTATACTACAATCTGTCAAATTTCTTTGATAGATTTCCAACTTTATCACTAAATAATAAGGTTCAAAGTTGATTGGGAAAATTTGACAGTTTCGGGTAGCTTGGTGTGCTGGCGTCTGTACCACCTGGATGAGGCTGGCACAGGAGAGGAGCGTGTGGATTGGCACATGAAGAGGGAGCCATTTTCAGGGGTTTCATTTGCCAGCTCATATGCTCAGCAGTGGGTAAAGTCGGACTGTGGACGATGACGATGAAGACTATTTAAAAAACACAAATTATAAAAATGCAGCAACATTATCGTATACTTTTTTCTGTATTGCCACCAACATATTGTTCTAGAAAATACGTCCTTGTCTTAAGAGGAAATGCGGTCGGAGAGACTTTTGAAAAAGCCTAAGTAGAAAGTCGTAATTCGAAGTACTTACATGGCTCTCGCCTATTTCCTCCTCCAATATTGGACCAATTTAAAAGATATTTCATAAACTAAATGAAGGATAAGTACACTGTGTTCCTATGTTTTTATTGCTTCATTAATAGTTGTCAAATTTGTACACTAGGCCTCTGTTGACAGCGGTTTAAATCAGCATTTTTTGAGGGTAATAATGTATCATCAAAAATTAAAACATAGGGACATACAAGTACTTAGTTTATATTTATTATTATGTAAAAAATAATTGCTTTATGGTCATTAACCAGAAACAAAACAGGCGTTTCTATGGAGAAACGACCATCCGCCTTTCCTCTTAAACATGGCATGTTTAAGTAAGTATTCTGAAATTCCTCTCAATGGAAAATTGATTTATACATTGGCATTCCGTCGATACAGTTCGTTGCTCTAATAATCTTTCCACAATATACAAAATACCTACCTACAGCAAGGAATTACTCTACAGTGATTATTACCTTCCTACGTCATACTCAACAATCCTGCTATACCAACTAGAGACAATATAGAACTATATCAGTTATACTTTAAGGTGAATTTTCCTCTAACAAGTCAGAATCTAATGTCACCCGACTCCTTTATTGTGTCCCATACACACTATTGTAGAATGTTATATGATACTTCATGTGTAATAATAAGTTTCTATGCTGAGATCGATATTATAGAATGGAAGTGTGTTTATGAAATAGGTCGCATTCGTTAACTTTTCGTCATCTTCATTCCATTGTTTAGCTTGGTGATTATGGCAACGATAAAACAGTTTAATGAAGCTGTAAGCCAATTCTCGTAATTCATCATCATCTGCCTAGCTTTTTCCCAACTATGTTGGGGTCGGCTTCCAGTCTAACCGGATGCCAGCTGCATCCGGTTAGACTGGAAGCCGACCACTACCAATATACCGACCGAATACCAGTATTTTACATGGAACGACTGTCTATCTGACCTCTACAACCCAGTTACCGGGAAATACGATACTCCTTGGTAAGACTGGTTGTCAAACTTTCGGGCTTCTGAGTACCCGTAACGACTGTCAAAGATCCACGAATGACAGCCGGGTCCAACGGCTTAACTTGCTTTCCGAGGCACGGAGGGGTCTCGCTATATAAAGATGGTCACCCATCCACAGGCCAACCGCGGAAGCGCAGCTTAACCTTATCGATCGACCTGTGCGGCTGTTATTATTTAGCCACGGGTCCCTCCAATACCCGTAATTAATAACGTTAAAAATCTGGTCCCAATCCCATCTCTGTGACAATCATCATCAATCATCAATGTCAAATACTTGTCAAAAATGTAGGGATTTTAGAGCTATTTTTGACAGATTGACACTGAGATCAGGGGGCCTAAAAATGTCACTTTGGCAGAATCATAAAAGGATAACATAATGGACAGTTAACCGCTAAGTTAATCGTATCAAATCCCATTGGTGAAGCATTTTTCAGTTATTTATTTTTTGTCTGAGCTTAAATACCAATCAATCCGATCCAAATCATTGGATTGGTATTTTAGCTAGAGATTGAAAAAGAGATTGGGATTGCCCAATCTCTTTGATTATACCTACGTAATGCAGCGAAAAAAATAAAAACACGAACTGTCTTCGCCATATTACGATTCATAATGTTATCCTTTTATGATTCTCCAAAATGGCCTTTTCAGGCCCCCAGACTGTGAATGTTCTTAAAATTACGAGAATTGCTCCTCTGATGTTCAATTGTTCCGTAGTGTATGAGCTAATACCTTCCAAAATACTGAAGCCGACTGCCAAGTATGATGATATCTTGAATCGATCTGAGATATTCACACGCCTATTTTTATCCCCAACATTAGAGAAAGATGGCACAAGTACCTATAATCGAAATAACAATTTACAAGGCAAACTATTTTGGACCAAAGGCCAACTCCAAAATCCAATGGCAACTCACATGATTGGTTGTCGTTATTTCAGTGATTCAATCACAACATCCAACACAAACTTTCACAGAATCAATGTTCAATCTTGATCAGTCCTTCAGAAACCGTCAGCCTTAAACGAAAAACAATTCAATTATACACCACAAACTAAAACAAAACAAAATTTAATTAAAAATCGAAATCTCTCGAACGAAGAAGCCGATGTCGTCGGTTTTAATTATTGGCCTATTGAACCCTGGCCTGGCTCTGACGCCGGGTTCAGTACACCACAATAAAACTTGGTAGCGTTGAATTGGCCTCTATTCAACATAATTGGACTGTGTACTGGGCCCAAGTGGAGCCAATCAAAGTTCTGCGGCGACAATTGTGCTGAACTTCATCTAATTGGCTGTTGGATTGATTAAAAATAATATATAGGTAGCCAGTGTTTTTCTTGTTGGTGGATTTCTAGTGCATTGTGGGAGTTTGGGGCTGGACTTGAATAGGGACGGATTTCTGTAGGATTTGGGGGCGAATGTGAATGAGACGAAATGTTTCTGGCTGGAATAGGTATCGAATGAGAGAAAGGACTTTCGTCTTGGCCACATTCGGCTCTTTATTTCCTCAACTTGAAGATAATGGGGTGCATTAAAATAGGCTTTACGTGTGATGAATTTGGCGATACCTACATAAAATGTGCTTCCAGTCCATTCTGGGCCTCAAGTCTGCTATTACAATAGTGTCAGAATGGTCTATCATTGATTTGATAATTGTTGATTTTGACAAGTTTGATAATCTACTTATAATGGCGTCATTATGACTTTCCAATGGTCAACCACTGACAGTCCATTGAAAGAAATGGCATAGAATGGTAATCTAGTACATAATAAAAAATTAATTACTGTCTTAGGCGGTAATCTGCTAAAATTTTGACAGTTCCTTTGATCAGTGACCTACCATTAGAACGTCATTGTGCAGTCATTGCTTTTAATTTGTTACGAGTATCGTATATGTTCTGTGCCATTGACCGACCAATGATCGACCATTATGAATTTAGCAGATTACGAACTTTTAGCAAAATGACAATGGGATGGTGGTGGGTTCGTGTTGGAATGACGAATTTATAAAAATAGCAGACTTGGGCCCCTGGTTAGTGCACAGTGATCAGCCCTTTTAGCTACCACTTTGCTGATTATCTCTCATCACGAACCGCGATGTAATTGAGTAACGTAGTAACAGTAGAAATTGCTTTTATTTTGACAGTTAAACAACATTCATTGCGACATTTAAGTTCTTGAGCAGACAAATTTTTCCTATCACGAAGCAATGGGTTAGCAGCATCCTTCAAAATGATTCAATTTGTGATTGATAGTGTGTTACGCAATTAAGGCTTTGTCACACTGGATGCGTTCTGCGGTCTGCGGTCAAGTCAAAGTGAAGTGTTGTTCATACATGATGCGGGCTGTGTTCACTTTGACCTGACCGCAGACCGCAGAACGCATCCAGTGCGACAAATCCTTTAGGGTGCTGATCACTGGTCCACCCTTTCACCTAGCTGTCTCTTTTTTAAGGGAAGGGAACTATTCTCATAACTACCTTTTGTGTCGGTAGGAGCAAAATTGCAAAAGAAAAACATAGAAGGAATGAAAAGAAGATACTAAAATCGCCATGACATTTTAATCGAATTCGAAGCTAAAATAAATCAATAAATAAAATAAGTTTATTTCATATCATTTTGGCTTACATTGCATGACGAGGAGGCACCATTTAGGCATAGAAAATGCCTGTAGTTGAAGGCTCCGCTCTTCCCTTACATCATAAACATACAAGCTTAGTAAGATAATGTAGTACAATGAAAATTCTATGGCCGTTTTGCGTAGATGTGACACTTCTTTCTCTCAAATTGTTATTTTGCTTTTTTTTTGTTTGTTTTTTCTATTTTTATGCGTTATATTTGCCGCAAATAAACGTATATTCTTTCTTTCTAGTAAATTTTACTTCCACAATAATAATTATGACTTCGCTTTTAAGTTTTCAGCTGCTAATGGGTCTACTACACAAGTCTACAAATCTATGGCGGGTGTCAATAAAAAAGGGTCAATGATGGGACGGTGGCAAGGAATTCCCGGCTCCCATGGAGTTTTTATGGTGTTCTCTGGCCGTAACTAAATGTCCTTGTGAGACTCTGACTCAGCAAAGTAGGTGCTATTATTTCTTTTTTAAATTAAGTACTTGTTAAAATGGTATTGTGGTGATCGGTAGATCTTTTTTGTGGTTTAATTTATAGGGGTTTTGGAGAAAGCATGGCTGCTACTCGGATTTTGATAAAAGTCTTAACAATAAATGATGAAATTTGTTGTGGAATTATTATCTTGGTGTACCTTACCTAATCTCTAATATTCGACGCCATAATCAGAATCAGAATGATTTTATTTGTAAACATAGGTTTTATTTTGATTCCCATCATTAACTAAGCTGACCCTACAAACAAGTGACGATCAACAGTATCAATTCACCTGTCTGCATACATTTAAATTGGAAGCATAAAAAAATATTCTTGTATCTATGATTAGAACATTTCAAACAAAGAAAATCAAAAACTCTTCCACAATTCCAAATATCAAAAATCGAACGCGAATCCCAAACCCAACTTTATGAATGAAAATTAAAAAAAATAAAGTCAAGTCCAAGAAGTTTTATGGTGTCAGTTTCTAAGGGTTTTTTATCACTTCCTTTCTATTCAAAAGGGGGTGCTTTTTCGATATATTTATAGTGGATATAAAGACGCAGGTGTTAAGTTATAAAGTTGCACCCTTGCACCCAATGATTAGCCAAACGGTTGGCTGTTTGTCAATGCACCTCTTTAGGAACGCCGCCCGACGCCATGTTTTTTCTAACCTATAAACTCGGCCATTCATGTAAATGATCGGTTGTATTTTTTACGTAAGATTGATTACAGTGTTTTTGTGTGGGTTGTGTAAGAATGTGGCTATTTTATATAGGTAAAGGGAATTGTAACTAATGGAAATAAGGTTTTTCGGAGGCATAGTTGGAACTGTTGGTCAATATGTCTTTAAAACTTTTATAATCTTCCGAGGTTATACATACATAAGTGATTGAGTGACGAAGAAAATAGCTACCTTTTATCTCATCTAGTTAGGTGCTAACCCCAAAATAGTTGGGCAAAGGTTAGACATCAGCCTAATCTCAACTAATTTGGGGTTGGCTCCCAGTCTAACCTGCACCCAAATTGCGTTACATACTATCAATTTCAATAATTTTGAAGGATATTACTAATCCATTGCTTCTTAAGTTCTAAAAAATGTCTGCTCAATAACATATAAGTATTGCGCAACGTATATGTACCTACTGTCAAAATGAAAGCCATTCCTACTCATGTGCGTGTGGTGTGAGGGCCACTTTGTTAAAACTTTTTGAAAATGTGCTTAGGATTTAGTGAACATACCCAAAGAATTGTGAAAGTTGGAATCAGATTTTGTGAAAGTCAAATAACCGAGTTATGGACTGTAAAGTTGGTCCCTCAGTTCTCACATAGAGGATTGAGGGCCCACTTGAAACTGATAAACTATGGACACTACAGAAAAACTCTTTATGCCAAAATCTAAGCTAATGCCAAACAAAATTTGTGAAAACAAGATATTATCTCAAAACACTGTCCTACTTTGTATATCTTCGTACAAAATGGGCCCTCAATTCTCATACACGTAAAAGTTTATTACGCAAATAAAATGAAATCATTAACTTACAGCTACTGTTTGAAATCCTATATGCTACTAAATAAATTGTGAAAATTTATGAAAGCAAGAACAGGTCACCACTTTTTGTTGTTTGAAAGATATGACCTTGATAAAATTCGGGCCCTCAGTCCTCCATTTCTTTTGTTTTCGATTTATTACGCTTATCGTATGAAAGATAAGACAAATACAAAATTGTCTCTTTTTGTGAAAAAAATTGTGCAACACTTGCGATACCAGAAAGACATAAAAAGACCCTTTATTGTATAAGAAAATCGAGTTTTATTTTTATTCTCTGATTTAGGAAATAGGGTGACCATAATTTCTATTAGATTGCAGTAAAGATTAGTAAATGTAGAGTCATAGGTTTTAATAAACTTTCTTCGATTTTTCGCTTATTATCGTCATAGCATTTGTACTCAAGTTTCGTGATAAAAAAAAAATTATTTCGGAAATCCAACGATCACATAGAAAAATACTTTTACCCAAATCATTTTTGCTTGAAATATCGTTCGTTCCGAAAAAACTAATGACAATAATCAAATAATTTATTTATTATTTTTATAAAGGCTTTTGCCCAGCAATGGGACAATGTAGGCTAAATATAATCCTAACTAATATAGATTATTGATTAGGTTGATTAGTTATTTCAGAACGAACGATATTTCAAGCAAAAATGATTTGGGTAACAGTATTTTTTTTATGATCATTCGAATTCCGAAATTATTTTTTTTTATAACGAAACTTGAGTACAAATGCTATGACGATAATAAGCGAAAAATCGAAGAAAGTTTATTAAAACCTACACTCTACATTTACTAATCTTTACTGCTATCTAAAAGAAATTGTGGTCACCCTATTTACTAATTCAGATAATAAAAATAAAACTCGATTTTCTTATACAATAAAGGGTCTTTTAATTTCTTTCTGGTATAGAATTTATTGCACATTTTTTTTTAAAAAGGAGCCAATTTTGTATTTGTCTTATCTTTCATACGATAAGCGTAATAAATCGAAAACAAAAGAAATGGAGGACTGAGGGATAACTTTCAAACAACAAAAGTGGTGACCTGTTCTTGGTTTCATAAATTTTCACATATTATTTAGTAGCATATAGGATTTCAAACTGTAGCTGTAAGTTAATGATTTCATTATAATTGCGTAATAAACTTATACGTGTATGAGAATTGAGGGCCCATTTTGTACGAAGATATAAAAAGTAGGACAGTGTTTTGCGATAATGTCTTGTTTTCACAAATTTTGTTTGGCATTAGCTTAGATTTAGGCATAAAGACTTTTTCTGTACTGTCCATAGTTTATCAGTTTCAGGTGGGCCCTCAATCCTCTATGTGAGAACCGAGGGCCCAACGTTACAGTCTATAACTCGGTAATTTGACTTTCACAAAATCTGATTCCAACTTTCACAATTCTTTGGGAATGTTCACTAAATCCTAAGCACATTTTCAAAGAGTTTTAACAAGGTGGCCCTCACACCACACGCACATTCCTACATGTGCGTGTGGTGTGAGGGCCACTTTGTTAAAACTTTTTGAAAATGTGCTTAGGATTTAGTGAACATACCCAAAGAATTGTGAAAGTTGGAATCAGATTTTGTGAAAGTCAAATAACCGAGTTATGGACTGTAAAGTTGGTCCCTCAGTTCTCACATAGAGGATTGAGGGCCCACTTGAAACTGATAAACTATGGACACTACAGAAAAACTCTTTATGCCAAAATCTAAGCTAATGCCAAACAAAATTTGTGAAAACAAGATATTATCTCAAAACACTGTCCTACTTTGTATATCTTCGTACAAAATGGGCCCTCAATTCTCATACACGTAAAAGTTTATTACGCAAATAAAATGAAATCATTAACTTACAGCTACTGTTTGAAATCCTATATGCTACTAAATAAATTGTGAAAATTTATGAAAGCAAGAACAGGTCACCACTTTTTGTTGTTTGAAAGATATGACCTTGATAAAATTCGGGCCCTCAGTCCTCCATTTCTTTTGTTTTCGATTTATTACGCTTATCGTATGAAAGATAAGACAAATACAAAATTGTCTCTTTTTGTGAAAAAAATTGTGCAACACTTGCGATACCAGAAAGACATAAAAAGACCCTTTATTGTATAAGAAAATCGAGTTTTATTTTTATTCTCTGATTTAGGAAATAGGGTGACCATAATTTCTATTAGATTGCAGTAAAGATTAGTAAATGTAGAGTCATAGGTTTTAATAAACTTTCTTCGATTTTTCGCTTATTATCGTCATAGCATTTGTACTCAAGTTTCGTGATAAAAAAAAAATTATTTCGGAAATCCAACGATCACATAGAAAAATACTTTTACCCAAATCATTTTTGCTTGAAATATCGTTCGTTCCGAAAAAACTAATGACAATAATCAAATAATTTATTTATTATTTTTATAAAGGCTTTTGCCCAGCAATGGGACAATGTAGGCTAAATATAATCCTAACTAATATAGATTATTGATTAGGTTGATTAGTTATTTCAGAACGAACGATATTTCAAGCAAAAATGATTTGGGTAACAGTATTTTTTTTATGATCATTCGAATTCCGAAATTATTTTTTTTTATAACGAAACTTGAGTACAAATGCTATGACGATAATAAGCGAAAAATCGAAGAAAGTTTATTAAAACCTACACTCTACATTTACTAATCTTTACTGCTATCTAAAAGAAATTGTGGTCACCCTATTTACTAATTCAGATAATAAAAATAAAACTCGATTTTCTTATACAATAAAGGGTCTTTTAATTTCTTTCTGGTATAGAATTTATTGCACATTTTTTTTTAAAAAGGAGCCAATTTTGTATTTGTCTTATCTTTCATACGATAAGCGTAATAAATCGAAAACAAAAGAAATGGAGGACTGAGGGATAACTTTCAAACAACAAAAGTGGTGACCTGTTCTTGGTTTCATAAATTTTCACATATTATTTAGTAGCATATAGGATTTCAAACTGTAGCTGTAAGTTAATGATTTCATTATAATTGCGTAATAAACTTATACGTGTATGAGAATTGAGGGCCCATTTTGTACGAAGATATAAAAAGTAGGACAGTGTTTTGCGATAATGTCTTGTTTTCACAAATTTTGTTTGGCATTAGCTTAGATTTAGGCATAAAGACTTTTTCTGTACTGTCCATAGTTTATCAGTTTCAGGTGGGCCCTCAATCCTCTATGTGAGAACCGAGGGCCCAACGTTACAGTCTATAACTCGGTAATTTGACTTTCACAAAATCTGATTCCAACTTTCACAATTCTTTGGGAATGTTCACTAAATCCTAAGCACATTTTCAAAGAGTTTTAACAAGGTGGCCCTCACACCACACGCACATTCCTACATGTGCGTGTGGTGTGAGGGCCACTTTGTTAAAACTTTTTGAAAATGTGCTTAGGATTTAGTGAACATACCCAAAGAATTGTGAAAGTTGGAATCAGATTTTGTGAAAGTCAAATAACCGAGTTATGGACTGTAAAGTTGGTCCCTCAGTTCTCACATAGAGGATTGAGGGCCCACTTGAAACTGATAAACTATGGACACTACAGAAAAACTCTTTATGCCAAAATCTAAGCTAATGCCAAACAAAATTTGTGAAAACAAGATATTATCTCAAAACACTGTCCTACTTTGTATATCTTCGTACAAAATGGGCCCTCAATTCTCATACACGTAAAAGTTTATTACGCAAATAAAATGAAATCATTAACTTACAGCTACTGTTTGAAATCCTATATGCTACTAAATAAATTGTGAAAATTTATGAAAGCAAGAACAGGTCACCACTTTTTGTTGTTTGAAAGATATGACCTTGATAAAATTCGGGCCCTCAGTCCTCCATTTCTTTTGTTTTCGATTTATTACGCTTATCGTATGAAAGATAAGACAAATACAAAATTGTCTCTTTTTGTGAAAAAAATTGTGCAACACTTGCGATACCAGAAAGACATAAAAAGACCCTTTATTGTATAAGAAAATCGAGTTTTATTTTTATTCTCTGATTTAGGAAATAGGGTGACCATAATTTCTATTAGATTGCAGTAAAGATTAGTAAATGTAGAGTCATAGGTTTTAATAAACTTTCTTCGATTTTTCGCTTATTATCGTCATAGCATTTGTACTCAAGTTTCGTGATAAAAAAAAAATTATTTCGGAAATCCAACGATCACATAGAAAAATACTTTTACCCAAATCATTTTTGCTTGAAATATCGTTCGTTCCGAAAAAACTAATGACAATAATCAAATAATTTATTTATTATTTTTATAAAGGCTTTTGCCCAGCAATGGGACAATGTAGGCTAAATATAATCCTAACTAATATAGATTATTGATTAGGTTGATTAGTTATTTCAGAACGAACGATATTTCAAGCAAAAATGATTTGGGTAACAGTATTTTTTTTATGATCATTCGAATTCCGAAATTATTTTTTTTTATAACGAAACTTGAGTACAAATGCTATGACGATAATAAGCGAAAAATCGAAGAAAGTTTATTAAAACCTACACTCTACATTTACTAATCTTTACTGCTATCTAAAAGAAATTGTGGTCACCCTATTTACTAATTCAGATAATAAAAATAAAACTCGATTTTCTTATACAATAAAGGGTCTTTTAATTTCTTTCTGGTATAGAATTTATTGCACATTTTTTTTTAAAAAGGAGCCAATTTTGTATTTGTCTTATCTTTCATACGATAAGCGTAATAAATCGAAAACAAAAGAAATGGAGGACTGAGGGATAACTTTCAAACAACAAAAGTGGTGACCTGTTCTTGGTTTCATAAATTTTCACATATTATTTAGTAGCATATAGGATTTCAAACTGTAGCTGTAAGTTAATGATTTCATTATAATTGCGTAATAAACTTATACGTGTATGAGAATTGAGGGCCCATTTTGTACGAAGATATAAAAAGTAGGACAGTGTTTTGCGATAATGTCTTGTTTTCACAAATTTTGTTTGGCATTAGCTTAGATTTAGGCATAAAGACTTTTTCTGTACTGTCCATAGTTTATCAGTTTCAGGTGGGCCCTCAATCCTCTATGTGAGAACCGAGGGCCCAACGTTACAGTCTATAACTCGGTAATTTGACTTTCACAAAATCTGATTCCAACTTTCACAATTCTTTGGGAATGTTCACTAAATCCTAAGCACATTTTCAAAGAGTTTTAACAAGGTGGCCCTCACACCACACGCACATTCCTACTCTTAGTGTGTTATGCAACTACCCCGCAGGTACTCTTATCAAACATTTTGTTTGACGATATATTCTATATTTACCCACTTAATAATGTTGAGACACATTTTATGATTTTTTTTTTAATTATGATAGGTACCTATTCAATTAGACACCACGCAGTTTGGGTCCAAAAAGTTTAGATTTAAGAAAATAAAGGATGGCACAGACTTGACGCGCAACCTATTACCTACCATGGATACAGTAGGTACACGATTATGAACCCCCAACGTTGAAATTTTTCGTCGGTTATAAAAAAAATGCTATTCCATAAATTTTGACCGTGTAGGTGTTGCACTTTTCTATGGAACCGCAGATTTTTTTTTATAACTGTTACGGTCCATAGCGCACGGCAGGACTTACCTACTACCGCCGTGCCTGCGGGGCAGGGGCGCCAGTCATGGTTGCACCATCATCGCGAACATCGCTCAATTTTATCACACAATATAATACAATCAGATTTAAACAGAACTTGTACAGACGCCAGCAGATCAAGCTACCCGAAACTGTCAAATATTCCCAATCAACTTTGAACCTTAAGCTTTAGCGGTAAAGTTGAAAATTTATTAAAGAAATTTGACAGATTGTAGTAGCTTGATGTGCTGGCGTCTGTACAATCCGTATAAACATAAAACAGAAGACCAGTACCTACGTCCATTATTTCAACCTACCTAACACAGCGGCAGCAGCCGAAACAATATCCGACAAAAAATTCTATGATAATGGGTGCTAAATTATTTATATAATATTGTTACGAGCTTAGGGTTCGTGACAATAAAAACTGCCGATTTAATAACCAAAAAAATGACACTTTAATCAACACACTAATAACAACTCAACACACACTAATTACAAAACACAATTGCACTACTGATCGCTTTAAGTCGCACTTGAAGATCGCTTCGGATGTTCGCTCGTATCGCTGTATCCAAATTGTGTCGCTCGCGGCCCACACCGGCCTTACCGCAGACAGTTCTAGAACCTTCCATTGTAGGAACATCTAGAATTTTCGAGTACATACAGGCCCCGACCGACCTGACGTCGATAGTTCGAGAAAGTTCTAGAAAGTTCTCGCATATAATTTTTCTAGAAGGATCTTGACTACTAGTTCCGCTACTCGATACTAGATGGCGCTAGTGGTAACGAATGTCACCATGTACCAGGAATTAATTGTGGCGCGCAACAATATATTATAATTTATTGTATTATATGTATACATTATATAATATTATATTTAATATTTGTTGCTATATTATATATATTTAATATATATTAATATTTATTATTGTTAAATCATGTGCTAAATTCATGGTTATTAAATAAAGTACTTATATCTTTAATAAACAAATATCGCCAGTCCGATTCATTTAATGAAACATTGATCGCATTCCACACACAACACGCTAAGACGCTGAAACAGCAATGGCGTAGCAATGAAAATTTTAAATTTAATTAATGGCAAGTGGCGACAGACGATTATATTATTACGCGGGGGCATTGTGTGCCAGACGGGCCCGGTCTCCCCGCTAGGGTGGCTGCGCTATGGTGGGATAGGAATACGGGACAGTCCAGGTACTTCGGAGCCTACAGTTACAAGAATTAGAATACTACAAGACTTTTTGGCACCTGAATGACATTGACAAGGCGTTGTTGATAAACATTAGTGAAAATGTGACAGAAATTGTATTGACAAAACAAGATGGCGGCTCTAGTTCCGATTTAGGCCACGGCCCACGCGCCAAAAGATTCTTGTAAGTATTCGGTCTATCTATTGTTTTTTTTTAAAAGAGCATTGTTAGTTTTTCATTGTTGCTTATTTTCATGCTAATGCAACATCAAAGCATAATTATAACTGAATATCTAAGTAGCAAATATGTTGACGTCTGTTCGACGACTTTTCGAATTCAAGTTAGGGCAGTGTTTTGCACTTTTAAATTGAATACTGAAAGCTCCTACCCAGGAATTGGGTCAATTTTATTAATACCAAACAATGAGGCGCTCATGTCGATGTAGTGAGTTTCTTCACTAAGTTCTGTAATAAAGTCTTCATAGCGTAGCACAATCAGTCTATAAAGTTCCCTTTGCTGAAACATAGGCCTCCTCACTGTGAGAGCGAATGGGCCATAAATATATGTAAACCCAGTGCGGGTTGGTGGATAAAGGCCCAGGCTTCAATTGATTCGAATTTTCTTTCATTGATCCAAGTCGAGTGTTCTGTTGAACTCGTCAAGTTTCTGGTTCTTCTGAAACCATGGCCACACTAGCACAGTTCGCCCCCACCCGAGACGCGTTAGGCGTCGCATTGTTGAGCAAATCCGAGCCAAGCTTGTACCTACCACAGCTTGGCTAAATTAATACCACTGATAAGTGATATCACGCAGTAATAGAACAGTATTCAGCATCACACTGCATCATGTTGCATCGTAACACTGTAACAAGCTCGGGACTCTAAAGGACTTAGTTGCGATAGAAGCGAAATGTTTCAATTGTCGTATTCATTTCTTAATAGGTAAGGTTTTTAATAAGGCAGGTGGCTTTTTTAGCGCCTAGAGCTAAGCTAAGAAGCCATTATAATACGATATTTGTATACACTTCATTTAAGCCTTAAATGAAGTGTATTCTTAGCTATTTAAGTCTTTGATGAAGAGTATTAAAATAGCTTAGCTATTTAAGCCTTAAATGAAGTGTATTCTTAGCTGTTTGTCTTTAATGAAGAGTATTAAAATAGCTTAGCTATTTAAGCCTTTGATGAAGAGTATTAAAATAGCTTAGCTATTTAAGCCTTAAATGAAGTGTATTCTTAGCTATTTAAGTCTTTGATGAAGAGTATTAAAATAACTTAGCTATTTAAGCCTTAAATCAAGTGTGTTAAAATAGCTTAGGGGCCGTCTCCACGAGCGAGAGAATCGCGGCGATATTATCGTCGTGCCACGTATTTCTATACACTCTCTTAGAACGGTGTCTCCACACGGCGATATCATCGCGGCGAAAATTTGATGGCACGGCGAGACTATCGCTGCGATTCTCTCGCTCGTGGAGACGGCCCCTTAGCTATTTAAGTGATGAAGAGTATTAAAATAGCTTAGCTATATAAGCCTTAAATGAAATGTATTAAAATAGCTTCCACGGTCTTTGGCTCATGGTCTTGTAAAGTACGTAACAGTCAGTCCAACTAAGTATCACCTAGCTGAGTCTTTAGCTGACCCGCTATTATTTTGACAAGGCGGCAACGGATGAGCAGACTGCTGTGCTCTAACGTTTCCACACTAGGTTTATTATAATATTCAACATTGACACAAACTCTAGAAGTGTGAATGACATAACAATATTTGTATATACATACTAGAAAATGTGTGAAGACTTCCGCCTTTTAAGTCCAGAAAATAATTGATGGTTATGTTGACCCTTGACTTCTTTCTCACGGCTAAAACCCTGCATACAGTGAAGACTTGGGCCGAGCAACGTCGAGCTTTCGATCAAACTTGTGCACTCACACTCCGAATGTTTTAATTCGAATCGACGTCGCTGTTGGACAATCTATCATGCCGAGAGTTCTATGTTATAGAATTTTGTAACATTGGCTATAGCAAACCCGCACTGGGTCTGCGTGGTGGAATAAATCCCAATCCCCGCAGAGGAGGCCTGTGACGTCATCACGTCAACGCTGGCTGTAGCTGAAAACCAGCGGCTCTGTCTCGTATAGGGTCTTAGCATTAAGCCCGTCACAGACGTAGCTGTAATATATATTAATATGAATCATAGCAAGGCATATTACGACATATTTCCTATATAAATTTGCTAGTGACCGCACACGCAGCTATAATATATATTTCTATGACGTCACCAAAATATGTCGACATATATATCTCGGTATATTTTGGCATGGGACGATAGACGACCGAGTGAGGGCAAAATATATATTATAGTATATTTATATTTAATACGCTCCCGTGTGTGTGTTGCAGCTTGCTATACTATAATATATAACTCGATATATTAATATATATTATAGCTACGTCTGTGACGGACTTTATGCTGAACGATGGCCGAAAGTTCTCCCAAATTGTTAGTTTTTTTTTTGTTTGTGTTTTTTTTATGCGTCTTGTTTGCCGCAAATAGACGTATTTTCTTTCTTTCTTTCTGTGTTCCAGCAGTGGGAACATTATAGGCTGATTATGCTTATGCTTCATCGCCATCAGCCTATATTGTTCCTACTGCTGAGACACAGGCCTCCTCTCTTCGAGAGGGAGTGGGCTATAATCCACCACGCAGGCCCAGTGCGGGTTGGTAGATGTCACATGTCTTCGAATGTTTGGTTCTAGGACATGCCGGTTTTCTCACGATGTTTTTCTTCACCGTTTTGAGAGCAGTTGTGATGAAATAATTAACACAAAATAAAGCGCCTGTCTGGGTCGAACCTACGACCTACAACTCGTAAATCGCGGCTGTTACCACTGGGCTACCACTGCTGCTGCATATAATTATGCTTATATTTTCTACAGAGCTTGTTGCAATCAATTTTAATTTTGTTTTTTTTTTGTTGCTAATAAGCTCATAAAATATTGAAAGATCAGTGCGAAAAAAGGAAGTAGAATATAATTTTTGATTCCAGATTCCAAAAAATTTAGTCATCATCATCATCTGCCTAGCCTTTTCTTCACCTATGTTGGGGTCGGCTTTCAGTCTAACCAGATGCAACTGAATACCAGCAGAATATTTTACATGGAGCGACTGCCTACCTATCTGAACTCCACAGCCCAGTTACTGGGTAATACGATACCCCTTGGTAAGAGTGGTTGTCAGACTTTCGGGCTTCTGACTACCGTAACGACTGTCAAAGTTTCACGAATGACAGCAGAGACCAGAGGCTTAAAGTGCTTTCCGAGGAACGGAAAAAAATCTAGACAATTCGCTAATATACTTACTTCCTTCTAAAGCATTACGGCCAGTTATCTCTCTTACCCTGAGCCCCTGTGCTGTCGCTATGCAAGCTAAAATAGGCACAGGTGTCTCCTATGTTATTGTTTAGAAATGCCTCCCAAATTGTAATATCCCTCTGTTTGCTCCACTAGGACAATACGCACAATGGTCCTCCTGAAGGACTTAGTGCGGAAACCACACCCTCTAACATAGAACATCATCATTTCAGCCGAAAGACGGCCACTGCTGGACATAGGCCTCCCCCAAGCACCCCCCTTCGATCGGTTCTGAACTTCTCACATCCAATGGGTTCCTGCGGCCTTCACAAGTTCGTCTGACCACCTTGTGGGAGGCTTTCCAACGCTACGTCTTCTGGTACGCGGTCGCCACTCCAGAACCTTTCGGCCCCATCGGCCATTTGTTCTACGAGCAATGTGCCCTGCCCACTGCCACTTAAGTTTGGCAATTCTTCAGGCTACGTCGGTTACCTAACAATAACGGTATAGTACAACAAACAACGTATAATTTTCACTCAGACTTGTTTCTGAAACGAAATCTTAATACAAGGACAGCAAAATTACTTTTCTTCTCCACAAAAAGATATGCTATGTACCATAGGATGATAATAACATTGGTATTGATATCATGAAGGTAATCCGTTCATCCCAGACGGTCACTCCATTCAATCTCGCGGCCTCGGGAGGCTGTGGCTTATAAGAATGGTCAGAGGGTAGATGCGAGCTTTTTAGATTTGTTAGGTTGGCAGAGTTGTAGGTCTCTGGAAACAAGAATGTATGAGGAACAGAGTGTAAAGTTCACTCATATTCTATTGGAAAGGGAGGATCCTGCGACCAGACGGGTGTTGTGGCGGGCAACTGCCCGGTGATTCACGTCGGGCCGTTGTTTGTATCTATGCTAGTTGCGCGGTAAACTCTGCTTGCGAGATGCAGAATTTTGCGTGACGTCAATATGACGCGTTGTTCGCATGTGGCGTTGTAGATACCGCTACAAAGACAACTATTGTTTGAAAAAAGAAATGTTTTTAAGATGACGGCTGCTTAACACATTGTATTCAGAAAGAATGAAAAAATATTAATTGTGACTCGCACAGGAAGATCATAAACTAAACTAGACACAATCGTAAAAAGGACATCATCATCGCGGCATCGTTTCTTGAAGGAGTAAGCATTCATCATCATCATTTCAGCCGAAAGACGTCCACTGCTGGACATAGGCCTCCCCCAAGCACCTCCACTTCTACCGGTTCTGTGCTTCTCACATCCAACGGGTTCCTGCGGCCTTCATTCACAAGGTCGTCGGTCCACCTTGTGGGAGGCCTTCTAAGCTTCGTCTTCCGGTACGCGGTCGCCACTCCAGAACCTTTCGGCCCCATCGGCCATCTCTGCAATGAGTAAAAGCAAAGCATGCGCTTGCATGCTTATTAAGCACAGGTAAATGTGTATTATATATACACAGACATTGTCGTATTAGGCACCTCACTACTATTAAAGAGAAAAAAAAAAAGAAAACAGTGGCAGTCCAGGAGTGCCAACAGAAGTGAAAACTTGAAAAAGCATAGTAATTTTATAAATATGTTTGAAGGTCATTCTTCCCAAAGAAAATGTACCGCTCGTTGATGTCTTTATAATGGCCAAAACTCAAAACAGAGGTGTCGGTTACGGTAACAGTGTCGCGAGTTCAATGGTTTTTCCCATCTCAAAAAATGCCCAACGCGCCTTTTCACTTCAAAAATCTCGATCACAAAAAAACATCTTTGTCAAGTAATCATGAGTTGCCGTTGGCCACTACCGATTCACGACACCGCAATCCAATCTAAAAACAAAACACTAAACAGACTTCCAAAAATTCGTAATAATCAATACGACAACAACACAGGTGTACTGTTGTCGTGGGGTATTACCCATTGAACGTGTCACAATACCCCACGCAGCCCCACACAACCCCATAGAGCCCTATACAGCCCCATAAACGGCGAAGCGTGTAGGCTATTGCATTATTAATATTTTGTACCTCTCCACATGAGTGGAGGTGAATAGTAAACCCGATTGATTTAAAAAGGATTAGTATAGTGGAAATTCTATGGGGAAATGTCTCTTTTTGAAGTGAAAACTTCTTGGCATTTTTTGAGATGGGAAAAAACCATTGAAATCGCGCCACTGTTACCGTAAGCGACACCGTGTTCAGTTTATAAGACGATTAAAAAAAATCCCGCTTCGGATGTGTTCGGCTGGTCTCGGGATGTACTCGGTTTTAATGTATGTCCGATATGTCAGTGAGAGATGGCAGAGTATTCTGATTGTGTATTGTTTTCGGCACTCCCGGAGTGCCTCTTTTTTTTGTTAAGAAAGTTATCTGACTCAATTTTTTCTTCTTCTCTATCGCGAGCTTATGCTAACTCAGGCTGTGGTGTCAAGATTTATCCATGAGCTTGATAGGGAACGGGGCTGAGTAAACGAGATGTGCCATAGTACCACAGTATATGTACATATATCTAAATATGTTTATACTGAGATAGTACCCTGGTACCTATAGTCACCTAAGGAGGCTCTTTTAAGGCGCTGCCAAAAGGTAAACACCGTGAAACGTTCAGTTTTTTGTCGCACAGTTAGGCGAGGCGTATGAGCACTACATAGGTATTACAAGTCAGAAAAAAGTTGAGTGTTTTGTCAAATGTTCAAAGAAAAGACATAATCGAAAATATTTTATAAAAATACAATAAGTAGGTATCTAGTATTAAGATAATTATAAAACAATCGTAAAATAGATCTCAAAAATATTTTTCGTCGCATAATTCTCAGAATTTTGAGCGTAAATTATCATATTTTAGGTAATGATAATGAAGGGAATTCAATCAACTGAAGAAATACCTACTGCAAAATTACTCATAGCTATTTTGGTGGTCATTCGATTTAAGTAACATCAAACGCATCGCTGCTTTGTACTTTATTTTGTTATAACAAATAAGAGAAGATAATTGTCCGCTATCGCGCCTTAAGGACCTAAACGCAAAAAAACGTAAGTTTTAGAAACAATAAAAGTATATGATCGACTACAGTAAACAAAATCAGAAAAATGAATGATATTCTTCAGGATATTTATGCTAGGTACTTGTATACTAGGTATTATGTTTTCAACACACTATGTACTATAGTGTGTTGAAAACATAATACCTACAACTAATTTGATACGATAAAAAAAAATCGTGAAGATACCTCTAAAAACTTTCTTTTGACAATAAAAACCATACTAATATGCATACAACATACTAAATCACGTGTTTTAATTTTTTAGTCCAAACAATAGTTTTTTTGTACCTAAATAGATAATTGCTTCATATTTTGCAATAAATTACCAGCGTTGTGTCATAGCGCTTCTTATTCTTTTCTGTGCAGTCCGACAAAGACCTTGCTTTAGGTCATGTAGTCGCCTTAACGGACAATTATGTTAACGTCTTTAGAAAAAGCTACTTTCAGTCACCCTGTAACCATAGGCCGCTAGCTCTATAACAAAGAGCCAAAGAGGAAGATGTCATAATCACCATGTTTTGCAGACAGATTGGTTGTAAGACGAGTCTATCCTCTTAAAGTGAGTAATTCATTCGTAGTCGCCAAAATTCACTGGATTGCTGATCACAGTTTCTTCTTAAACTTCATAGAAATATAAAAAAAAACAGTTGGGTATACAGATAGCGCCATCCACGAAGACGCGTCCCACTCTTCAACCTAATCGCTTACAGTACAAAGTGTTCACCATTCCGCTGGTGTTTTAGTTTTGTCGATACACACTAATTACTTATTAGTGGGTAATTAGTGGTTAACTAGCAATACCCACTAGTAAGTACCTAGTGGGGCGCGCCACTTAAAACAAGAGTGTAGTTACACAATTATGGGATGTCTTAAACACTTTCTACGACATTTAGGTACAGCTTAACCCTCTCAATAAAAGAGACAAGAGTTTCTTCTTTTTTTTAACACAAGAGTGTAGAAGACTGATACGTTTTTCTCTACTACGATTTCGCTGTGCCCGACTTGGTTCATAATGATCACATATAATGTTAAGTACACATAGTGGAATGCAAATAAAGTAAGTACACAACTGCAGTAGACACCCAGGATTCTTCGACATCTTCAGTTTATCCCAATTGTTTTTGTAAGGTATTTGAAACTACAACGAGCTCACGCGAGCCACGCGAGGTAACGTGCGCGTCTCGCGTCGCGGTGTCGCGCTCCGATCAATAACATTGTCTGGCTGACACTCCGCTTGTTACGTCACTTTTATTGCTCTATAGCGACGAGAGGGATAAGGAGTTTGAGGTGGCATGAGAGCCATCCCCTACAGGGTTTGTGAGCAATAATTGGAGCACTAAGATTGCTGAATCAAAGAAAAAATCTTGGCGAAAGATTAAATTACCGCAGTTGACCAAAGCGAATGAAGGAAAGATCACCTTCGAGGAAGGTCATCATATTAAGAAAATTTCTCATAAAGGAAAAGTTGCAACAGTTAACCAAATTGAATCCGAGGATGACGACCGTAATCTACTAGAAACTGCGGGAAATTTTTTAGAGTTTGGAGAACTTAAAAACAGCTCGGTTACAAGGCAGAGAAAGGGAACGGTGGACCAAATGGGGCTAAAAAAGCTACTCCAAGCCGAAAAACCTTTAACCAGCCGCCACTACAATATTACTTACCTAAGTAAGTATTTAAGTACAATTACTTACTTAAGTATAGGTAATTAGGGTAACTGAGGAGAATCGGTTGAGCGGATAGCCGAGTGCTGTAATTGTTAGGAAGGAGAGTTATATTTGGAACCTACACACCTAGTCTATCTATCTAAATGATAAATGATTTTATTTTTGTAAGTAGGTTTGTACAAACACTTTTACACGTCAATCATGGTTTTTTAAAACTAGATGAGGTCGGCGTTTCCTATCTGACTACTCTGAGAAGAAAGGCCGAAACAAACTCAGAGGTCACAGTCTCTTTTAAAGTCCAGACATAATCTTGGTCAGGTTATATGAAGACCATGTAGATCGATGTCTGAGACGGTCTTTTGAAGAAAGAACCACACAGATTGAGAGGACCTGTCCAGTCAGTGCACGCATTTGTCAGAAATCGTGCAGCTCAACTCAAGACTTAAGGAGCTCAACGATTCGACGATCTAGTATCTACTTGTGGTTCCGATCAGGAGAACTGAATTGGCTTTTTTGATAGACTATCTTTATAAAACTAACTATAGTCCGACTTTTAATTAGCTGCACTATAATGACACTTCTTAATAACTCATTTCGGACCGAGTTTAGAGATATGCATGTCAAGTAAGTTTCGTTTGTTACACTATTCTGTACTAGAAAAACAAGATTTGGTTGATGGCCGCGAAAAAACAAAAAGACGCCAATTTCAGTCATTTAAGTAACACAAAGGCTGTAACTTTAATGCAGCTAATTAAAAGTCCGACTATAGGGGTGTTGTTACTCGCTGAATTTCGAAAGTCTACCCCAAACAAGTCTGTACTGGGTCTAACTCTTTCCGAATGTTAGAACAGAGACACCCACTTCATGTAATCACCACTTCTTTTTCACCAACCGTCGCCTCCCAAGACACTTTCCCACAACACCAATCAAAACAACCTGACTTTAGGTAAAAACGAAATTTCAGCACATATCAGACTCGCCCCGCCCCCCGTCTCTGCCTGCCAACCACACAATAGACGAACAATGCCCCACACAAAGAGCACAAAGGGACCAACTGTCATCCTATTGTGGGGAACAAAGAAAGCCACGCCCCCAACAAAGGCGGCATTGTTTCATCTCAAATACAAAGATTCTGATTGGAGGAGAAAACGTTCGTGTGTAGGCCACCCGCGGTCAAGAATGTTTCGGAAAAAATATCATGCTACACACTTGGGAGCTGAATCGATTGATAGTCCACCTTGTAGATTGGAAATAGAGTTGATTTTTGTATGGTAGGAAGGAACAGATGTTTTTAATCGACCAGAATTTGATCCGAATTAAATTGACAGCTCTCTATAAATAGCATTTTTTTGACTGCGTTGTTGTTTTCGTCGGGGGATTTTATACTCTCACTTGAGTTATATAGGGTGGATTTTGGATCGTTGGGGAAGCGGACTTAATTTTTTTCATTTTACGATACACCCAGTATTGGTGGTTTGGAAGCCAGTTGTTAGATTTTGATGGCAGATACAACGAGAGCTGTAATTTATAACATATGACTTATGAGTAGATTGCTTTTAATTAAGTAGCTGTATAATTAGGCAATAACTTATCAATTTGGTACACGTATCATATAATCGTATCGTATACATGGTATATTGTATATTCGTATCGTATCGTAACTGTGGCCAACGATACTACAAGATGGTGTAAGGTACTGTAGGATCTAGTTTTGAAGTCTAGAACGGCGATGTAACTGCGTAATATGTTAACAGTAGTAATGTCATTTTGACAGTTTAACAACATTCATTGCGTTTTACGTTGTGTAGCAGACAAATTTTTTCGAATATATGAAGCAATGGATAACCAATAGGTATCTTTCAAAATGGTTCATATTGTGATTGTCAGTATATGTGTTATGTAATTAGGGTGCAGATCACACAATGGTTCATTTCTCATCTAATTCCTGTTGGTGATTTTATTCATAGTGTTTCCAGTAGTCTGCTGTTTATCATATTATTAATAATATAGGTAAGTAGTGTTTGTAATGAGGACCGAACTTATTGGGCAATGTTTTAACATTCAGTTATATGTCCTTTGATTATTTCCCCTCCTTTTATAATTAGGTATAGGTACTTGTATAAATTATTATTATTATTTTAAAACTTTAAATTTATATTAATAAATTAAGTATTATCTTGAAAATTGAAGCACATTTAGTTTTTTAAAAATAATCGAATGTCAGCATTTATTTCAATATTTGGCACTTTCCTTCTTGGGCCCATTCGAACGGTCCCCCCTCCTATTTCAGGCTGTTATTGCCCAGTGCTGAAAGTTAGAAATTGCCAGTCTGTATGGCAAGGGTAAGTACACTGGCGCCATAAGGTGAATAGCCATAATTACTTCAAAGTGTATTTTGAACAAATGACAGTTTTTTCTGAAGTGTAGGTAATGTCGATGGACTTCAGTTGATTTAACTCGTTAAATAATGTAAGTATAGTTTCTAATAATAGTTTTATTCATTTATTGAATAGACATTTTTTTAAAGTTGATTTTCGCTTTCTTTGTAAAAATAATAACGATGTTAGTTACGGGTTTTTACCGTATGACGCGGCAGTAGATAATACCTATACTGCCACGTCATACGGTGTGTGTTCCTCATCAGTCTATCTCTGCAGATAGACTGATGAGGAAAATTTGTTGATATTGACAGAGAGGAGGAAACTGCTCCCAATCTTCAACGTAATCTCTGTTCCATAGTTGTTTTGGAAGATGGGGCTGGAGTTGTATTATTTGTTATAGCTACCAATGGGTAATCGTTTACCTACCGGACCTAGTAATGAAACATTTTATGAACTCTTATGATACCTAAAGGAACTGAAGGAAGATAATTAGGTATATCCTACCCCCTTACTAATACTTAAACGTATTAGGTAGGTATATCAGATGAATAGTTAGGTACACACCGATTTCTCTCTTTCAGTCGTCAGTCATTTGCTTTCGAAAGAAGAAGACAAAGCGTTGTGTAACTATACAGACGGTATACAACGTTTATTAGTAGGGGTTAAGTGTGTACCTAATCAATCTGCCTAGCCTTTTTCCACTGTGTTGGGGTCAGCTTCCAGTCTAACCAGACGCAGCTGAATACCGGTACCTACCTATTTTACATGGAGCGACCGCCTATCTGTGACACGATACCCCTTGGTAAGACTGGTTGTCAGGCTTCTAGGCCTCTGACTTCTAGTAACGGCTGTCATAGATCTACAAATGATAAAGTAAAAGTCATTTATTCAAACTAGACTGAGAATCAGCAGTTTCCGAACGTCACAATTACATAAGACAGTCCCCCAAGACACCCGCCCTTCACCACATCCTAGTGCTTTCGCTGGGGACAAGAAGTGACGCAACAAACTCCCAGCAGCACAGCTGTCTGTTCAGTTAGAAAAACTTGATTCTATACAATAGTAGGTATGCAAAGTAATTAGCATTACGAGACACAGAAAAATAAATGAAATTGTAATAGATTAAAACAGAAGACGAACTAGCAGGGGATCGAGGAGGTGGCGGTGGAGGGGGGTTTATTATTATTATCCATTTATTTCAGGCATCAAGGCCCATAGGTATATAAAACACATACAACTTAAAAATACTATAAATACATCATCATCATTTCAGCCGAAAGACGTCCACTGCTGGACATAGGCCTCCCCCAAAAGTGGGGGGGGGGGGGGTTTGCCATAATCGCCACGATTGGCAGGCGGGTTGGTGATCGCAGTATGGTATGGTGGTGGAATGCATAGAGAACGCTGCTGCCCATTCTCCGGTACGCCACTTAGTCGCCTTTTACGACACCCACGGGAAGTATGGGGTGGTGCTATTCTTTAAGTCCGGCACCACACAGACAACACATACAACATTATAATTACACTAACAAACTAAAGCACACGAAGTGTCTGCGTCGCTAAGGGATCTGATCGGAATAAATCATTATAATTTGCCATAATGACAGCTAGCCACAGCAGTATACCAACAAATACTTACACTGAAAATCATAGATAGCCGGGACCACCGGCTTAACGTGCTTTCCGAGGAAAGCAGGAGGATTGTCGATATGTAATAAAAGGTCACCCATCCACGAACCGACCCCCCTAATGCTAAGTGTGTTGTGTAATTAGATTATGACTTATTATAATATAATAAATAATATATAATTCCAAATCCATCTGCCCTACCTGGAGGCCTAAAAAGGCCACTTTGGTTGAATCATAGGGATAAGGATAACATTATGAATATAATGTTATATAAGTAATATGGCGAAGACAGTCCGTGTTTTTCTTTTTCCGCTGACTACGTAGGTACCTACCTACAATCAAAGACATTGGGATTGGATTTGGATTGGATTGATTGGTATTTTAGCACAGACAAAAAAAATAACTGAAAAATCCTTCACCAATGGGATTTGATGCGATTAGCTTAACAGTTACTGTCCATTATGATTCATAATGTTATCCTTTTATGATTCTACCAAAGTGGCCTTTTTAGGCCTCTGTTCTCCCTTCGTACAATATTCAAGTTTACCTGTTATAGGTAGATAACAACACATAAAGAAGAATCAAACGAATTTTCTTTCTTTATGTTTCATTCTTTTCTAAATAAAATCTTGACAGGTAGGTAATAGGTACTATAAACTAGGTTATACACTAGAATATAATATGCTAACCCCCTTACTAAAAACGTTAATTGTATAGCGTCTGTATAGTTAGGTACTTACACAACGCTTTGTCTTCTTCTTTCGAAAGTCAAATTACTGACGACTGAAAGAGAGAAATCGGTATGTAACTATTCAATACGTTTATTAGTACCTACCTAAGGGGATTACCCTAAATAATAGGTAGGTGTACATAACAGTACACAGCTAATATGTACCTAAGTATAATACCTGCTCCTAAAATAGCCTAAATATACCTACGTACACTAAGCCAAATAAACGGCCGCCACTTGAGAATGGCAAAATTGCCAAGTTGTCGTTAAACCTCGAGGGCACGTACCTAAGGGGCAAACACATTCGTCTAAGTGTTCCAGGGACTGGCAAATTGGCACTCAAGGCGGACGATGGTGGATGGTGCCAAGTCAATGGGTCGAGTTGCCTAATGATTTTGGCCCGAAGTGTATTTGGGTTTCTTGAAGACGTTTTCGGCTACGTTTCTTAAGAAAACAATTAAAATTGTAATAGTAGAGTACACAAGATAAGGATCAATGCTATTTTACAATAGAAAACTAAGCTTTTATAACTCTTTAAAACTGCTTTGATTTTCCCTTTAGCCCCCTGCTTTGATTTTCTATAAAATCAGGTTTGAAAACAAATTTTTAAATCTTTACTTACTCAAAAACGCAGATGAACGTTACTCAAAAAATAAAAAATAGAGATTTGAAACAAAAGAATAAAGACTCGCATACTGACATCTAGCGCATTATTGCAACAGCTTTGTAACGCCATCTGTTTTGTCTTGCTAGAACTTGTTCATGGGCTGGCTATCAACCAAACTTTTCGGACGAGATTGTAACAGGCATTCATTTACATAGTTTCCATAAAACCGTATAGATGGCGCTGTACTAAAATAACGAGTTCTTTGTTATGTTCGTATGATTGTTGTATTTTTTTCTTGCATTTAGAGTTTTACTTGATCCAATTTAACAAATTTTTATTGTACGCGTCCCTTCTTTGATTAGAAACATGAGCACAAAAACAATGCAATGCAATACAATGCAATGCACATGAAATAGCAACATAGGTATCCAACTAGGTACATGATAAGATTTAAGGTAAGTAGGTGTGACCTGGGAGCGTATAAATAGTTACCTGTCGTACCCCACTATGTTTTTATATACGTTTTATTTAGAAAATAAATAAATTGATTCAGTGGAAAGGTAATGAGGAAACGTTACCTTTTCTACTTTTTCCTGTTCTTAAGAATTCACAGGCTTAATTAGTATTCTTAAACTAATTAATAAAATCATTTTTATGTACGAAAATCAATAATTGTCATTTCTTTAATTAATTTAACCACAAAGGATGACGGATCGATTAAAATGCGAATGCAACAAATAATTTTGACCGAGATCTATAAGGACCGTGTGGCCTAATGGATAAGGCGTCGGACTTCGGATCCGAAGATTGCAGGTTCGAGTCCTGTCACGGTCGAAATGTTCTTTTTGTTTTCCGTACGAGTTGTGGATATGGAATGATTATTTTATATTTTGTGACTATTTTTACCCTATGACATAATATTTTACATCCTCTTATTTTGAAAGAGCCATCTAGAAAAGTGTTTAGGTGGTAAGTAAGTATTATTGTTCTCGGTAGGTAGGTACTTAGTATGATTGTTATGTTTCAGCCGTCTCTCCACTAGCATGGATAGAGTGCGCACCCATTACAGCAACATTGAGTCACAAACAAGCTCAAGCCAAAGCCCACACTTGTTAATAATAATAAACCATTTATTTTCAGGTTACAAAGACCCATAGATACATACCTTAGCCTAAGTATACATAAAAATAATGTGTTGTACAGGGCCGTACTCAAGGGTCCGGACTCTGGACTATGTGGATGCCACAATAGTAACAATTTTGTTAGTAAATAAAACTTAATAACTACTGTTCATGCGTTATGCGTGTTCCTCTTCAAGGCGTGCTTGTGGTTCAGAGTAAAACTTCTTGGTGACTCCAAAATAGAAAATGATTTATTGCTCTTGAGTTAGTGATTTTTACAATAATGACTCGTCAGAATTTAAAGTTTTAGAAATGAAGTTATACAGAGCAAGGTCGGTTTGAATGTGTTAGTATTGAAGGAATACCGAGTGGTTTTAAACGTTCCGCGAAGGAGCACTCGGAAGTCTTCGTAGACTGCTGCTATTGGTGCTTCTTTGATGACCTCTTTGAGGACTTCTCATTGGCCGTCCGAAGATGATGTGATAATTTTGATTGTCGGTGCGTAAGTAGGTCCCCAAAGAAAAAGCGCCTAAAGCTTGTGTCATAGCAACACGCAGGTTGACAACATCATGCGTGAACAACTACCTACGTTAGTATCACTTAGTTGCACTCAGTCTTTGTGCGTTCTGGTGGCACTTGTAGCGTGGAAGGCAAGCCGAACCAATGCGAGGTCAGCTTATACTGGAAATGTACCTATAGCTTGTTATACGTAGCCGTGTCTACTATTATGAAGGGTACCTAGTCGTTCTTGTCGCACAGACACACAAGAAATTTTTTTATCAGTTCAGCCGTCACTTAGGTGGGTAGGTAGGTACCTACTTTCAGGTTGTTGTTTTTAACCCCCGACGCAAAAACGACGGGGTATTATAAGTTTGACGTGTCTGTGTGTGTGTGTGTGTGTATGTGTCTGTCTGTGGCATCGTAGCTCCCGAACGGATGAACCGATTTTGATTTTGTTTTTTTGTTTGAAAGGTGAATTAGTCGGGAGTGTTCTTAGATAGCTAAGAACAGCTTGATGAAAATCGGTCCAAGATGGCCGCCGCCACAAAATGGCGGATTACATATTTTTTCACAACTCCCTTAATATGGGTATCAACTGAAAGGGCTTGAATAGTAGAATACTATACACTATGATAAATTTCAAATCCAAGATGGCCGCCACCACAAAATGGCGAATTATATATTTTTTTCACAACTCCTTCAATATAACTAGGTATCAAATGCAATGGCTTGACAAGTAGAATAATGTATACTATAGTGAAATGGAATGAGGAATATTAACTAACGAAATGAAAACTAAAAACTTGAAAATTATATATTTTAGAAAGTCTAGTGATGACTGACTGGTACCTACGACCACTGAGTTTGACCATTATTACGAATGGAATTATCCTACCTAACAAACGTAGTATTTCTACATCAGATAGTGTCGCAGTCCCATTTTATAAACTAGATCTGAAATACCTAAGATATAATTATGGCTATGAAATACTTGTACAAAAGTTGAATACCTAAAGGAAGAACTAGAAAAAGGATAGGTATATTAAAACAAAAAAATCTGTTTAGTCTTAAAAATTATTCTTCAACTACTAAGGCTGGTTTTAGAGTCGCGCTGACCGCACGCTGACCGTCGGCGCTGACAGCTTGAAACGTATGAACGTCTAGGAAGCGTTTTAGAATAACGCGTAGCTATCAGCGCGTGCGGTTCATACGTTTCGGCTGTCAGCGCCGACGGTGAGCGTGCGGTCAGCGCGACTCTAAAACCAGCCTTATAAATTAATAATTATTGTTTGACAGATAAAAAACCTGATTAAACACCAAATTACCTGAATCTTAAAACGCAAGAAAATAAAAGAAATGAAATACAAAAATTAAGGAGTCCCTACAAAAAGCATGAAATAAAAAATTAAATAATAAATTGAAAAAACCCCGGACGCAAAAATATAATAAAATTAAATGTAAATAATTGGAAAAGGATCAAATAATTAAAAAAAAAACCCAGAGGTCTCCCGACTGCCATATGAATTTATCTGTTTTAGTCTCGTTAGTTTTTTTAAATTATTTGATCTTTTCCAATTATTTACATTTAATTTTATTATTTTTTGCGTCGGGGTTTTTTTTTAATTTTTAATTTAATTTTTTTACCGGAAGGATTAAATGTTTTTTTTTACTTACATCATGGAGGCTCTGAAATCTTTTTGTTTGATAAATTAATGCTATCTACCTATGTAGGTACATACCTGTGTGTGTTTGTATGTGTATCTGTGTATGTGTGTAGAAATAAATAAATTTATCTAAGTATCTACAGGTAGGTCAGATTTTCTTTTTAGGTCAGATTCAGACTTTAAAAAAAAATTGCAGAATGGGCCTACTCTTGACCTCGATTACGCTCGATGGACAGCGATAGATGAGGTCTATGATCTTCCGATGACTCATCAATTAGTTTTGTTATCTTCCGTCTTTTATTTTTGAAAACAGTCGTAGCCGTACCCCCCACTATGTTGATAAATCTCTGAATAGCCAGGATTTGTTGAGCAAACCTCATTGATTAAATTAATGTTTCTATTTTCTATCAGACAATTACTACCTACCTGTGTAAAATAGCTGTAATAAGTATAGGTACTTAGGTACCTACTTAAATAAAAGTTTATATACATATTTTCATGTTGTACTTGTAATTATAGTAATTAGTAGGAGTAGGTACTTACTCACTACCCACCCTCTCTTCCTATCTTTCTCGGTGTAGAAGATATAAAAGTACATTCTTTACCATTACATTCTACAACAGTCACGTTACGTGTTTACGTACGTGTGTTTAAATTTTATTTTTATCTTTTTGAAAAATCTATTTTTATTTCTTTAACTAATTTAAGAAGTCGCCATCTAGCGACACTTTATAAAACTACTCTTCATGTTCTCTACCACGGTACTCACGGGTGTCTCAGTTCTAAACAACGATACTAGATGGCGTTGATTTAAATTGGTTCGAAAATAAAATTGACTAGTGAAAGAATAATTTATATTAATAATATTTATTAGGGTCATTGTTTTCATTGCCGCTCAGCTACACCTGTAAGTAGCGTGCGTTTTGATAGGTAGTTAAAAATAATAGGTAGGTACTTACCTATCGAATGAAAATATTGCGCCTGAAATATTCGCGTTAGCAACTGATATTTGCATATTTTGCAGTTCGTATCTATTTAATGTTTATAAACTGGCTCATTTTTGGTAATTATTTTCAGTTTACTATTATTATTTCTCATTTCAATCAACTCAGCCTATCGCAGTCCACTGCTGGACATGGGCCTCTCCCAGACTGCGCCACAGCACCCTGTCCTCCGCCTTCCGCACCCAGTCTACCCCAGTCACCGCCTTTAGGTCGTCCGTCCATCTAGCTGGGGGGCGTCCCACACTACGCTTGCCGATACGCGGTCTCCACTCCAGGACGCGTCTGCTCCACCGGCCATCGGTCCTTCGACAGACATGGCCAGCCCACTGCCACTTCAGATTGCATACTCTGCAAGCTATGTCGGTAACTCCGGTCCGCTAATTTTTCATTTACTTAATTGTTTTTAATCACATTAATTATTTGTATGTCAATATTGGCAAAGCATAAAGCACTACCAATTTTTAAGATCTTTGGATGAAATTACCTATGTTTTACAAATAAATTATTCTTATTCTTAATACTTACTTAGGTTTAAATTAAGCGTCAATTCATATAAGTTTAATAACTACTACTTACTTAGCTGACCCAACAGACGTACTGCCGTCCTTTAACTAGAAGGCCGTTAAGCCTAAAAAGTTGTTTCGGAGAAAATGGCAAAAAACGCGGGAATCGTTGTTTCTTAAAAACTATGATACTTAGGTTAATGATTGTTGGACATATCAATTGATATTTCTTTCTGTTTATCCTAAATAACACTTTCTGTCCAATAACTATTATTAATTACTTTTAAAATTCATTTTTCCTATTTTGTTAAGCATATATCCTAGTTATCGCATCTTATTACTGTACTATAAGGCCGTTAACCATACCTTAGCGGCTTTTTAGTAAAGTAATTTATTTAAAATGTTAATCTTCATAATGTTTGTTATATTTTGTTTAGAAATACTTAACTAAAAAGTTGTTAAGTAACATAACTGCTTTATAGTCATGACATTCGCTTAGATTTCAATTTCAATAACTTTCCTAATGAGCGGTCACGGGGCTTTAAATGCTTTTTAGCTAATTGTTGCCAATGTTTTAGGGAACTTCTGTTAACTCTTAACTACTTTACTTAACTAAAAGGTGGCTAAAAATATTTCGCTTGTGGTTAACTTCTTTGTAGTTTAGCATTCATATGGAAATATGTGAGTAATTAATTAAATACAAATGTTCTTTTAAAAATAAAAAGTTTAATTCAACATTTAAAAGGTAAAATAAGTACTTACTTATAATTTTAATAAGCAATAATCAACTAATAACTAATTATGATCTAACAGATCATGAGTTCATTATTCGGCATGAACAATATACTTAATCCATGTTCTTTATAATTCCATTGATTCAACCATTGATTTAATAGAAAACTTCTAACCCAATTATTTAAATAAACTAAGACATCTATGACATTATATCAGCCATGAGGCAACTTCAGTCTTAATTTATTTAAATAAATCACAAATAAAAGTAATAAAATATGTAGTAAAATTGCACACTGAATAAATAATAAAACATAAACAGCACTTTCAAGTGTACAAATTAAATCTATTATAATCCTACTAATATATCTATATCCTACTAACTAGCTTTAGCTTGTGGCTTCGCCCGCGTTGAGTTTGGAAATTATTCTACGGGAAAGTACTACCGTGGTCAAAAGCATCATACATCCTAACCCTGATCATGATCTACATATGTGCCAAATTTCATCTAAATCTGTATAGCCCTTAGGGCGTGAAAGATAATATACTCAATTTCGCATTATAGTATTTCTTAGATACACAATAAACTAAGTATGGATATCAAAGTCTGTAAGTTTGATGTTTGTTCGCCTCAACGGCTGATTGGATTTGATTGAAATTTGGCACACTGGTAGACCATGACCTGGAATAAGACATAGAATACTTTTTATCCCGGTTGTTCATTCCCGTGGATTAATTATTCGAAATGATATCGTTTACAAACCTCCACGCGGATGGATCCATAAGCAAAAGCTTGTAGTTTTATGTATTTAGGAACATAACAGTATCTAAATTAAACACAGTCATCAATCAACTCAGCTTATTGCAGTCCACTGCCGGACAAAGGCCTCTCCTAGCCCACTGCCACTTTAGTTTGCCTACTCTGCAAGCTATGTCTGTAGTTCCGATTCTTTTCCGGATGATTGTATTCCTGATTTTATCCTTCAAAGAGACTCTGAGCGAAGCTAGCTCCATAGAGCGCTGAGCGGCCTTGAATTTGTGGACCAGCCCGACCGTCAGTGTCCTCGTTTCGGCACCATATGTCAAGACGGGCAGGGCGCACTGGTTGAAGACTTCAGTGTTCAAAAACTCCGTCAAATAATTCTCGTCGCCTATCCCGGCGACGAGAAGACTTGACCAAAAAGTCAGTACCGTGTGAGCACTCATTAGCGCAGTACCTACGCTACGCAGTACGCTCAAAATAATATACCGTCAATCTTTTCGTGATTCTAAAGTTTTATTTCGTATAATTGTTTTGTTCGTGATGAAGACGTGCTCAATTTGCAATGACCAATTTAACGACGGGGTTCAATGTACGAGCTGCAAGAAATTCCTGGACTTCTCTTGTGCCAATATATCTGAAGGGGGTTGGAGGAAACTGGGAGCTGAGCGAAGGGCACAATGGAAATGCCCTGCATGTAGGTTGTCGTCGCCGGCATTACTCTCTCCTCAGCCTGTAGCTTCGCTGGACACAGTACTGAGTGAGATTCGGGAATTGAAGAAACAGCTGCTGGATTTACCAACTGTAGTCAACGACATAAAATCTATTAAAGATGAGTTGACCGAGCTCAAGAAAAACTATGACTCGTCTAGTGGCAGGCTGGATGAATTCGACACTAGACTTGTTAACCTTGAAACAAAAGCCTCAGAGTTCGAGAAGCTTCAGGATGCAGTTTCCTCATTGCAGGTTGAGTTAGCTTCAACAAAGCTTGAGCTTTTCTCACATGACCAGCGGTCTCGGCTTAATAATGTGGAGATTAAAGGAGTCCCCCTAAAGAAGGATGAGAATTTATTCTCAATCGTTGACGCCATCGGCCGCAAAATCAACTACAGCTGTCCTAAGGCCCAGATTAACTATATCTCAAGGGTGCCTATATATAACTCTAAGGAGAAATTAGTGATAGTGAGCTTCCTTAATAGGTATATAAAGGAGGACTTTATTGCGGCTGCGCGTGCCGACAAGGATCTGTCCACCTGTGATATCGGTTTCCAAGGAGCACCTCATCGTGTTTACGTCAATGACCATCTAAGCGTGGAATCCAAAAAACTTTTGAATAAAACAAAAACCATTGCTAAAGAAAAACACTATGAATTTGTATGGGTGAAACATGGCAAAATTCATGTGCGCAAAGATGTTAACTGCAAAACCTTTATAATTAGAAAAGAAACGGATTTAAACAAGATTGTTTAACCCGCTACCTTAACACGCACTCAAGATTTAGTAGTTGCTTTTTTCTAATATTATATTTTAATTTTAAAATCTATAAAAGTTTGCAATTTGAATGTTTCCTAGTTTATTATTGTAAAACGATTATCATCTTCGCACCACTAATGAGCTTCTATTGTATTCAATATCGCGCTGTTTGTCTTGAAGATCTAACACTTAATTGCTTATCTATCTCGCTTATACACACACACGTGATGTATAGGTGCTTGCTCGCTCGCTCGGTTGTGTCCTGCCTAACATTGTATGATCTAAACATTCTAACTAGCTTAATTTACATTTGCATTTACCCACATTACAATTATTTATTTCTGTTATGCGTAACTAATGTTTATTTCGAAATGAATTGGCTAATCTTATTTTGTTATATTGGTGCTTATACAACTATTGTTACATATACAAATGGATGATAATAGTGATCAGTGTTTAACTGTTTTTTATCAAAACGTACGGGGACTGCGAACAAAAACAGACTCGTTTTATCGTCAGATGTCATTGAATTCATACGATGTCATTGTTTTAACGGAGACGTGGCTAATGGATGGTGTGTTAAGCTCAGAGTTGTTTGATGATCGATATATAGTGTGGCGCCGTGACCGGGATTATGCTATCACCGGACAAACGCGAGGTGGTGGTGTACTTATCGCGACGCGCAGGGAGCTATCTGTTACTCCGCAACCGCTCCTTCACTCCTCGGCGGAGGATCTCTGGATTAACATAAGACTTAAAAAACGGAACTCACGAGATTACGTAAAGCTTTATATTTGTGTTGTTTATTTGTGTAAACAAAACAAAGGATTTTCGTTTTCGTATCAACTTAACAACTTCCTGACTAATTTGAACCTTACAGCATTGAATAATACCTCCGATGTGTTTTTAGTTTTAGGTGATTTTAACATGAGTGGAATCTCGTGGGCTCCATCTTATAACCATTCACTAGTCCCAGTTAATCCCGCCACTAGTGACGAATGTATGCTTGCAGACGAGTTATGTACGCTGGAATTTGGACAATACAACGGAGTGGTCAACAGGTATGGAAAAGTGTTGGATTTAGTCCTCTCAAATAATTTAGCCAGCGTTAGCGAGTGTACTGACCCTCTAGTGACTATTGATCCCTATCATCCCGCTTTGTTAATTAACATTGACATCTTCGAAATACCTCCCCTTGACCATGCACCGCGGTTACGATATATCTATAGCAAAGGTGATTTTGAGTCTATAAACAACGAGATTGTTGCCGTTAATTGGGAGCGCGAGTTCTCATTCCGGTCATTGGATGACTCAGTTACGTACTTTATGGACACAATAAAAGAATTCCAAAATAGGTTTATACCACAAAAGCTTATACGTAATAAGACATATCCGATCTGGTACAGTACATCGCTCATCAGAACCATTAAGGAAAAGTACAAATACCTCAAAAAATTTAAGACTTACAGAAATAAAGCTGATGAGCTAACTTTTAAGTGCTTGCGTGAAAGAGTTAAGACTATGGAAGCCTCATGTTATAAGTGTTACCTAAATCAAACGGAAAAATCTATTAAAAATAATCCTAAGCATTTTTGGACCTTTGTTAAGAATCGCTACAACTCTAACGCTATTCCTAACACATTAAATTACAATGATGAATTATTCAGCACTGGTGATTCTATTTGTGAGGCTTTTTCTTCTTATTTTCTTTCTACCTTCCTTGATTCCACCTCAGCTAATAATCCCAATTCATCATCATCAGCATCTGTTTTGTCCTCTGGCACTACTATACCCTCGTCCGACATTTGTCAAATAGAAGTAAAGATCGATGTGGTGACTGGTTTACTCCGCAACCTGGATCCATCAAAAGGTGCTGGCCCGGATAATATATCTTCTAAATTTCTCATTGAATGTGCGTCTTCCATAGCCCTACCTATCTCAATCTTGTTCTCCAAGTCTTTATCTCAAGGTGTTGTCCCCAGAGTGTGGAAATCTGCATTTATTACACCCATACATAAGAAGGGGTCCAAAACTGATATTACTAATTATAGGCCAATATCCAAACTGTGCATTATAGCTAAAATATTTGAGAGGATTATCTATAACCAGTTATATCCCGCGCTTGCTAGCTCATTTAGCTCTTTCCAGCATGGTTTTTTAAGGGGACGGTCCACCACTACGAATCTTGTCTTATTTAATGACTTCATTACCATTATTCTGGGACATCTGGTCACGGAGGACTTAAAAGATGACTCAGATATAGAAAGAGAACGCAGGGCGTTGGCGGTTAGGAGCAATATGCTGGCCCGTAGGTTCGCTCGATGTACTAAGGAAGTAAAGATGACACTTTTTAGGGCATATTGTCAATCTTTTTACACGAGCGGCCTGTGGGTTCGGTATACGCAACGAGCCTACAACGTCCTGCGTATTCAGTATAATAATGCGTTCAGAATGCTGTTGGGGTTGCCGCGGCACTGCAGTGCGTCACAAATGTTCGCAGATGCGCGAGTTGACGGTTTCCACGCTGTAATGCGTAAGAAAGTGGCGTCATTATTGCAAAGACTGCGCGGTAGCACCAACAGCATTTTGCAAATGATTGCGTCCCGTTATGACTGTCCCATACAGGCACACTGGGTGGGAATAGTAACGGGAAAATTGTAATGTTTATGTTTTTGTTTTTAGTTTACTTTGTATTAGATACCTACTAACATAGATCTTAAGAAAATTGTTACTAACACTTATATGGACTCTGTCCGAAATAAATGGAATTATTATTATTATTATTATTATTACCGAGGCTATGGACGATGGCGGGCAGGTCGATGTGGTTTACACTGATTACAGCAAAGCATTTGATCGGATCGACCATGACACTCTAATAAATAAGCTTTACCACATGGGCATCCGTGGAGACCTCCTGAGGTGGTTCTCATCTTATATAGACAATAGGTCGCAAGCAGTAGTGCTCAATAATTATATGTCTAGATGGGTATCTGTGCCCAGCGGAGTACCTCAGGGTTCGTTGCTCGGTCCCTTCTTATTTGTGGTATATGTAAACGACATCGATCAGTGTCTGCATTCATCCCAGTTACTGTGCTTCGCTGATGACATGAAAATTTTCATGAAAATTTCAACGCTGTATGATGAGTTAGCACTTCAGGCTGACTTATATCGGCTTGAAGAGTACTGTCAAGCTAACAAACTCGATCTTAATCCATCTAAGTGTTCAGTGATCACTTATACTAGAAAACGAGCTATCCTAGCTACCACCTATACTTTAGCGGGCCAAACCTTGCCTAGGTGTGATACTATTCGTGACTTAGGCGTCCACCAAGATAGTAAGTTAGTTTATGACACACACATTGACGCCATTGTCAAAAAAGCCTCTAAATTGCTTGGGTTTATAATGCGTCTCTCTAAGTGCTTTACAGATGTTAAAACACTTAAGATATTGTATTGCACTTTTGTTAGAAGCCAGCTAGAGTATGCATCTCAGATATGGAACCCACGCTATCACAAATACATTGACCGCATTGAGAACATCCAAAGGCGTTTCATAAAATATCTTTGTTTCCATCAAAAGATTCCATACCATTCAATCGATTATCTCCGACTCTGCAAGAAATATCATTTATTGCCACTCAAAAATCGACGTGAGATTGCTGACTATTTATTCCTATTAAAAATCTTTAACAACAATATTGACAGCCCTGAGTTATTATCTAAATTTTATTTAAATGTTCCAAACAAAACTTTTCGATTTATACAACCCTTACGTGTACCTCATAGTTCTACTAATTATAGGCAGAACAGTTTTATTGTGCGTGCGAGCAAAAATTTTAATAAAATATGTAAACAACACGATTTGGATCTCTTTACAACCAGTGTGACCTCAGCTAGAAGGTGCTTAAGCCTCAATTTTTTTAAATAGCTGCAGTGCTTTTTGTTTTATTTTTTCTTTTTCTCTCTCACTTTTTAATTGCAAACACAAGTAGTTATCTCAATAGTTCTGACTATTAAATAGAGCATAAAGTGTTATGTTACTGCTTGTATGTTCACAACACAAATTCTACTATAAGTCTAAACGTGAAGACTTGTAATTGGCTTTCTGTCGACTATTGTTTTCCTTTTTTTTTGTTATCTTTTAGCTGTAAGTCTTCCATGATGTAATAAATAAATAAATAAATAAAAAAGTTGTTTGAAGTTTTCCAAATGCTGCCCAGCCCAACTGGATCCGTCTGTCGGCTTCTTTTTCAAAGTTGTGTCTACTGAGCTGGATGACTTGTTATAGACATAATCCTTCAAAACTTTAAGAAGCGGCCCTTCGATGTGGATTGGAATCGTTAAGATGTGCGAATTGTATATGAATTTTGTCTTGTCCAAATAAATGCCGAAGCCAACCCACCGAGAGGCTCCATTTCTGCTGAAGAGACTCAGCCAATATGACGATGTCATTGGCAAATCGAAAAAGACGAACAGACGCTGAAATAGATAGACCAGATGTTGCACGCCAAAATGGAGCCTCCATTTAAGCTATGCAGCATCTGGTCTAACTGTTCTAGCGTCTCCCCAAGTAACACAGAAAGCATTTTAACAAACGAATAGTAAACTTATGTAGAACTTAAGGTCCGTATAAACTCTTATATAAGTTCACCGAGCATCTTGACGCTTTATAATGGCATTTAAAAACTATTATGATGCTTTACACTGTATAACGGTTGGATAGTGACTTATGAAAATGCTTTTGTAAAGCCTTTAGTTTTATTGCAGTAAACCACAACGCAGCTGTACAGCTCTCAGCTGTTTTTAGTGCATTTGGATCTACAGTAGCATTTTTAAGTAGTAAATAAATGCTTAATGCTGTATAATATCATAAACATGAACCATTATAATGCCACGTAAATCCGCTATACAGCTTTCAGCTGGATTTAGTGCCTTAGGGTCTATAATTGCATTTTTAAGTAGTAAGATAATGCTTAATGCTGCTTAATAGCATAAACTTGTACCATTATAATGCACCGTAAATCCGTTATAAAGCTTTGAGCTGTTTTTAGTGCCCTTTGTTGTATAATAGCACTTTTAAGTGGTAAGTAAAACCCTAGTATTGCTGGACAGCATAAAGGTGAACCAATGTAATGCTTGCACTATTTCAGCCTACATCAAGTCTACTGGTATACCGGTGAACCCATATAGAACTACTTTATAGACAATGGCACTACACTGTTCATCAAAAAACTTCTCTGTGGCCTCTGGCTTAGTAATTGTTCACGTGTGAGTATTTATACTGCTGGCGGCATTAATTAGCCTTTTTAAAGGCTCACCGGGCTGCTGTAGACCGACACCATTTTGTAAATATTTTATAACCAAAAAATATTATCATTCGGACCTATTTATAAAAGCAATAGACCTATATAATAATGATTATAACTTAATTTATTACTGCCCAACCAATAATATTATGTTAATTATGCAAAATTCGTTCTATACAGGAATACACAATTGTTTTGGTTTTTTCACACAATATATTTATATAACATTTTATTTCAAAACCACAAAATATCGAAGGCGCGTGAAAATTCTCAATGAAATTATACAGACATTTACAGTAAACTACATTGCGCAGTAATATTTGAAGGCATGAAATAGCAAAAGAGTCAAAAATTAACCCAGTATTATAAATTTTGTTTTGATGCAAACAAATATGGTGTCACTCAGTTTTGACAGTCTTCGTCCATATTATGTTGTGATTCAAAGTAGTTAAATTACAAAGTTAATTGTATTATAACATTTGTACCGTGGTATTAGAGATGTTTTTGCAATGATGTAGGGTTTATTTAAGTTCTAACTGTGAACACTTAAATACACACATCAAAAGTGTCTAGGGATCAACATATATTTTTGCAATAACTTTTCTCCTGATTGATATTAATTAAAATTTTCTTTAAGGATTCATCAAATAAAGTGTTTTCGTTTGTCACAGTAACGATAAACCAAGTCACCTTTGCATTAATAAAGAAATTTGCCATTTTCCTAATAAAGGGATTTTTGACATTTGAACCACTAGCACAAAAGTTCGAAAAAAAGACTGAAATAACAGTTTTCTTTAAAATTTTATTGGGTAACTTAAACAATTAATAATCCGTGTTTCTTCCGCGAACACTAACAACACAAGAACATCGGTTTGGCATACTCAAAATGAGTTCATCCAAATCACGCTGTGGAATGGCCGCCCATGTTCGTTGCAACAACAAAAAAAGGTCTTCTTGCGACTGGATACCCTCCATATTCGGCAGAGCTCTTCTCTGTAGCATATCCCATGCATGCTCAATCGGGTTCAAGTCTGGCGACTGAGCAGGCCAGGGCAGGACATTGATGTTAGCTGCGGCGAGAGTCTGTCTTACAACTCTTGCGGTGTGCGGTCGTGCATTATCATGCATTAACTGAAATAAGGGACCGATTTGCACTTGTAGAGGAACGATGACGTCTGATACAATCGTCTCAGCATAAATTTGAGCGTTGAGGTTGCCTCTGATCCAAATCAACTCAGTTCTTCCGCCGATCCAAATACCCGCCCATACCATGATGGTTCCACCACTATAAGGATGGACTTCCTGGCAGGATTTTAATCGCTGTTGGCGTCCAGGGGTTCTCCAGTGTCGTATACGTCTTGTATCCGGTCTCATACCAAAACGAGACTCATCAGAAAAGCACACGAAACGCCATTGTTCTTCTGCCCAATTTCTGTGTTCAAGAGCCCATTGATATCGAATCCTACGATTGTGCATTGCTATAGGTGGTACCCGTAGCGGTCTTCGGGAATGAAGGTTCACTTCATGCAAGCGGTTTCTGACTGTTTGGTCGCTAATTTAGTTCCCTGAAGAGTGATGAAGCCTCACGGCTAACATCATGGCGGTTATTGTTGGAGCTCTTCGAGTTAAGATTTGAATGTATCGGTCTTGTCTCCGTGTGGTGCAGCGATACCGTCCTCCATGGCGCTCAGCCACGGTACCAGTGCTTCGGTAACGTGTCCAAAGTCGACTGATAACACTCTGACTTGTATTCAGAGCTAAAGCCACAGTACGTTGCCGGGAACCAGCTTCTATCATTCCCACGGCTCTGAGCATTTCTTCCCTGCTTAAATGACGTCGCCGCTCCATAATAACGTTGGTTTTAATCAGTAGTAGGGAAACAGTAGCACTAATAATGTCTTCAATACGTTGTATGTTTTTATAGGGAAAATATTGACAGCTGATTTTCATCTTTTACTCGAATTTGATTCACAGTTCCTGATTCAAATTATGAAATGCACCAAAAAGGATCCATATGAATTTATAAAATCATAAATTTATTACAAAGCCACATCTCAATCTCAAGAAATCCGCATAAAAATGCTTGATCCCTAGACACTTTTGATGTGTGTAGCTCCAATCATTCTTTTACTACATTCTAATGCTAGTCTAATGCTTTTGTAATGCAATTAACATCTTCATTATCAATAATATTGCTAGTATAATGCTTCTGTAATGCGATTGGCAACTTCATTGACCGTAATAATTCTTCTTTATTGCAATTGGTAACTTCTTTGACCACATTAACGCTAATATAGTGCGCCTGTAAGGCTATTAAACAACTATTGTGAACCTATTTAGGATCTAAAGCCATATAATTTGTGCCCAAATAAGCATTACAGTAGCCGTATATACGTTTGTAATACTACTATAGAACTAACTCAAAATGCGAAAACGATACAGAAATGCTGTAAGTCGGCCGTTATACTGCTTTGATGTGTTACTTGGGTCTGCCACTATGACGATGTCATCGCCAAATTGAAGATGTGAAATGTACTCGCCGTTCACGTTGATACCCAATCCAGTCTAGTCCAGCCCAGCGGACAGCGTCTTGAAGACGACCTCTAACGCATGTGTGAACAATTTTGGGGATATTACATCCCCCTGTTTCACCCCTCTGAGCAGTTGGATGGGGTGATTTTCTGATCCTGGATCTGAACAGTCAACGTGGCAGCATCTTACAAACATCTCAATGCCCTCGCGCGCGCGCGCGCTCTCTCTTTCTCTCTCTCTCTCGTCTCTGATCGATGTAGCACCAGTTAATTCGACATCGTTGCAGAAAGGCCAGAACTGCCCATAGTTTGATGGAATCGAAGGCTTTCTCGTAGTCCGCAAATGCACAGTGTTCTACTCCGCGGTATTCTGTACAATTTGCGGAACATAGATGTGGTCTAATGGTATTGAAGACTTTTCGAAAACTGCCTCGATCTGGCGGCTGGATCTCGACAAGTCTTTTGGCGAGACGATTCTTGACAACCCTCGACAGCAGCTTGTACCTATACGTACTTCAGAAGTGAGATGGGTCTATAGTTCTTCAGCGAGGATTTGTCACCTTTTAGATGACGGAATCAAAGAGACTAGCTAGATCTTTGATTTTATTGTATTTATTTTTTTGGATCGTTTTCTGTAGTTTTCGGTTTTTCTGTTTCAATATCTTCCTCTGTATCATCACTTCTTCGATCTTAGTTAGATCTCGTAGTTCTTATTTTTGACATAGTCAGTGTCAGTTGTAGACGGTCCTCCGGGAGGAAAGATTTGTCTGACGGGACGGCGGATGGCTTGAGCGGGGCACCCGCACCTCGCTCACCCCCGGAGCGAACGCAGCGCGAGAGTCGGCTAACTGCCTTTTAGCTAAGTAATGAGGCTTAGCTGCTTTGTAGCTAAGCAAAATTATATTTTTTTTACCGTATTCATCAAACAGGCAAGCATTATTTTCAAAAAAAGTATTGTGGGAATAAAATGCTTAACTAAAATAGCGTTAAGGGCAGGTAACTGCAAACAAGTTAAGTTTGTCACTTAAACTGTTCTTTAAATGCTTAACTATAAAGTAGTTATAGTCCTATAGTGTCTTTATAGTCAAGAAAAATCAGATAACGTACTTGTAGTTAAGCAGAAGGCTAGAAAATAATCATCACATCGGGCAGGTATTTTAAAGTACATTAAGCGAAGAAATGTGGGTTAGACGCTTTCAAGTGATGGAATCATCAAAAATTATGTTAGTTAACGGCCCAAAAGATCTTCATATCTTTGGAACTATTAATATTATAATAATGTTTCTTAGACAGAAAGATAGAGAATTTTGAACTCTGTCACAATCTATTAAAAAGTGAAAATTGACCATTTGAGGGTTAACGGCTTTCTAGTTAAAGGACGGCAGCGTAGTTCTGTACAATTTTCAATAATTCATACAAAGATCCAATAGAAAATGGACGTTCAGTTTTACCGAATTGGAAAAAAAACGAGAAATTTTTCCAATTTTTCTTTTCAAGCTTAGCCAAATCGGTCAAGCAGTTCTCAAGTAATGCAATCCAATGTTAAAAAAAAACTAAAAGCCTTTCTCATTTACCTATTTTAAACGATAAATAAATAAATTATGATTGTTTAGACACCAGCGGAATAATTATCACACTAACAACAGTAAGAATGACTTTCATTTTGACAGTTCAACAACATTCGTTATCAATAGGTAGGTACGTAGTTGAGCAGACAAACTTATCCGCAAAAAAACGCAAGTTTTAGAAACAATAAAAGTATGATCGACTACAGTAAACAAAATCAGAAAAATATAACTGGTGATTTTTTTTACCGTCTCGAAATTTTTACGGGGTGTTCTACCCATGAATATGAACAACTTTCACTATGGGACCAACTCGGAAATCACGAAACAAAAATCTGCTGTTTCATACATTTTGGTCAAGTAGGTATTGAACTTGTGTATTAAACAGCTGATTTTTTTTTCGCGATTTTGGAGTTGCTCCCATAGTGAAAGTTGTTCATATTCATGGTTAGAACACCCCGTAAATATTTCGAGACGGTAAAAAAAATCATCCAGTATATGATATTGTTCAGGATATAATATGCTAGGATCTACCTAGCATATTATATCCTGAACAATATCATGCTAGGTTGATAGGTACTGTGTTGAAAACATAATACAACAAATTTGATACGATAGAAAAAAATTATGAAGATACCTCTAAAAACTTTATTTTTACAATAAAAACACATAGGTACAATTTCATCAATTTTCAAACATTCCGATTTTTTGTCAGATTATTCTACAAGCAACATACTAAAACACTACCCAGTGTTTTAATTTTTTAGTCCAATCAATAGATTTTTTGTAATTAAATAATTGCTTCATATTTTGCAATAAAATTACCAGCGTTGTGTCATCGCGCTTCTCTTTCTTTTCTATGCAGTCCGACAGTCCGACACTGTCCATCGCCAGATAACTTTTATTTGAAGAACAAAATTGACGTTTGACAGTTTTTGTATGAAGTAACTGTCAAAATTTCAAAATTATTCCTCGAATAAAGTTATCAGATGATTGAAAAATCAGCGCTTAATGGATTAGTAATAGATATTCCTTCAAAATGTTTCAGATTGTGATTAATAGTGTGTTACATATGCAATTAGGGTGCAGATTGTAATAACCTCTAGAAGCCCCTTGGTCTACTTAGGGCTGATTTTTCCAAATTTTGACAGTTATTTCATACAAAAACTGTCAAACGTCAATTTTATTCCTTGAATAAAAGTTATCTGGCGATTGAAAAATCAGCTCATAAAAAGCACTTTGAACGTCAAAAATTACTAAAATAGAACTGATTCTAGTCGCCCAATCCAAAAGGTAGTTTTCGTATGGAGAAGAATGGGCAAGAAACTCCACCGTTACTCTTTTAAAATGTTTTACAATATATTAAATGCAAATAAACATTAATTCCGTAACAAATCACACAAAAAAATAAGGAAATCTTTCCCGAACGCCTCCAAAATTAAACAGCCAGCTTACAACATTGACTGCTCAGTAGGTACTTACTATACTTTACGTACTTATACCTACATACACAGGCAGGATATAACTTGGCCGGTCAAAGGGCATCTCATATCCGGGCCTTTATATCCGCGCCAGACGTTGGGGTGTAGGCAGAGAGGGTGGTGAATGCATTTTACTTGTGTAGGTACCTATGGAGTTGGTTTTTTGTGTTTTATTGTTAGTAAGACAGTTTGTTTTAGGGAATATTGGCAGAAAAGGGAATTTAAGTGTTCTTTTCTTGATTTCCTTGCGTTTTCAGAGAAAGTTGGATCAATTTTCTGGTACCAACTCGTCGGGTTTGTTTCGACGCTTTTAGGTTGGGTGATTCTGTCTTACGGGAGTTGTAGTGATTGGGCACACAATCACACTAATATTATAAAGGCGAAAGTTTGTGAGTGTGTGTGTGAGTGTGTGTGTGTGTTTAGTTTATATGTTTGTTACTTCTTTACGCTCAAACGGCTGGACCAATTTTGATAAAATTTTGTATGGAGGTAGCTGACGCCCTGGATTAACATATAGGCTACTTTTTATCCCAATATTCCCACGGGATCAACATTTACGCGGGTGAAACCGCGGGGCGCAGCTAGTATACAATATTGTGGCGGAGTAGTTCCAAAAAGGTCATGAATTTTAAGGCTACATAGAAAGAAAAGAAAGAAAATGAGTTTATTTACGGTGAACATGACGCAAAAACAAAATAAACACGAAATATAAAATAAAAAAGGGAGGGGAAACATGCGTCACATCCACGCAAAACGGCCATAGTTCAGCATTAAAAAAAACTGGCCACAAGGCAAAATCGCCGGAAAAGACACGTTTATTGCAGGTATGGGAGACCCCTTAAATATTTATTTTATGCTGTTTTTAATATTTAATGTTATAGCGGCAACAGAAATACATCATCTGTGAAAAATTCAACTGTCTAGTTATCACGGTTCATGAGAAACAGCCTGGTGAAAGACAGACAGACGGACATTGGAGTCTTAGTAATAGGGTCCCGTTTGTCCCATTGTAAGTACTCATCATTATGAACAACTTTTACTAGGGGACCAAACAAATAATGCTGGTCCTGCTCCACAGGCACTTGGGCTCACTAGTTAAAATTTTTGTAGATATTTGGAAGAGGTGCTTCCCTTTTTCTTTTTCAATATTTCTGACATTACGAACATAACTTTTTTATTTTATTCAATCCAGTTTTGATTGTTGAATACTGCAATATTAAATACCTCTTCCCGTTTGGTAGTAAATTATACTAACATCTTAAATAAATTGCAAACTATAGTTTTGTATAATTTAGAAGCATTCTTTTTTTAATTTTGTAAATGTAAGAACCATGTGAATGTGTGTGTGTGTGTGTATTCCACCATCATACCATACTGCGATCGCCAACCCGCCTGCCAAGCGTGGCGATTATGGCAAACCCCCCCCAAAATTGGGGGAGGCCTATGTCCAGCAGTGGACGTCTATCGGCTGAAACGACGACGACGACGGCGACGACGACGAAGAACCATGTTTCCGTTTATTATGAGTTTTTGATGTTGACTTGAAAGAGCATGGCAGTGTCATGCTCACTTAAATGTCTCACCGATGGTGGCGCGTGTGTTGGATTATTCGGTTCCCTACAAAATGGTTGAGCTGGATGGTGCTGATCCACGCGTCATGTTCGTGAACGGGTGCCTTCGGTTGAGACTGGTCATCTCTTAACTGCCAAGGCTTATTTTTAATCTTATATTTTGAATTGTTTCTTCATTTGTCTTTTTTTTTACATTGTTCTCACATATAGAAGCAACAAGAATAATGTACCCAGGATTTTGTAATAACTTGATTTAAAAGAGTGTCCATGGAGTTTCTTGCCCGTTCTTCTCCATAGAGATCTACGTTTTGGAATGGGCAACTAGCTTAAACTTTCTGACTAACTGACAGACTATTTAATTTTGACAATTCAAAAGTGCCTGTACAAGGTTTAATTGAAATAAATGCTTTGAGTTTGAGTTTGAAGTCCCGAAAAGAAATCAGCTGTTCCCTACATTTCTATCAGTGCCACATGCACGAACCAACTTGCTCATCAAAGCGCCACTGACGCGCACCGTACACGCACTGTCGAATCACACGGCTGACAGGATCAATTTATTTTCATGCTCTCTGAATGAATTCACAGTAATAATGTTTTAGATGTTATGTTACGAGTATTTAAGTTAGTTATTCAATATACTTAGTCTAATTAAGGACCACGCTACCGCATTAGGAACTTCCTATAATGGTAGCAATGTTTGTGATAAATAAATACCTAATACTTAAATAAATAAATAAATAAAAATTTTAATATATTTTTTTCGCGATTTCAGGTTTAAATGATAAATGATTTATTTTCTGTAAGTAGGCTTTTACAAACACTTTTACACGTCATCATATTTTTTAAACTAGATGTGGTCGGCGTTTCCTATCTGACTACTCTGAGAAGAAAGTCCGAAACAAACTCAGAGGTCACAGTCTCTTTTAAAGTCCAGACAAAATCTTGGTCAGATCGTGTGAAGACCATGTAGATTGATGTCTGAAATAGTGTTTTGAGGAAAGAACCACACAGATTGAGCGGACCTGTCCAATCAGTGCACGCATTTGTCAAAAATCGTGCAGCTCGACTCAGAAATTGAGGAGCTCAACGATTCGACGAACAATACCAAAGAAAGGACAATTGTGTAGGCCGCGTAAATTACTCAAACTGCCAGATCATGAATAAAACTAAGAAGGAAAACAGAAAAAAAATGACCCACATAGTCCTCACATTCACAATAATTAAATGAAAAATAAATAATAATAAAATACTTTACTTACAAAGTAAATATTCATGTCATTGTCTAAATAAAATTCAGGGTCCGTGGCTTAGGCCCCCAGTGGTCGACGCACCTGTGGCCGACGCCCCCGATACGATTAAATTAATATCTTTTTTTTTTGTGCTTTTTCACTTAGTACAGTAAATGAGAAAAGTGTTTCACCCTATTAATAAAGTATTTTTCCTTGCTAAACAAAAGTTATCTATCAAATAGCAGAGAGAATAGATCGCCACTTAACCTTATCCCTACACACCTTTTTCCCCATTAAAAGCATATTTATTATGTACAAACATCCAAAAAATCAAAAAGACTTCATATAAAATGTTAGTGAATGTTTTTAATATACATTTATAATAAATTACCTTATGGAAATTTTATCCTTCAACTTCAACCAACTCGTCAACTAACTGAGCCAAACCAGTTATTGGTAACAATAAAAAGTCCGTCTTTTTGTCTACAAAATTGAAAACAGTAAGGAAGTATGAATAATTTTTCAAATACTGACTATCAATATTAAGTACATTTAATATTTTTGTAAAACAATTTTTGTGCCTGACAGTACATTTGATCAAAAATTACTTTGAATTAAATTAATCGAATCGGGGGCGTCGGCCACAGGTGCGTCGACCACTGGGGGCCTAAGCCACGGACCCAAAATTAATCAATGTCAATGTGTAAATAAAAAAATCCGGACATAATCTTTGAGGACCATGTAGATTATAGTGTCTGAAATGATCTTTTGAGGAAAGAACCATTTGTTTTTAGATTTAGAACCAAGTTTGGTCCCATAGTAAAAGTTGTTTTTAGTAATGAGTACAATCTCCCATTTTAATTTGTCGCATGTTTTCAATTTCACCCTGTATTTACATACCTCCTTGTACGGAGCCCTCGGTGCGCGGTGCCTCTTAAGAGGTCGTTAATGTTTTACCAATGACCCTGTATAGAATAGAATACTCTTTATTATGTACACCATATAAATTACAGACATATAAATCTAGAAACTGTACAAAGGGTGACACAATGGGCGGTCTTATCGCTAAAAGCGATCTTTTAAAGACAACCTTTGGATGGATTAAAAAGGGAAAGGACAAACAAATACTGGTACACGGTGGTAATAATTGGTACACCGCAGACTACCTACAGGTGACTACCTGTAGGTAGTCTGCGGTGTACCAATTACATACATAAAGTATATTATACTAATATATATAAATATATAGGTACTTACTTACATATAATTATAAACATGAAACATGAGCAAAGAAAATATACTTTTCATCTCTCATACTCGGAAAGTAGTGTTTGTTTGATCCGAATAGCGGGTGGAAAACGCTGCTTCCCACCCTTGGGCGGGAAATACTTATAGTAATTGCTTCCCTCCCTAGGGCGGGAATGAAATTTGAAAATAGAACTAAATTTAGTTACGTAGTCAGCTCAGTCAGACCATACGACACCCTTAATTGATTATGTAAATATTTATTATGCTACCCATCAAATCTTATGAATGTGCGTTAACTAGGAGAGTTGGATAAAAAGCTCATTATGTTAACGCCATTAAATCTTTCATATTTAGCGCACAAGTTAATAATTTACCTTGAATAAATTCAACATACTTAAGTACGATAATCACCATTTTGATGTCAGTTGTGGTCGAGGCTAAAAAACATAAAAAATTGGGATTTCGAACATCCTGACTTTACCATAGAGGGCTGTGAATATACATCATTTAATTATTTGACGAATTTATCCATAGTTTAAGATAAATAAGTAGTGGTAATGAAGTTTTTTTGATATCTAATGTCGAAGTTTCGCGCCAATCGTGTGTGTTTACATTTTTACTTTTCACAAATTTCACACACACAGATGTACCTAGATAAGATTTAAAATGTGACAAATGTTATTGATAATATTATAAACAACATGAAAATGCCCAGGTTTTAACGTAATATTGAAACACAGGTTCAATAATACGTATTAATCATTACCACTACTCAATTTGTGTTCAGAATCACCGACCATTATTGTTTTTTTTTTTATTGCAATGATGTGTGAAAGCGATTATTCCAAACAATTTTTTTTTTAAATTTCTATTGACTCGAGTAATTAATATGACGAATGTAATCGATATTTGAAAATAAAATAAAATTATTATAAGCAAGAAATACAACAAGCATTGTTTATAATAATGATTTATGCTTTTCTAATATCATTTCAATCTCTTCTAATATCATGTCAATAACAGACAGGCGGACATAGGTACCTCATTTACTGAATTTCGCGCCGAAATGCTTCTATAATTGAATTTATATTCGGAATGCGCTCGCTGTTTAAAATTATTTTAATTTATTGGACAATTTATTGTGGATTTTATTTTTGATAAGTACTTTCTAATAGTTTACTACAGAATTCCCAGTAAACATTTTTTAGGTAGGCTTATTTCCAGAAGTTTTTTTTGAGAATGATGATAATTAATTAATTCTATAGATTGGATATTCTGCAAACACTTTACATTTCAATACATTTTGTTAGTTTAGAGAGTTTTTATTCAGTTTCTACAATTTTTTTTCATTTTTTTTATTGCGAGTATCGATTAGGCTGTATGCGAGTTTTGAATCGAAATAAGAAAGTTGGGTGGACGGTCAGCACTAAAAAGTGTCACGTCGCAACACAATTTTTAGTAATTTTTATCAAGATTATAGTGTTTTCTAGGTAATTTATGAAAAATGGTAAAAGTAAGAATGCAGACAGAATGATAATAATACGGGCCCTAGTAAGCGGGACGGCCCGCGGTGGTGACACAGAATCTACTCATGTGGCGGTGACGTGGTGTGTTCCATACTTCAAATTTAAAAAAGACTAATAAATAGGTACTTATTATTCATGTAATTATTATCAATAAATATTTAAGAAAAACTACGAGTTTTTACTTTCCTTAAATTCGAAATGAAAAGTAGAGTGTTTAACGCGGGTGAAAGTCGTCAATTCCTTCCGACCCTTGTATCTGGGGGCACGGGAGTGCCCCCGCCAAGACCAGCCAATCGAAGCGCAAGGGCACTACGTACCTTTTCTCGAAGCACTTCGTCGTATTTTTGAACCCTCTTAACTTGGGTTTGGATTATACCAGATAAACAAAATTTTCGGAATATGATGCCAGTGGTTAACTTATTAAACCTATAAAGTTTCAATTGCATAGCTCTTATACTTTAGATTTTATTGATATCTAAAATACCCCGATTTCGTCACTGACTCACTGACTGATGATCATCAAAATTCTTAAGGTACTTCCTGAAGTCCTAGAAAGCTGAAATTTGGTATGTAAGCTAGTAATAGTACACAAACAACAAAAAAATATTAAAACTTGAAACTTTTACCCCCCCCAAAAAAAAAAAAATCCGTAAATTTTGATGCTAGAGGTCTGAAAATTTATATAGGGGGTCCTTGTTATAAATAAACCCCAAAAAAAGAAAGAAAAAATTAACAACAGCAAAAATACTCGTATAAATATCATAAGCAACTTACAAAAAGAAATGAAATCCCACAAAAACATTTCATGTTAAATGTTGCCAAGACGAGACCATGTAGCTCGCACTGTCAAAAAGTAATCAGATCTCATGTAGAGCAAAGCTTCTAACTCTACACACCCTAACTCTACAAGGCCTGACTTCGCAAACTCTACACCTTAGTCAAAATAATATGGCTTGGCCATTTCGCTACATTCACATGAGCGTAAGGTGAAAAATTCTCATACTGTTAATGGTTCTTGTAGTAACGGAACGGCCAAACCAGATATTTTGACTAAGGTGTAGAGTTTGCGAAGTCAGGCCTTGTAGAGTTAGGGCGTGTAGAGTTAGAAGCTTTGCTCTACATGAGATCTGATTACTTTTTGACAGTGCGAGCTACATGGTCTCGTCTTGGCAACATTTAACATGAAATGTTTTTGTGGGATAACAATCTACTATAATGATGATGTGAGAGAGGAAGTGCTTTTTAACCATAATTTTAAAAGTGGACAAAGATGAGCACGCCTTACCGACACGGGCAAGTCATTCCATAACCGTACTGCTTGAACTGTAAAAGATTTGTCGTAGAAACTGGTGGAATGCATCGGCATCTCTAGTCTCAGATTTTCCGATGACCTCAGATATCTATTATGTGTGTCATGAAGGAACTTGAAACGTTCTTTAAGATAAGTAGGGGTTTTAGGATTAAACAAAATACTGTAGAGCTGAAACAAGATAGAAGTATATAGTTATAGACTCCTGATTTCATCCTCCGATTTTTGCCAATTCTATTACTTTTACTCTACATAAAGAAAACTATCATCCATACAAATGACGTAAGCTTATATAAGAAGCGAAGACACATTATGCAAACAGTTTTCAACTCCCAAACGAAACGAGACTATAAAACTTTATCACCAAAATATCTATAACCAAACCTCTTTCAAGAGCCACAGTATACCAATAAAAATCTATGGAACTATTCTATCCTGTGGCACACAGTAATTTTTTCCGTATCAACTCAGAGTTGAGAAATGGGACGATTAGAAAATTGATGGCGAAGTCTCGAAGACGTTTATTGGTGAAACGATAACTGGGGAGCTTTTTAGAAATATATTGGGATGATTTTTCATGTAGAAATAGGGGTGGTGATGTCAGTAATAGGGGTTTGGGCATAGAAATTTACTATTTTCATATATCTATGGTTTTGGGAGTGTCAGCGCCATCTATCGGTACGAAACGGAAGTAATTCTAGTTAGAAATTAATATTGGTTTGGATATTGTTCGGTTTGATTAATTTGAGGAGAAAATTCGTAATAAAATAAATTATGATGACGAACCTTTCTATCTACAATTAAATGTTAACTAGACAGGAAATTGACAGGAGAGAATTGACAGGAGTAGAGACACTCTTAAATAGAAGGAATAATCCTTATATTTAGGAGTGTACCTATAGTTTATTACCTAAGGCGTTTACCTATAAATATGCTTACTAAATCTCAGTACGCGGTCGCCACTCCAGAACCTTTCGGCCCCATCGGCCATCTGTTCTGCGAGCAATGTGCCCTGACCTTTGGTCCAACGACCTTATGAAGGCCGCAGGAACCCGTTGTTATGGGTTTGGTGTCCGCACTTAGTCCTTCAGTGGACCATTGTGCGTGGGCCATGGCGGCCGTCGGTGGTTATTCCAACCAGCCCACCTCCCTCCAGAAGCTGATCAAATCTCCTGGTCTGTCAAGAACATCTGTATACGATCTAGGTGTCCCGAGGGTTTCTGACCTTATCTGGGTGACGCCTGTGCACTCAAAGAGCACATGCGCAACGGTTTCATCAGCCTCCATGCAAGCCCTGCATAGGGGACTGTCTGTTATGCCTAATGTGTAAAAGTGTTTATTTAGTGAGCAGTGTCCCGTGATGGTCCCCGTCACCAGGCGCAGGCCTTTCCTGTCCAGTCGTAGTAAGCGCCTGGTTAGCCTGCCATCCAGTAACGGCATGGCTTCTTTGGACTGCCTGCAGCCTGGTGACGACGTCCACCAGCTTTCTGCTTGTGTGTGGGTGTGCTCCTGTAGCCAGTGTAGCCACCTGCGTAGTTGGTTGAAGGGGATGGGCACGATAGGTTCCGGTCCACAGGCTGACATACTGGAAGCCCTTCTGGCCAGCTCGTCAGCTGCGTCGTTGCCTAGCGATCCACTGTGTCCTTTTATCCATTGTAGTGTCACTGTATTGCGGTTCGATACAGTTACCCGCTCGAGCGCATTGTGACATTCTAGTATTAGGTCCGATGTGATGCATTTTTTGTCTAAGGATTGGAGGACTGAGGCGCTATCAGAGAGTATGCGAACATGGGTGTCTGTGACTCTCCTGGCCGCTATGGCATAAGCCGCTTGCATTATGCCCACACACTCTGCTTGGTAGACCGTGTTGAGCATTCCCAGCGGTTTGGATATTTTTATGTTGAGGTCGTGTGAGAAGACTCCGACTCCAGTTCCGCAGTCAGTCTTTGAGCCATCAGTGTAAATCCTCAGTTCTTTCGGGCCTGAGTGGTCGCACTGCTCCTCTACAAGCACTATGTTGTAATGCTTTTGGAAGCAGTATTGTTTCGGGGCTCTGTCGCAGGGTGATGCCATCATTGGCTGCAATTTGATCGCATCTTCTTTTAAACGTATGTGTTTAACCCTAGAGTCTTTGCTCAGGGTCCCTGATTTGAAGAGCCTAAAGGCAGCCAGGGTCGCCTCCTCCCTCACTATGAGGTGTAGAGGCGGCAGTCCAAGCATAGCCTGTAGGGCAGCAGTGGGTGTAGTTCTCATGCAGCCAGTGATTGCCACACACGCGAACCGCTGCAGCTTTTCAAGGTCTTTTTGGGCTGTGCTCAGGTCTGTTCTGGGCCACCAGACTAGTGAGCCGTATGTGATGATTGGTCGGATGACCGTGGTGTATAGCCAGTGAGTAACCCTGGGGCTAATCCCCCAATTCTTGCCAAGCATTCGCTTGCATTGCCACAGGGATATGCTGGCTTTCGTGGTAATATAGCTCGTGTGTTTTGCCCAGTTCAGCTGTTTGTCCAAAAATATGCCCAGGTATTTGGTTTCAGTTGATAGGCTTAGGGTTGTACCAAAGAAACGTGGTAGTTGTAGTGTTGTCAGTTTCCTCTTTTTCGTGAAGAGAACCAGTTCAGTTTTTGTGGGGTTCACTGATAGTTGGTGTTTACCACACCAGTTTTCCACTATTTTCAGGGCCTGGCGCATTAGATTGCACAGTGTGTTTTCGTGGGTGCCATTTATTATTATGGTTATATCGTCGGCGTATCCTACGGTATAGTAACCTTTGTCGTTGAGTTCTTTTATTAGACTGTCTACGACCAGGTTCTATAGAAGCGGCGACAGGACGCCCCCTTGCGGGCAGCCCTTCGCCACTATGGCTCTTGTGGTGTCGTTTACGGTCACTTGTACTGCCCTTCGTTTGAGCATGTTGGTGATCCAGCCGCTCAGAGACGGGTCTATATTGTGTCTGTCTAGGGCCGTGCTGATACTGTTGAAAGTGGTTTTGTCAAAGGCGCCCTCGATGTCAATGAAGGCTGCCAGTGCTGAGCATTTGTGGTCCACTGCGCATTCAATTTTGGATACCACGCTGTGTAGCGCAGATTCCGTTGATCTGCCTGTGGAGTACGCATGCTGTTGTTTGTGGAGTGGCTTTGCCCGAAGAGGTCCATCTCGGATGTGTCGATCGCAGAGCCTCTCTAGGGTCTTTAGTAGAAAGGATGTGAGGCTTATGGGTCTGTAGGCCTTGGGTTGTGTGTAGTCGGCCTTGCCCGGTTTTGGTATGAAGATGACTTTCACTTCGCGCCAGGCTAGGGGTATGTATCTTAGTGCTATGCAGGCCCGATAGATTTCTACCAGGCGTGGTGTTATATGGTCAACACCCCATTGTAGTAGGGCTGGGAAAATGCCATCTAGTCCTGCAGACTTATATGGCTGGAAAGTGTTAATGGCCCACTTTACTCGGTCTTCTGTTACTAGGTTGTGGGCACTGGACCAGTCTTGTTCCGATGGGGACCAATCTGGCACATCTTCCCAGGTCCTGTCCTCCAGGAGTTTGCAGTCTGGGAAGTGAGTCTCGAGAAGGACCTTGCTGGTTTCATGGTCTGTTAGTGTGTATGAGTTGTCGGGTTTCTTCAGCGCGCCAAGGGTTCGGTCCTGATCTGTTGATAGGATCTTCCTTACTCTTGCGGCTTCATTATTGGTTTCGATGGATTCACAGAATTTCCGCCAAGCTGTCCTTCTGGCGGTTCTGATTTGCTTTTTGTATGTGTATTGTGTTTCTTTGTATAGTTCCCAGTCTTCCGACAGTCTGGTGTTTTTGGCTCTGTTAAATTGTTTCCGAAGTGTGCTTCTGAGTTTACTAAGTTCCGCGTTCCACCAAGGATTTCTTTCACTGTTGGTACGCGGTGCCCTTAGTTTGCAGCATGCGTGGTATGCTTCGGTTAGGTACTCTGACAGCTTTGTCACAGTGTATTCAAGTTGTGCAGGTTCTCTTATAGTTATTTGTGATAGGTGCCTAGCTAGTAGGGCGGCTAGGAGACGCTTGTACCCGGGCACATCGGTGCGCCGTGGATTTCGCCTCGATGTTGGTTTCCCTATAATGGTATTTAATGTGAAGCGGATTCTTCTATGGTCTGAGCAAGAAGGTTCGTCCGATACGTGCCAATTTGTTATAAGATTTGTCGCGTTTTCTGTAGCAAGTGTTAAATCAATGATCGTTTGTCCTCGGACTGTGACCCAAGTGGGTTCAGAGCCTCGGTTAACGATGTTAAGGTTAGTAGAGAATAAATAGGTGGATAGTACCTCTCCTCTGGAGTTCGATGCGTCGCTGCCCCAGAGCGGGTGATGGGCGTTCGAATCGGTGCAGATGATCAGGTCTAACTTGGTGCGCTCGCAGTGCTGTACCAGGTCGGCCATTTCTTTCGGCGGGCAGTCTGTATCCTCGCCCGGCATGTATACCGAGGCTAGTACAACATCTGGGAATTCACCTTCGGTCTGGAGCCTGACAGCTGTCAGATCTCTGGAACAGAATTGAGTGAGTAGCGTGGTAGGGATATCTTTGGGTATATAGGCACAGGTTCTGGGTTTATCTGAACTGTGCGTGTTAAGGATTAGCTTACCTCCGATGTTACTGAGGCCGCAGATTCTGTTGTTCCTGATCCACGGCTCTTGGATCAGTGCAATTGTTCGGGGGTTAACCTCCAGTGCCCTGCGTAAGCTAGCCGTGGCAGTCTGGCTATGTTGGAGGTTAGTCTGGATGATGTTGAGTGGTGGTGACGGTGATGAGGGGGGGAGGTTAGTCAGTGGTGGATCCATCGGACAAAACCTCCGCCGTCTCCTCTCTGTACTGGTCGTCGTGTTGACCACCCGGCGACGATGCAAGAAGTTGCTCGCTCCAGCCGGGGGATGCGGGTGGTATGCTGGCTACGTCGTCAGCCATCGCCGCGCGGGCCATGACCTCCTCAAGTTGGGCGATGTCTGCGTCGTCCGTCTGTGTCGCTGTCAGTGTCGTCGTCGGGTCCGTTGCGCAGTCCGAGGGCTGGGTCGTGGGCCAGAAGCGCACGTATATCGAACCCAGTAGGTACGATATCCGTCGCTCCCGCCCCATGACCCTTTCCACTTCCTCCGGTGGCACACCTAGGGTCAAATGAGTCCCGCAGTTGTCGCCACCGACGGTAGTTGCCCTGTACAGTGACCACCGGGCTATGTCGTACCACGTATTCTGACGAATCAGAATACCGTGGAGCCTCTGTATGTCACCTCTATAGCGAGGGACGAAAAGCGAGGCTCTGACGCGGGTGGGCACATCGGACTGTCGAAGTACCGTCAGTGTGAGCTCAGTATCGGGGAGTTTGAGGAGGGGTACGTGTCGGGTCAACCATGTCAGGGCGTAATCGTCCTCACACCAAATCTGTACTGTGCCCTCCGCTACCCGTGGGTATCCGCGGAAGGCAGGGAGTGGTGCTGTCGGGTCCGAGTCAATCAGTGCATTTTCCAGGCCTGCTTTGACCAGCTCGGCCTCGTCTTTTGTCAAGTCTCTGGAGGGGGGAGGGAAGCAGATTGCGACGGCGAGCCTCGCAGGAATATCCTTAGTGGCCCGCGCGTAGGTCCTCAGCTCCCCTTACGCGTTTGGCGTCCCCCTGGAGCGTACTCGGTGAAGCCGAGTCGTCAGGGCGTTCCCTCTTCGCCGGCCCTGTACCGCTCGGTCCAGGCTGCGGCATGGAGGTGCCTGTCAGGGTGGTGGCGTCTGGGCGCAAGGATCCACCTCGCCTACCCCTATGGTGTTTAAGTCGGGATTTGTCCGTGTCAGTGTTGGTGTGATGAGGTCGGTCGGCGCCCCCGGCAGACTCTGTCGTGTGCAGGGGTTTTTCGCGCTGGGTTTCCCCTTCGCGGACTGGCCCCTGCAGGCGCGGTTCCGCGTCCGGCTGTTTTTCGCGCTGGGTTGCCCCTTCAAGGACTCGCAGCTGGTCGCGTGGTCCCACGTTTGGCCGCTTTTCGCGCTGGGTTTCCCCTTCGCGGACTTGCGGCCGTTCTCTTTTTTCCGCGTCCGGCCCCTTTTCGCGCCTGGTTTCCCCGTCGCGGACTCGGGGCTGGTCGCGTACTACCTCTTCAGCGTCCGATCGCGCATCGCGCTGGCTAGTGCCTTCGCGGGTGCTGCGCTTTCGGTCGCCTACTTTCCTCCCCCGGCCTGTGATTTTTCCGCGCTTTTTCAGCAGGCGTACTCTATCAACCGGGAGAGTGGTAGGGTCGCCAGATTCGTCAACCTTCCCCATCACTCTCTGTCCGTGTCCTTCTAAGTCTGGGTTGGTGATGCTGTTCCGCACGATGCTCTGTTGCCAGAGGCTCGAGGGAGGCATGCACGTCGTGGAGGGTATTGGCGCGTAGGTCGCAGCCGTGGTAGGGTTTATTGGCGCGTTAGTCGCAGCCGGAGTTGTATTTGTGGGCGCGTAAGTCGCTGCCTGTGTTATGGGCGCTAGATCAGCAGCCGGCCGTGCTGAGGAGCACGGCAAAGTTGTGCAGTCGGTTGCCCCCCCCAGAATACGTTGGGGGCTGACCGCCGTAGCGGTGTGGGATTCCCCGGCTTGGCCGGGACCCACCTGGGTAGTTTCTTTTACCTGCTGCATTTTTCATTGATGAGGGGGTGGGCTTTTTTGGAATCGAGGTTACCCGTCCTCTGGGACCGAAGGGATGTAGGGATAGGAGGGAGGGTGTTTGGTGGTGGGGTATAGGTTACTGGGGGGTCACCCTAGGCCTGGGATTTGGCCTAGGGATTTAGGGATTGACGGAATTATAGGGATATGGAAGGGTTGGAATGATCAGGATTAATTGGTACATGGGATAAGGTATATGGGTTACCCTAAACCTGGGGCTTGGTGTTCGGGCACTTCTCTTGTCCGGGATCTCTTTCAAGATGCTCCGGTTGCGAGATCAACCTTATGCAGTCGGTCCCGCAGCCGGAGTTGGGCTATCCGCAACCTGCCCACCCGCTCGGTTGCAGGAGAAGAAGTGCCCGGCAGTCTGGGTCGCTCCACCACGGATGTACGTATACATTCGCGTTGGTTCGGTCCAGCTAGCCCCGAGTCTTTTGCATCCAACGGGTTCCGCAGGAACCCGTTGGATGCGAAAAGAACAGAACCAGTCGAAGTGGAGGTGCTTGGGGGAGGCCTATGTCCAGCTGCAGTGGACGTCTTTCGGCTGAAAAGATGATGATGATGAATCTCAGTAAACAATAAAAAAGCCACTGTGTCTCGCGTGGATCCACGTTCCGGTGTTAGGATTAGAATTTATTTATTTTTAAGAATGTAGTTTTACTTACAAAGAATGGTGTTAATATTTTTAAAGTTCTATACACTACCATAACATAGTATGGTGTACAAATATTCAGATGAGAATCTTATCTAACTAAGTACAGACGCCAGCACATCAATCTACTACAATCTGTCAAATACCTTTAGTAGATTTTGAACTTTATCACTAAAGCATAAGGCTCAATTTTGATTGGGAAAATTAGACAGTTTCTGGTAGCTTGATGTGCTGGCTGGCGTCTGTACAATTAATTTTAAGATTTAATGATTTACAATAAGTCCAATATGAATTATTATAAGAACTAGCTTCCGCCCGCGGCTTCGCCTGCGAGGTTTGTCGATAAAAACTATCCTATGTCCTTCCCCGGGATGCAATCTAACTCTATGCCAAATTCTGTCGAAATCCGTTCAGTGGTTTAAGCGTGAAAAGGTAACATACAGACAGACAGAGTTACTTTCGAATTTATAATATTAGTATGGATGTTAGGTAAAGGGTTAGGGTACAGGGGACCTAAAAAGGCCATTTTGGCACAATCATAAAGAGATAACATTATGAATTATAATATGGCGAAGACAGTTCGTGTTTTTCGTTTTTTCGCTGCACTACGTACTTAGGTATCATCATTTCAGCCGAAAGACGTCCACTGCTGGACATAGGCCTTCCCCAAAAGGGGGGGTTTGCCATAATCGCCACGCTTGGCAGGGGGTTGGCGATCGCAGTATGGTATGGTGGTGGAATGCATAGAGAACGCTGCTGCCCATTCTCCGGTACGCCCCTTAGTCGCCTTTTACGACACTCACGGGAAGTATGGGGTGGTGCTATTCTTTAAGTCCGGCACCACATAGACAATATACTTATACTTATAATATACTTAATAATACTTAGGTATAATCAAATTTATTGAGGGATTGGGATTTGGATTGGACTGATTGGTATTTTAGCACAGACAAACAAAAATAACAGAAAAATCCTTCACCAATGGGATTTGATACGATTAGCTTAACAGTTGACTGTCCAATATGATTCATAATGTTAACCTTTTATGATTCTGCCAATGTGGCTTTTTTAGACCCCCAGGTATTATCTACCTACACTTCTATCTATTATATCTATTCTATCTATCGAAATACACCATTTCCTACCTAGTACTGAATCCACACTAAAAGATAATCAAAATTTAAATAAAAATGTCTCCATTTTCCGTCTTACACAATGCAGCAACACGAAAAACGGCGAAACTACATTTCATAAATTTTATCACTACTGCGAAAAAACCTGGTACGCAAGCGTCGTTTGTTTACAAATGGCGCGAAATTTCTTTATGTTCCAAACCTTTTTCGGTAAATAATACCAAGGGATTTTTTTACTGTAAATATTCCTTAAACCTTAAAGTTTATTATGAAGGGTGTGATCGCCTAAAGGGACGCTCGGTCTGATGTAAGACCTTCATTTTTATATAGGATAACTTTCCCTCCTAATTTTCGGTGTCGCGTTTCGGATTTTTCGCTAGCGCTGATGGTATTTTTTGCGGGCTTATTTATATGCTAATTCGATTTTGGACAGTTTTAACCGGACATTTTCCGTAATATGTTCTTATCAAAAATAAGCCTTTTCTCCACTTCATTGGACTTTATTTTTGAAGATTTAAGTTAATTCCGCAAACAGCCTAAGTTTTCTACAAAATCCTTGCAAAAATAAAATACGCTTAAATGTGTTAAACAATATGTATATGATTCCATCACCACTGCTCTCTAAAAGGTGAAGGAAAACATCGTGAGGAAAACCGGCATGTCCTAGAATCAAAATTTGAAGACATGAGACGTCTATCGACCCGCACTGGGCCTGCGTAATGGATTACGGCCCACTCCCTCCCACCGAGAGGAGGCCTGTGTCCCAGCAGTGGGAACATTATAGGCTGCCGGTCAATTCTGTAAAAATCTCACCGTGAAAATTTAGGTGAAGTGAGTTTGTTTTTGCTAGGAATTGACACTATTGATCGTTCACTTCACCTAAGTTTTCACGGTGAGATTTTTACAGAATAGCACCGCTGGTTATGATAATGCGAATGAATGACAATGACATAACATTAATCAACATGGGAATACCCAAAACATCATCGTCATCTGCCTAGCCTTTTCCCGACTATGTTGGGGTCGGCTTCCAGTCTAACCGGATGCAGCTGAATACCAGTATTTTAGGTACATAGAGCGACTGCCTATTGTTGCGAAAATTTCTCTCAGGGTCCCAATAGTGGAATAACTTAAAATGAAAAAGGGGATTTCTGGACTTTTTTTACATTAGAGTCCAGATTTCCCCCTGAGGGGGATTCTGTCAGGGGGGGGAGGGGGAAAGTATCACTCATCGAAGATAAAACGTACTTATAATTTTTTGGTAAATCCAATTTAAATATAAAATACATATTATAAAATAAATCTAAATAGAAAACACGGAGGCTTGTTATTTGACAATTATTGTTGGTTTAAGAATATTAGGAAAAAAATAAGGATTTAGAGTTTATCAAATTCAGGATATTTTTAGGATAAAAATTTATAACGAATTTCACGAATTTTTACCTGATTGCAATCGGGTTTTAGGCTCGTTAGAACTAATTTGCACAGGTTTTAAAAATAATTTATTATAAAATACATTAGCTTAGGTTGTCCTGAGATAAAAAAGGTCAGGGAGCTTATGTGTTAAAAAGAAAAAATGGTATTCGAATTTCGATCGTAGTTTTCTGGACACAGGCGAAGGTGGCACGAAGTTCAGCAGCCAACGCCGCGCGGGGCTCGTAGTATAAGTGTCTAAACACACTATGCCGAAGTTACGCGACGATTTTGTCTGTGCTAAAATACCAATCAATACAATCCAAATCCAATCCCAATCTCGTTGAATAAACCTACGTAGTGCAGCGAAAAAAAACGAAAAAAACGGATTGTCTTCACCATATTACGATTGATAATGTTATCCTTTTATGATTCTGTCAAAGTTGCCTTTTTAGGCTCCGTGACTGTGAACGTTCTTGAAATTACGAGAATTGCCCCTCAGGTTCAAGCAACCCACAGAGTAGAATAATTTAGCAACCGAATCAAAGAAAATTTTCCATACTTATCAAATATTTTTGCTGTCATGCCAAAAATAAAAATTCTGTTTGAAAAAAACAGAGCAGTCATTATTTGGAAAATAAGGTTTTATACCAGCAGAGGTAACGCTGCACTATCTGACCGTAAAGGCTTCTTCAAACAGGCGCGATACGCGATAAAATCGCGTACGACATAAAGGCACCGCAAGTCGCGCAATGAGCGGTGCCTTTGTTACGCGCGCGATTATATCGCGTGTCGCGCCTGTTTGTAGGAGCCTTAATACGATACCCCTTACCGTAAAAACATAAATAAAAAAATTCAACTTCAAGTTAAAAAGCCTCTTCTAAAGGAAACCGGACCGATATTTGATTTACGTAATATTTTCCGGGCCGCTATAATATGCTCGACCTGACCGGCCCGGATATAGAGCCTTTTGACCGGCGCACGGATCACCGGGCCGGTACGCGTTAACCGGCCTGGCTCGATGATAAATAGTTATTTTAAATGGGAAACGATTTTTAATATTAAGAGGTTATGATTATCGAGTAACTTGCTTTGGTTAAATAATTTATGTACACCAGTATTGTATAGACAAATAATATAAATATCACACTAATATTATAAAGGCGAAAGTTTGTGAGTGTGTGTGTGTGTGTTTATATGTTTGTTACTTCTTCACGCTCAAACGGCTGGGCCAATTTTGATAAAATTTTGTATGGAGGTAGCTGACACCCTGGTTTAACATATAGGCTACTTTTTATCCCGATATTCCCACGGGATCGACATTTACGCGGGTGAAACCACGTGGCGCAGCTAGTACTAAATATATCTACTCCGGCTTTACAAAAATTGACCCTTCCCTACAGGAACCTTATCAAAGGTCTGGTTGCAAATAATATCTAAATAGAGAGATGTCGCGAACTATCAATCATTATCATCATTCAGTACTTCTAGTCGTCTACTGTTGACATAGCTAGGTCTTCCCTAAGTCGCGGGCGCACAGAGTGGGGACTCTGTCCGCTCACCAAGTGACCCCAGGGAAGATGGTGGCACAGTGGTCACGTGCTGCCCTGCATAGCGAGGCTCAGGGGCCCTTTACAGTCTCCCCAGGGATGTGCCTTAGAATAGAATAGAATACTCTTTTTTATGTACACCATATTAATTACAGACACCTTACAGACCTTACAGGTGTTGTACGAAATGTTTCCGGAATTGGTCTTTTAAGAGGAACCGGGACCACCCCTATATGCTGATGGTGTTCACCGGGGTGGTTTTAGTGAGGTAATAATTCTTCACTCCCCGACCCTCCCCCGAGGTCGGGTACCTTTAGAAGGTTTAAAAAAAAAAAGTCTTCCCTAAGTATCGCCACATTGACGTTAGTCAATGTCAAGTCAGCTTTGGGCGAAGCATATGACCATCTGTGCTTCTCGCATCCAGAGGATTCACGCGACCTTCACCAGATCATTAGTCCTCCTTACAGTCCTCCTTAAAAAGTTCTTACCTACATGTGATAAAAACTTTTTATGTGCCTACCCCCAAAATCATCAATCAATCATCAACCATCATGATCATAATCGTCATTTCAGCCTTCAGACTTCCACTGCTGGTTAATGTCCTCCCTTCCAGTACCTCCCGGCCCCATCAGCAATTTTTGAACTGAAAACTTCTTTAGGCGCGTCGGACATTTTTCTGATATAGGAAAAACCATTGAACTCGCGCCACTGTTACCGTAAGCGACACCGCGAGTGTTTTGTATAAAAGACGATAATACCCGCTTCGGTTGTGTTCGGCTGTCCTCGGGATGTACTCGGTTTTAATGTAAATCCGATATGTGAGTGAGTGATGGCAAAGTATTCTGTTTGCGTTTTGTTTTCACTTCTTTCGGCACTCCCGGAGTGCCACTGTTTTTTTTTATATGCCCATTGCCACTTAACTTTGCCAATTCTTCGGGCTATGTCGCTTCAGTCGCTTGCATTGGTTCCCCTGTGGCTTTCTTAAGGCCCTCTTGTAGTGTGGTGTGTAGGTATGATAACGTTTCCTCACTCCCCGCATAATACGTATCGGGGCATCTCTCTCTCGCAGGCACCAGGCTTGAGCGCTTAACTGCTCAATGCCGTCTAATTTTTGTTCTTACAAAAATAAATAACCACTTACATAAAAATCTTCTTTACCCAGCGATTGAAATTATTAAAACCTTGATATATTACTTAGATAGTTTCGTAATAAAATTTTCTACTTAGAAATACGTTAGAAATATCGATTTAGTGTCATCTTTAAAGTCATAAAGTCATTTAATCATTTGTTAACATAGGTACAATCAGTAGTTGTTATAAAAAAAATTACAAGCGCGCTATGTTATACCAGAAGGCGTACAAATATGATGATATTAATAAATTGATAATGGATGTCCTTGATACTAAAATTGATAACATAATTACATTCATTAAACGCATATATTATTAACTAGCTTCTGCCCGCGACTTCGTCCGCGAGAAATTCGTACTTTCCTCTAAAAATTTCGAAAATGTATGTTTATGATCTTATCATTTATTTAGATAAATACGTATTCGGGTCAATTTTTAAGTTTATAGATCAAAGGGTTTTTGTATTTTTCAAATAAACTGTATCCCATATCCTTTTCTTGACTCAAAGACCCATACCCATTTTCGAGTTAATGGAAGCAAGCAGTAAAATCCAACCCTTAAACTTTATTACCCTTTTCCACCTTGGTAGGAGACGATTTTTGAAAAACCCTAAAACATACTTTTTTATGTTTAACCGACTTCAAAAAAAGGAGGACGTTCTCAGTTCGTCGGAACCTTTTTTTTTATGTATGTTCCCGATTACTCGAAGACGGCTGGACCGATTTGACAAAATATTTTTTTGTTTGAAAGGGTATACTATCCAGGTAGTCCATTGTCATCAGGTCAGGATCTGATGATGGGATCCTGGAGAAATCGAAGGAATTCTTCAAATATTGTAGGTACACCTATAGCGATTTGGGAATTTTTTATAGTAACTCGTGCATTTGCTCTCGAAAAGCACCATTTAATGAAGTGGAACTGATGATGAAGACCACAGATGGCCACCGGAACTACTCAATAATAAGTATTTCACGGGTTGCGATTCGATTACTTTAATATGGTTGCCAAGCCATTTATGCTCGTCACAATGCGAATGGTGAAATGCTGCTGATGGTGAAATACCAGCAGGAGAACTCCTCAACAATTAATGTCCCTGCATCGGGAAAAGCAATATTTTGGTAAAGGCGATGAGCAAGTTGCGTATTGTAACTTAGATAAATTATAAACAGACCCACTACAAAATGAAGATATAAAAAAAAAAATAACAAAATAAAAAACCGACTTAAGAAAAAACACTACAAAGTGAAAAATAACTTTAATTTCGGAAGTCGGTGGCAAAAAACTAAAATACAGATCCAAAGACACCGACTTCCGAAATTAAAGTTATTTTTCACTTTGTAGTGTTTTTTTTGGAAGTCTATAAAGTTTATAAACCAAATAAATAAGATTTTTCATATAAATTGCATCCCCTCTTTTTATCCTCATAGGGATGGAATTTTGAAAAATCGTCTGGGATGTTTCTATGACTAGACTTAAGGATTATTTATACCAATTTTCCAGTTAATCAAGCCAAGTAATAAAATACTCCCCTGGGAAATTGACTACCCCGCTTCACCCCGTAAGGGTTGATTATCGAAAAACCCTGATACGTTATTCTTTATTTTTGGTCATAAGTATGAATACTGAGTTACGAGTTAATCGAACTGCGCGTTAAAATTCTTCCTTAGAAATTTTGATTCCCCCCCCCCCCCCCTCTATAGGAGGTAGTTTAGTAAAACAAAAAATGACAAACTTCATAATTTACTTAGATAGTATTCTTGCAAAGTTTTCAGTTTATTTTCATTTAATCTGTATCCCTGGTTTTCACCCTTTTAGGGGTGGGAATTTAAAAAATCGTTTAAGATGTGTTCATAACTTGACTCATAGATTAATTATTGTTTTATACCAATTTTCGAGCTATTCAAATCACGCAATAAAATCCTGCCCTGTAAAATTAACTACCATTTTTTACGCAGTTAGGGGTACATTTTCAGAAAACTTATAACTAAAAAAAAATGATTAACATGTATCAACATGTTAATCATCATTTTAGTTATAAGTATACATACTCAGTTTAGAGTTATTCGGACAGCGCGTTAAAATTGTTCCTTTCCTTCCTTAGAGGGTAGTTTAGAAAAACAAAAAATGCCAAACTTCATAATTGATTTGGCTAAGTATTCGTGCCAAGCTTCAAGGTTATTAACTCAAGGAATAAGATTTTTCATACTAACAAAATCCCCCCTTTAAACCTCCTTAAAGGTTGAATATTCAAAAACCCTTTCTTAGTGGATACCTACTCTTTACAAAGAACACACCCTCCCAAATTCGTATCTCTAGGACCAGCGGTATAGGCTATGGGTTGATATCTAAGTCAGGTCATTGAATTTTATATAATATAGATTATAATTAAAAACAAAATGTTATCCCCCTTTTCACCCCCTTAAGGGTTGAAATTCTAACAACACCGTTGCGTTACCTTCCAACCATAAGCCTAGATATTAAACTTAGTGATTTTTACTTCTTGCACAACTTCATCCCCCTTTTTAACCCTTCGGGAGTAGAATTATTAAAAACGCTGAGACATGTGTAAATTAATTTCCAATCCTCTGCCTAAACACAAAATTTGAAGATCCTAACTTCAAAACTGACAGACTTTCATATAAACTTCCATCCCCTATTTCATACTCTTTAGGGGTAGAATTCCCAAAAATCCTATCTTCGTGGATACTTACTCTTCACAAAGAATACATCCTCCAAGTTTCATGTCTCTAGGACCAGCAGTTTGGGCTGTGTGTTGATAGATTATATAATTAAAAACAAATGTTTATCCCCTTTTTCACCCCCTTAAGGGTTGAAATTCTAACAACACCGTTGCGTTACCTTCCAACCATAAGCCTAGATAATAAACTAAGTGATTTTTACTTCTCAAATTAAGGACTTTTCATACACAACTTCATCCCCCTTTTTAACCCTTCGGGGGTAGATTTGTTAGAAACGCTGAGACATGTGTAAATTAATTTTCAATTCTCTGCCGAAACACAAAATTTGAAAATCCTAACTTCAAAACTGACGGACTTTCATATAAAGTTCCATCCCCTATTTCACCCCTTTAGGGATAGAATTCCCAAAAATCCTTTCTTAGTGGATACTTAATCTTCACAAAGAATATACCCTCCAAGTTTCATGTCTCTAGGACCAGCGGTTTGGGCTGTGCGTTGATATATCAACAATCAGTCAGTTTACCATTTTATATATATAGATGATTTTTACTTCTCAAATTAAGGACTTTTCATACACAACTTCATCCCCCTTTTTAACCCTTCGGGGGTAGATTTGTTAGAAACGCTGAGACATGTGTAAATTAATTTTCAATTCTCTGCCGAAACACAAAATTTGAAAATCCTAACTTCAAAACTGACGGACTTTCATATAAAGTTCCATCCCCTATTTCACCCCTTTAGGGATAGAATTCCCAAAAATCCTTTCTTAGTGGATACTTAATCTTCACAAAGAATATACCCTCCAAGTTTCATGTCTCTAGGACCAGCGGTTTGGGCTGTGCGTTGATATATCAACAATCAGTCAGTTTACCATTTTATATACAACATGTCCCAAAATTCAACGATAAGCCAGCACCGGAGGATAGACCTGCCCATGACTACTCGGGGAAAAAAAGAAAAAAAATATATATCTCTTTTTTTTTGAAGTTATAAAAAAAAAGAAGAAATTCTTAAAAAAGTGAGACCTTTTATGATATTTTTCACTACCATGACCACACTTTTTTAAATATTTCTGTTATTTTTTTTTATAGGCAACCTGAATAGCACTGCTATCTACCACAATTCTTAAAAAATCCAGAATACCTCTAGTTTTTTCACGTAAATTAATGAAACTTAATTTATTCCCTAAATTTTTTGAAGATTTTTACTTTTAATCAACTTTAACTCATCGTGGTGTAAAAAAAAAGTATGAACACTACTATGGCAAGTTTTTTTATAAATTGACGCAACTAATCAAGATTCCAAAATGGTATAATACTCTAGGAAAATCAACCACAAAAAAATTATATCCATACTAGTTCAAAACAAGAACCAAATTCCTTAAATTATAGTTGACAGTAATCACTTTCACTGCGTGCCCAAAATGGGTTCTTGTTACAATTTCTAGGAATTTGAGTGGGGCATACATACCTTAGAAGTTAGAGAGAGATAGATAGATAGAGATATTTACGTTAAAAAGAGACAACAACAGGGCAGGTAGTGGGTTCTTGTTACAATTTCTAGGAATTTGAATGGGGCATACATACCTTAGAAGTTAGAGAGAGATAGATAGACAGAGATATTTACGTTAAAAAGAGACAACAACAGGGCAGGTAGAGAAGCTGTTATTATTCTCAGAGCAAGTCAGTTCAGTACGCTCTGCTCCTTTGTTTACTGCGCACCGTTCCGTATTCAACTGACGTGGCTCTCGTACGTACTAACGACTTTTGGCTTGGCTTTTTGGACTGGAATCGATCTGCAAACTGAACTGACCTGGCATTATCTTGGACTACGATTGTGTGTTTTGTGACTACGATTGTGAGTTTTGTGATTTGGAGTTCTGGCGCATTTTGGACTGTTTAACGATCAACATGCCGCAACCATACACACCACAGGAATACGCAAATATGCACCTCATCTATGGAGAAACCCGATGCAATGCTAACGCTGCTAGCAGACTGTATCGAGAAAGGTACCCAAATGCTCAAAGATATCCTGATTATCGAGTGTTTATTAATGTGCATCAAGCGTTTTCGGAGGGTCGTATGCCATCCAGTAGGAGAAACGCTGGAAGACCTAGTTCGGATCGTGATGAAGAAGTTCTCAATGAGATAGAAAATGATTCGACTACTTCGGTACGCGCCATAGAAGAAGCTACAGGAATCCCGAAAAGTTCTGCACATCGAATTTTACAACGTCACAAGCTTCACCCATATCATTACAGGCGTGTGCAGACGTTGTTACCGCGGGACTATCCATTAAGAGTCACATTTTGCCGTGTGATGCTGCAAAGGCACAGGGAAGATCCCCAATTCCTGGACAAAATTCTATGGTCGGATGAAACAACATGCAAGAAAGATGGATATTTAAATCTACACAACCTACATAGTTGGAGCAATGAAAATCCGCACTTGATGAGACAAGACAGATCCCAATATCAATTCAAGGTTAACTTATGGACCGGCATATTAAATGGAAAAGTAATTGGGCCCTTTGAGTTACAAGGAAACTTAGATGGCAATAGTTATTTAAACTTTTTACAAAATGACTTGCAAGAATTGCTAGACGACGTGCCCTTAAATGATCTCCAAAACATGTGGCTCCAAAATGATGGTTGCCCAGCACACTATGCCCGCCCTGTGCGAGAATATTTAAATCAAGAGTATCCAGGGCGTTGGATCGGGCGACTTGGTCCTATCTTATGGCCACCTCGTTCACCCGATTTGAACCCCCTGGACTTCTTCTATTGGGGTTGTCTTAAAGACAGGGTCTACTCAAAACCCATTGCGTCATTGGACGAGCTTCGTCGAAATATCAGTCAGGCTGCGGATCATATTAATCGCAGAAGATATGCAAGACAAATAAAACGGTCATTTTTAAGGCGATGTCGTGCATGTATTATTGCTGGTGGCAAACAATTTGAACATTGGTTATAATGTTAATAAATTACATGAGAAATTGTTTGACCATTTATTTAAATATTAAACATTTTCCAAGAACTAATACTTTTTATTACCAGACCGTCATTTGGCCCCTGTTTAGAAATAATAGGAACATTTTTTTTTTTAACTTGTTTGCCTAGAGTATTATACCATTTTGGAATCTTGATTAGTTGCGTCAATTTATAAAAAAACTTGCCATAGTAGTGTTCATACTTTTTTTTTACACCACGATGAGTTAAAGTTGATTAAAAGTAAAAATCTTCAAAAAATTTAGGGAATAAATTAAGTTTCATTAATTTACGTGAAAAAACTAGAGGTATTCTGGATTTTTTAAGAATTGTGGTAGATAGCAGTGCTATTCAGGTTGCCTATAAAAAAAAATAACAGAAATATTTAAAAAAGTGTGGTCATGGTAGTGAAAAATATCATAAAAGGTCTCACTTTTTTAAGAATTTCTTCTTTTTTTTTATAACTTCAAAAAAAAAGAGATATATATTTTTTTTCTTTTTTTCCCCGAGTAGTCATGGGCAGGTCTATCCTCCGGTGCTGGCTTATCGTTGAATTTTGGGACATGTTATAGATTGATATTTTCAATAATAAAAAGTAAGAAATATAAATGTCAAAGGAAAAAAAAAAACAAAATTACTACGTCAATGTTCAAATAATGTGTAAGCATAAAGAGAGAAAAAAAAATACCTATAAAAAATGTCACGATGTCAAAATGTAAAAAATGTCAATGTGCAATGTTAAAATGGACTAGAGCTTAATAACATAATTAACATTTTATTTTCTTGGCCCCTCTCTGTCTAATAAAATAAATAAACATTGTCTAGTATACGGCTTAACACACTAAGTATAACTGTAAGAAAATGGTCTACTCATTTCTTCTAGACTACACATATGAAGAAACAGAAAAAATGCTTATTTAAGGGTAAGTTAAAATGGAGCATAGTACACTCAACATAATGTGTAACACAACAAACACATGTGTGTTTGCAAGTGAGTGACTCACACACACATTCTCACACATACACACACCCCCCACACACACACACACACACCCCTGTTTGTACAGACACCCTTACGAGGACCTTGTTAGTCCTAGAACAAACCGAGGACCCTCCAAAAAACTGGTTTAAACACCTCGTGGGCCTTTTAGAATAAGATAGAAAGAGACAGGTGAATAAATCAATAGTGACGAGCTTATTGGGATAATGCTATCTCAACATTTTTCTGTATGAATTTCGGCTATCATACTGAGGACCTGAAATACACAGCTAAATGTGACCAGCGATGCACATACGAGGACTTTGTGTGAGCAAACCGAGGACCTCTTACGTAAGCCCTGGGACGTCCTTCCGAGGACGTATTTTTACACAATATTTCTTATAGCTTGTACAAAGTGCGGACGTTGTGTTAGACTTTATATCACTAAACCGAGGACAGTTTTTCGCGTAGAACTTGTACAAACCGAGGACCTGGAAAATCTACCTACCTAAAACATGATACGTGTAAGATAATAATTATATCAATGTTCCGATTTATTTCTTACACACTTTTTCTAAAATGAAGTACCAAGCGAGGACGAGTCGATGTCTTTACCTTTGTCGGTGCTTCTCAAAGGATTATTATTAAGAGTCGTCTATTCATGACGGTACTCCTCAGCACTTGATAGCGTCGTCGTCGTTTCAGCCGATAGACGTCCACTGCTGGACATAGGCCTCCCCCAATTTTGGGGGGGGGGGTTTGCCATAATCGCCACGCTTGGTAGGCGGGTTGGCGATCGCAGTATGGTATGATGGTGGAATAAATAGAGAACGCTGCTGCCCATTCTCCGGTAAGACCCTTAGTCGCCTTTTACGACACCCACGGGAAGTAAGGGGTGGTGCAATTCTTAAAGTCCGGCACCACACAGACTCTTGATAGCATCGTCTTCAAATTTGGTAGAGGCATTAGGTTTATGTAGTAAAACTAAAATAATTACCAGTTTGTACTGATGCTGCAGCCAGGGTCATTTCTTTATGAGGCAACTCCTCAACAGTTGATAGCATCGACTTAAAATTTGGCAAACGTGTTAGGTTTATCTAGCAAAATTAAATAATTACCAGTTTGTTCTGATGCTGCAGCTAGGGTCGTTTCTTCATGGGAGAACTCCTCAACAGATCGTATTCAAATTTGGCACATTCGTTAGGTTTATATAGCTAAATTAAATAATTACCCGTTTGTGCTGATGCTGCAGCCAGGGTCATTTCTTTATGAGGGAACTCCTCAACAGTTGATAGCACCGTCTTCACATTTGGCACACGCCTTATGTTTATCCAGTAACACCAAAATAATTACCAGTTTGTGCAGATGCTGCAGCCAAGGTCGTTTCTCATGAGGGAACTCCTCAACAGTTGATAGCACCATCTTCAAATTTAGCACACGTCTTATGTTTATCTAAAAACACCAAAATAATTACCAGTTTGTACTGATGCTGCAGCCAAGGTCGTTTCTTCATGAGGAAACTCCTCAACAGTTGATAGCATCGTCCTCAAATTTGGCACACACGTTATGTTTATCTAGTGACATCAAAATACTTACCAGTTTGTACTGATGCTGCAGCCAGGGTCATTTCTTTATGAGGGAACTCCTCAACAGTTAATAGCACCGTCATCAAATTTGGCACACGTCTTATGTTTATCTAGTAACACCAAAATAATTGCCAGTTTGTGCTGATGCTGCAGCCAAGGTCATTCCTTCATGAGGGAACTCCTCAATAGTTGATAGCACCGTCTTCAAATTTGGCACACGCGTTATGTTTATGTAGTAAAACTAAAATAATTACCAGTTTGTACTGATGCTGCAGCCAGGGTCATTTCTTTATGAGGGAACTCCTCAACAGTTGATAGCATCGTCTTCAAATTTGGCACTCGCGTTGCGTTTATCTAGTAACACCAAAATAATTACCAGTTTGTGCAGATGCTGCAGCCAAGGTCGTTTCTTCATGAGGGAACTCCTCAACAGTTGATAGCACCATCTTCAAATTTAGCACACGTCTTATGTTTATCTAAAAACACCAAAATAATTACCAGTTTATACTGATGCTGCAGCCAAGGTCGTTTCTTCATGAGGAAACTCCTCAACAGTTGATAGCATCGTCTTCAAATTTGGCACACACGTTATGTTTATCTAGTGACACCAAAATACTTACCAGTTTGTACTGATGCTGCAGCCAGGGTCATTTCTTTATGAGGGAACTCCTCAACAGTTAATAGCACCGTCATTAAATTTGGCACACGTCTTATGTTTATCTAGTAACACCAAAATAATTGCCAGTTTGTGCTGATGCTGCAGCCAAGGTCATTCCTTCATGAGGGAACTCCTCAATAGTTGATAGCACCGTCTTCAAATTTGGCACACGCGTTATGTTTATGTAGTAAAACTAAAATAATTACCAGTTTGTACTGATGCTGCAGCCAGGGTCATTTCTTTATGAGGGAACTCCTCAACAGTTGATAGCATCGTCTTCAAATTTGGCACTCGCGTTGCGTTTATCTAGTAACACCAAAATAATTACCAGTTTATACTGATGCTGCAGCCAAGGTCGTTTCTTCATGAGGGAACTCCTTAACAGTTGATAGCACCATCTCCAAAGGCACACGCGTTATGTTTATCTAGTAACACCAAAATAATTACCAGTTTGTGCTGATGCTGCAATCAAGGTCGTTTCTTCATGAGGGAACTCTTCAACAGTTAATAGCATCGTCTTCAAATTTAGCATACGCATTAAGTTTAAGTTGTAAAATTATTTTTATTATCAGCTTCCATGATCCCGCGATATATTAATTAGCAAAAAAAAAAGCAATAAATCGTCCTAATCGTCTAAACTTGCTGTAGAGTATCTTAATTTGACAGGACTAAACTAATATTTATCTTCTGTCCTTTTCTTAATGAAATAGAAAGGAAAAGATGTACTGAACATAAATTTAGTTTAGTTTGTGAACAAGGGAATCGGCGCCATTAAGTTATTAAGTTTTCATGCTTCCCAAATTATTTTGAATATTTCTTTGTTTTCTAACTAAGAATTGTGTTAAGTATGTAATTTTATGTCAAGTGTTTAGCCCAAATTATGTCGATCTCTTTTAATTATGGTTTCTATAAATCTTTTTGTTTGAGTCGTTTTCTAATAACTGTAATGTAAGTTTTCTAATCCTGCTTCTCAAAGATGTTACTGCAACTTGATGATTATTTCTATAAGTAGATCATGTAAAGTATAATAAGTGGTTTTCTTTATTACGTTCATGTTCTGTATTTCTTTGTACTTTATATTTGTTTCAAATCTTGCTGCAGACATTTCACCTAGGAAGGCATTTACTTTAGATTCTTTATGAAAAGCACACGTATTCAGTTCCTATGACAACACAATATTTTATGGTGTAAATCATAGTTATATAATACTAGCTGACCCGGAAAACGTTGTTTTGCCATATAAATTATTTCTAGCTGCCCAGCGCTACTTCGTTCGCGTGGCGTCCTACCCTACCCCTACCCTACTCCTACCCTACTACTACACTACTCCTACCCTTCTCCTAGCCTACTCCTACCCTACTTCTAACTTACTCTTACCCTACTCCTACCCAACTTAACCTACTCCCACCCTACTCCTATGAGTAAATAAAAGTATTAAAAAAGAGTATCCTATATCCGTCTCCTGGTTCTACGCTACCTCCCCACCAATTTTCAGCCAAATCTGTTTAGCCGTTCTTGAGTTATAAATAGTGTAACTAACACGACTTTCTTTTATATATGTATAGATAAGCGAGCCTAGGTACTTAGCACATACTGCAGAAGAAGCCTGATTATTCCTCGTACACCTAGTAGCTACTAACAATTTTTTTAAGGATCAGTCTACCTTCGATTTCCTCCTTCATAATTTTATTTAAATGATAGAATATTTGTCTTCTACACACGAGGAAAACTGTCGAAACGAGGACTAGAATACACACTGCTCGGAAAATCTACCAACCGAGGTCTTAAATACACATTGTCTGGAAAAGCTACCTAACCGAGGACTTTTGTGTTAAAGTTAACACACAGGTCCTCGGATAATACAAGAAACGTGAAATGAGTGTAAAGAGTCTGTGTATGAGGCGACAGTGGCACCATCTGGTGGATACACACTGTTTGTGTAAGATTATGAAAAATCTTGATCAAACCGAGGTTCAGACAACTTTTTCGTATTAAGTATATAGGAAGACGCAAAATCGCTTGCAGAATGCGAATCTTTGGTCAAGTCAAACCGAGGACCCTCGAAAAGGTCCTCGCTTTGAAAAGGTCCTCGGTCGTGCCTTGTGTATTCATACGCACGTCCTCGGATGGTACTTAAAACAAACACACACACACCCTCATTCACACACACATACTCATCCACCACACACACATGAAAATTGTTTTTTTTTCTTCCTACAATTAGTTATACCATATTTTTTTTTTAGCTGCAGTCAATTACTTAGTAATCGCAAACAGTAAAAATACAAATCCTTGTAATCCAAGGGGGATCGGAACTGGTGGCAGTTCCGATCCCCCTTGGATTAGTGGGTGCAGTTCTGATCTCCTAACTAGGTTACAGTATAACCTGTATGAAGGACCACTCCTTCAGGTTATACTGTAACCTAGTTAGGAGATCAGAACTGCACCCACTAAAATTGTAGCAAACCTGTAATTTTACCATGTATAATTAGTGTACCCATGTACTGCAATACTCCTAAAGGATTCATCATCATCATTTCAGCCGAAAGACGTCAACTGCTGGACATAGACCTCCCCAAAGGGGGGGTTTGCCATAATCGCCACGCTTGGCAGGCGGGTTGGCGATCGCAGTATAGTATGGTGGTGGAATGCATAGAGAACGCTGCTGCCCATTCTCCGGTACGACCGTTAGTCGCCTTTTACGACACCCACGGGAAGTATGGGGTGGTGGTATTCTTTAAGTCCGGCACCACACAGACTAAAAAGGATTAATAAAAAATTATAATAAAAAAAAAAAAACATTCCAGGTCAATGATTACCAACTTAGGTAAGAAACAGTCATTACATTTTGTCTGTCGAAAATTCCGAAATGCTGTAATATTTTTTGCGATTTTTGTATCGAGCCAACTAAGTATTAGTAATTAGATACGTTTCCATCTTTAGTTAGCGCTTGACCGTATGTTCAATTTTGTTAAAATGTATTTTATTTTGCGCAATATTTACGATAATTGGAAATAAATAGCTTCAAAAAACTTAAAAATACTACAACCACACCTTAAAAAATATTTTAGTAAAATGTAGCCAGGCATAAATATACAGGGTGTTTGGTGCATCGTTTGCCAAATGGAATTGGCCGAAAAGAGAGGTCATTTGCTAAGTCTTAAGGCCCAATAACTCATTCCTTGTTACACCGGTTTTTTTATTATGACTTTTTAATTTTAATTTAGAAAAATACAAGAACTCTGTAATATACAAAATACAAGTATAGCCCTCAAATTTCATTTTAATTCTTATGTTTACTCTTGTATGGTTCTACGAAATTCAAAATTACTTGCTAATAACATCTAGTTCTTTTTTAATAACTCACAAAGTTTTTGAAAAAAGAAAAAATACACTTAACACTCAACTTTCAATTGCTGTAAAAAAAAAAAACTAATAGCGATCGGGATCTTCGAATTCTTTTAAAAAGTTCTCTAGTTTGTCCCCTTTTCAACGGTGTGCAATGTATTTAAAAAAACTTTTAATAACTTCAGTAATTCGCTAAATGTGTAATCGAGACACATCAAGCTGATATCCGATATTACGGATCGAACACTAGTTTTCACATAAATAACATTCTTTATGTAGGTGGATAGTGTTATCTCCTTCTTGCGCAGTCTCTTATCTCTTTCTAGGGATCTAACTTTCCTCGAACTTGAAATAAAAAATAAACTTTTATTTAATAAGTACCTAATTTAAAAAAAAGCCAAAACAGAAAGTAGATTGTTATACAAGGGTCGGAAGGAATCAATTCCCATACGAGGCATTTAGACGCCCGAGCGCAGCGAGGGCGGCTATAGTCCGAGTGGGAATTGATGACTTCACCCGCGTTAAACACTCTACTTTTCATTTCGAATTTAAGGAAAGTAAAAAATAGTAGTTTTTCTAAAATATTTATTGATAATAATTACATGAATAATAGGTACCTATTCATTAGTCTTTTTTAAATTTGAAGTATGGAACACACCACGTCACCGCCACATGAGTAGATTCTGTGTCACCACCGGAGGCCGTTCCGCTTACTAGGGCCCGTATTATTATCATTCTGTCTGCATTCTTACTTTTACCATTTTTCATAAATTACTTAGAAAACACGATAATCTTGATAAAAATTACTAAAAATTGTGTTGCGACGTGACACTTTTTAGTGCTGACCCAACTTTCTTATTTCGATTCAAAACTGGCATACAGCCTAATCGATACTAGCAACTAAAAAAATTAAAAAAAATTGTAGAAACTGAATAAAAACTCTTTAAACTAACAAAATGTATTGAAATGTAAAGTGTTTGCAGAATAACCAATCTATAGAATTAATTAATTATCATCATTCTCAAAAAAACTTCTGGTAAGCCTACCTAAAAAATGTTTACTGGGAATTCTGTAGTAAACTATTAGAAAGTATCAAAAATAAAATCCACAATAAATAATTATTGTCCAATAAATTAAAATAATTTTAAACAGCGATCGCATTCCGAATATAAATTCAATTATAGAAGCATTTCGGCGCGAAATTCAGTAAATGAGGTATTGGCCTGTCTGTTATTGACATGATATTAGAAGAGATTGAAATGATATTAGAAAAGCATAAATCATTATTATAAACAATGCTTATTGTATTTATTGCTTAAAATAATTTTATTTTATTTTCAAATATCGATTACCTACATTCGTCATATTAATTACTCGAGTCAATCGAAATTAAAAAAAAAAGGTTGGAATAATCGCTTTCACACATCACTGCAATAAAAAAAAAACAATAATGGTCGGCGATTTTGAACACAAATTGAGTAGTGGTAATGATTAATACGTATTATTGAACCTGTGTTTGAATATTACGTTAAAACCTGGGCATTTTCGTGTTTTTTATAATATTATCAATAACATTTGTCACATTTTAAATCTTATCTACATGTGTGTGTGAAATTTGTGAAAAGTAAAAATGTAAACACATACGATTGGCGCGAAACTTCGACATTAGATATCAAAAAAAGTTCATTACCACTACTTATTTACCTTAAACTATGGATAAATTCGTCAAATAATTAAATGATGTATATTCACAGCCCCATTATGGTAAAGTCAGGATGTTCGAAATCCCCAATTTTTATGTTTTTAGCCTCGACCACAACTTACTGACATCAAAATGGTGATTATCGTACCTATGTATGTTGAATTTATTCAAGGTAAATTATTAACTTGTGCGCTAAATCTGAAAGATTTAATGGCGTTAACATATGAGCTTTTTATCCAACTATCCTAATTAACGCACATTCATAAGATTTGATGGGTACCATAATAAATATTTACATAATCAATTAAGGGTGTCGTATGTCTGACTAAGCTGACTACCTAACTAAATTTAGTTCTACTTTTAAATTTCATTCCCGCCCTAGGGAGGGAAGCAATTACTATGAGACTTTACCGCCCAAGGGTGGGAAGCAGCGTTTTCCACCCGCTATTCGGATCAAACAAACACTACTTTCCGAGTATTAGAGATGAAAATACGTTTACACACCACTACAGTCGAGATAAGACGAAGATGTCGCGCGTGTGTACGCAATAGTGGAGGACAATTTGAACAAAATTTATAATTAGGTACTTATTAAATAAAAGTTTATTTTTTATTTCAAGTTCGAGGAAAGTTAGAACCCTAGAAAGAGATAAGAGACAGCGTAAGAGGGAGAGAACACTATCCACCTATTTAAAGAATGTTATTTATGTGAAAACTAGTGTTCTTACCATAATATCGAATATCAGCCTGATGTGTCTCGATTAAACATTTAGCGAATTACTGAAGTTATTAAAAGTTTTTTTTGGTATATTGCACACCGTTGGAAAGGGGACAAACTAGAGAACTTTATAAAAGAATTCGAAGATCCCGATCGCTATTAGTTTTTTTTTACAGCAATTTAAAGTTGAGTGTTAAGTGTATTTTTCCTTTTTTCAAAAACTTTGTGAGTTATTAAAAAGGAACTAGATGTTATTAGCAAGTAATTTTGAATTCCATAAAACCATACAAGAGTAAACATAAGAATTAAAATGAAATTTGAAGGCTATACTCATAACTTTTTTTACCATTTAAGCTTGAATGCAGAGGTTCTTGTATTTTTCTAAATAAAAATTAAGAAGTCATAATAAAAAAACCGGTGTAACAAGGAATGAGTTACTGGGCCTTAAGAGATAGCAAATGACCTCTCTTTTCGGCCAATTCCATTTGGCAAACGATGCACCAGACACCCTGTATATCTTTACGTATACCTGCATTAGTATGCTAGTGCTAAGATTGATATTTGCCAGTCGGCAGGTTATTAATAACCCCGGCGGGCACCGGCTGATAGGGAAACACGTTAGCACATCTGTAATTGATAAATTACTACTATCAGTTCTATTACTAGGAACGAGACGTCAATTAGTTATTAATTTCAGAGTTGATGAGGTTTTTGGTTTTCTCAGTAGCACTCCGAGGTCTGGATTTGTTATATTTTTAGGGTTCCGTACCTCAAAAGGGAAAAACGGAACCCTTATGGGATTTCTTTGTTGTCCGTCTGTCTGTCTGTCAAGACCCTTTATCTCAGAAATGCGTGGAGGTATCGAGTTGAAATTAAAACCATATACTCAAGTCTACAGTCTCTTGAAGCTGTGAAAAAATCAAACTTCTAAGTTGACGTAAAAAAAAGATACGGCCGTTTATGCAACAAAAAACCTATATTTCGACACTCTCAAGGGAATCAAAATTTATAGGGTACTTCCCGTTGACCTAGAATCATAAAATTTGGCAAGAAGCAATATCATGTAGCACAAGTAAGGGAAAAAATCCGAAAAAAGTAACTTTGTAGTTACATACCTACAAATTTGTAAGAAACCCTCGGTCCGCGAGTCCGACTCGCACTTGACCGGTTTTTTAATCATAAAGGGCATCAGCTGAAGTGGAAAAATGTCTATTAACTATTGGAGGGCACTATAATATCGCAGCTTCGATAAAATAGAGTTACAACTCGAAAAACCTGAATTTTTAGAAAACAGAAAATAAACTCACGGATTTGTTAATCAGTCTTTACTCTTATACTATTATTATTATGTGATCAAAATAATAAAAAACATGTTTACAAAAAAAAAATGATTTAATGGCATAAGCTGTTTTTCAATTTTCCTGAAAAACATGAACATTCCTGTAAATAACTTTTTGAGTTGTAACCCTATTTTATCGGAGGTGCGATCATCTGCCTAGCCTTTTCCCAACTATGTTGGGGTCGGCTTCCAGTCTCACCGGATGCAGCTGAATAGCAGTATTTTACATGGAGCGACTGCCATCTGACCTCCACAACCCTGTTACAGGGTAATACGATACCCCATGGTAAGACTGGTTGTCAGACTTTCAGGCTTCTGACTACCCGAAACGACTGTCAAAGATCCACGAATGACAGCCGGGATCAACGGCTTAACGTTCTTTCCGAGGCACGGAGGGGTCACGGTATCCAAAGATGGTCACCCATCCACAGACCAGCCGCGGCAAGTTTAGCTTAACCTAATCGATCGACCTGTGCGGCTGTTATTATTTAGCCACGGGCCCCTCTATTATTTAGCCGGAGGTGCGGTATGTGCATCTATTATGCTAATTACTTATACTTGCCTGGTCAATCTTGCATCTATATTCTATAGCCAATATAGATACGTATCCATCTCATATAATTCCACCACATGATGCAAATCACAGCAAAATACTTCAAATAACAGCAAAAATACTTGAAGCAAATACTTGAAATCCTTCATAAAATCACTTGATATGTAATGCGGTTGGTCTGATCCCAGCATTTGGACCGTGAAGGCATATCTGCCGGCTTTAAATAACTATTCGGGAAAGATTTGTATGTTTATCGAACGAATATGGAAAATATTTATATTGGATTGCCTTAATAAGCTGGCTGATATTTTATTTTTCCAATTTGCAAATGCCGAAGATTTTATGGAGCCCGTAGATTCTGAAAAATCTGTAAGAAAATAAACAAAATAATTGACGCCCGATAATTTCATACTACAAAAATTTTTTTACCAAAAAATACAATCGACTTCCAAAAAAAAAACTACATAGCGAAAAATAACTTTAATTTCGGAAGTCGGTGTCGTTGGTTCTGCATTTTCGTTTTTTTTTGACACCGACTTTCGAAATTAAAGTTATTTTTCGCCTTGTAGTGTTTTTTTGGTCTTAGACGAAGTATGTTTTTTATTTTTTTTTCCAGTTAAAGGTATTTAATTTTTTCCCAGTTAAAGTTGGTATGTTACTTCGTCTAAGACATGTATGGCTCAAAATGCTGTAAATGATGGCTTTGCACTCAGCTTCCAAACACCCTGTATAATTTATGCAGAAGTAATTCTGTCTTTCTGATTTCGATGAAATTTGAGACACTGGTAGACCATGACCCTGGATAGGATACTTTTTATCCGAGTACTACGTTCCCGTGGGATAATTTCCAACCACGCGGGTGAAGCCGCGGCAAAAGCGAGTGTGTTTATACGATAAATGAATGTTGAATATAACATAAATGGTCCATAGTACAGCCACATTTCGCCAGTAATTAAGTAGGATTTGTGCTGAAAAGGCCCGCCCAGCATGTTACTTTTATGTGGCAAAATGTTAGTGTACTTTACATGATTGCCTACCCCTTCAAGAAATACAATTAAATAAAAGCGAATAATAACGGAAGGAAGGGAGATGTTACGTAAGTATGATTCAAACTAGAGTCATCTCCCTGCATAATCGCTTCACCATCAAAGATTTACATTGTCAGAGTGTAGAGATAATTTTATTCATAAGGAGCGTTGGTTACCACTCGTGGGGGCCAGAGCGACTCCACATTATTATAGAAATTTCGGCGATACATGACCTTCTGGCAGGAGGTCTACTATGTGAATGAGACCTCAAGTTCAGTACGAGGATGTAATGGCGAGATTTGAGATATTTCTTTGGAATATGGGTCGATAACCGAAGTAAGACTGGACGTCTCGTTTGACGGTAATAAAAAAAGTATCTAGTCGTTTTTTGGAAGTGTGTGAAAAAAAAAACTGGCACTCCAGGAGTGCCAAAAGAAGTGAAAACAAAACACAAACAGAATACTTTGCATCACTCACTGACATATCGGATATACATTAAAACCGAGTACCTACGATCACGAGCATAAGCATGTATACACTTGGCTTTATTCGAAGGCGATTTTTTAGGCGAGATTTCTCCTTTATTTTTGAATGAAATTTTATGTTATTACGAACATAGTATTTTCAAACCTATAGGTTTATGTAAAATGTCATATTTAAACTTTGCAATTGTTATTTCGTGAAAAAATCGCAATTGGAAGTTGCCAAGTGCTGACATATTAGTGCTCGTGACTGCCGAGCACATCCGAAGCGGTGTCGGTTACGGTAACAATGGCGCGAGTTCAACTGTTTTTTCCCATCTCAAAAATGCCCAACGCGCCTAAAGAACTTAGAATAGAATAGAATAGAATACTCTTTATTATGTACACCATATAAATTACAGACATTATAAATCTGAACTTTTCACTTCAAAGAGAAAATATATTTTTGGTTTAAGAAATCTGTTATAGTGTTAGCAAGTGATGACAGAAGCTACAAGAGAAAAACCTAATTGCAAAAATCATATTTAAAAGACCGGGCAAGAGCGAGTCGGACTCGCGCACCGAAGGTTCCGTAACATCATATGTTTTTAAATTTTCATCGGCGAGGCTTATACTCGTCAGAGAATTTTAACACTGTGCACTGCGGTATAGAATATTGCAGTTTTATGTCAGCGCCATCTCTTGACCGATAGTGGAACTAATTTAACTTTTGTTGTTGGTTTCTGAAAAGGTGTGCTATTTAGAGACTTCGTTTTATTTTTCCTATAATCTAACTAGCGTTCCCCTCTCTCTTTTCTCACCTCCAAAAATTACAGATTTCCATGGACTTCCATTCGACTTTCCGTGGTAGCCCCTTGTTTCCTCGCTATGTCTGACAGCCCCCCGGGTGGCCGTTGCGTGAACCTCCTGAAACCGCACGATTATGACTTTATGTCACCCGCTATACGTTTATTATTCGCGCGGGCTACATGAATTTGGGGCTCGCCTTAGTTTCGTACGTCCGAATGAAAAACGGAACCCTTATAAGATCACTTGTGTGTCTGTCTGTCCTTCTGTCACAGTCCATTTGCTGAAACCTGAAATCGCGAAAACAAAATCAGCTGTTCCCTACATTTATGTTCGTACCTATAACTCGCCAAAATATAGGGAGCAGCTGATTTTTTTTCGCGATTGCAGCTTTGGTCCCTTAGTAAAAGTTGTTCATAATTACAACCTCCCAATGAGTACAACCTCCCATTTCGGTTTGTCGAGTGTTTTCAATTTCAAGTTTATCACGGGGTTTTTTTTTTAAAGAACTATTAATTTATTATTTTCGGATTTTTTTCTTTACTGGTGCTACATGACATTGCTTCTTGGCTAATTTCATGATTCTAGATCAACGGGAAGTACCCTATAGGTTTTGATTCCGGAACAGAAACGCCCGTATCTTTTGATTGCCTTGACTTAGAAGTTTGATTTTTTCACTGCTTCAAGGGATTGCAGCCCTGAGTATTTGTATAATTATTAATTTCAAGTTGATATAAAGGCGAAAGTTTGTGAGTGTGTGTGTGTGTTTATATGTTTGTTACTTCTTCACGCTCAAACGGCTGGACCAATTTTGATAAAATTTGGTATGGAGGTAGCTGACACCCTGGATTAACATATAGGATACTTTTTATCCCGATATTCCCACGGGATCCACATTTACGCGGGTGAAACCGCGGGGCGCAGCTAGTATTTGTATTGTAATTATTAATTTCAAGTTGATATCTCCACGCGTTCCTGAGAAAATGGGTCTTGACAGATGGACAACGAAGTGATCTTATAAGGATTCCGTTTTTCCTTTTGAAAAAAAAAAAGATGATGATGTTCTAAAAAGAACATCATCATCAGCCTATAGCAGTCCACTGCTGGGCATAGGCCTCTCCTATTAATAATAGCCTAATAATAGTAGTTTTTGGTCACGGTGGCCAATCTCAATGGAGATTAGCCTGGTACGCAGGAGATATTATAGTGCACAAGTGTGTGCGCAAACACAGGTGCACTCTCTGTTCCTTTACTCTCATAGTCCGATGGGACGGCAATCCAAGACGACCGGGGAGAGTTCAGGCGCAGGACCAACGGCTTTACGTGCTTTCCGAGGCACGGGGGTATTAAACCACGAACTTCCAAACCCCGGACGGTTACAAAAAAATTCGTAATGGAAAACCCAATAACACTGTCCGACCCGGGAATCGAACCCAGGACCCCACGCTCAGCAGTCGCGCTTGCTACCACAAGACCTACGGGGCAGCCTCTCCTATTACACGCCATTCAACTCTATTTTCAGCAAATCTCATCCAGCTGCTACCAGCAATCCTGCGAAGATCGACGCTCCACCCAGCCTTAGGGCGTCCCACCTCACTTTTAGCGATTTGCGGAAAAAAGAACAATAAAGAAAGAAAAGCCTGAAAGTTTAAAGTGATGTTGATTTAACCGGAATTTTGGTTATAATATGCAGGTGTGTTTATTTAAAATCTAGAATCAGAAGTCGTCAAAAATCCGCAACGACTAATGTTTTATTGTAATAGCTTTTGCCCGCGGCTTCGCTCGCGTTAAGTATTATTTAAATAAAACTAATACATTTACATCGTCCATCATGCCTTATTTTATCCCCATGGGGGTTGAATTTATCAAAATACTTTCTTCGCCTGCGTCATAGTAGCTATATGCATGCGAAGTCTCAGCCCGATCGGTTTAAAATTGACAAAGTTTCATACAAACTTTCATCCCCTATTTCATCCCCTTGGGGGTAAAATTTATCAAAATCCTTTCTTAGCGGATGCCTACGTCATAACATCTACCTGCTCCAGCAATCCCTCCAGTGGTTTCGGCTGTGCGTTGATAGATCACTATGTCAGTCAGTCACCTTTGAGTTTTATATATTTAGATTCGGCTTGTCTCAGTCATATGATCTTCGAATTTTTGGTTCTAGGACATGTCGGTTTCCCCAGGTTCATAGGAAAACTAAATTAGTACCTATCGTTTAAATTATGTTTTAATGTAGGCTTTTAATGTACAGACACCAACACATCAACCTACCCGAAACTGCCAAATTTTCCCAATCAACTTTGAACCTTATGCTTTACCGACAAAGTTGAAATGTATTAAAGAAATTTTACAGATTGTGTGCTGGCGTCTGTACGTATAGATCTTACTTACGGTAACTAACACCTTCTCATATAACTTCTGGGGCTACTTACCTACACTGACCCTAGAAAAAGAAAAAATCTTTTTAAAAAACTCTTAAAAGAAAGCCGTAAGCTAAAATTTACTCTGAAACCCACTCAATTCTCCGCAAATAAATAAAAAACATTTTCCATTTGCTCAAAAAAATCTAGAAAGCATTTCAGCAGTCCGAAACAGCTGACAACAATATTTGATAACGAATCCTGAACAAATAATCTATGTGCCTTAACAGTTGAGATGCCTTGCTGAGGCCATAGGCTACACGCTATTACTCAAATATTACAGAATTCGTTCACGTATTGGCGAAAAATTCGCCTTTCTCGGATCAACAAGAGATCTGGCTGAAAATCATCAGAGCGGAAAAACTCACAGGGTTCTGCGGTTCGCGTTTGGGGTGAGGCATGAGAGGAGCGGGTAGCGAATATTATCTCTAGGTTCATTTACTTGAATCAAGGTTAAATTGGTTGAAGACTTTCTTATTAAACCATGCAAAATATGGTGGAGACTGAAGGCAAATCTGAATAAGGAGGATATTTCTCATCCAATAAAAAAGTAATTTAAAAAAATTAAACCGACTTCAAAAAGAAATAAACTCAAAATTATGAAATAACTTTAATTTCGGATGTCGGTGTCTTTGGGATCTGTATTTTATAGTTTTAGTTTTTTGCCACCGACTTCCTAAATTAAAGTTATTTCATAATTTTGAGTTTATTTCTTTTTGAAGTTGGTTTAATTTTTTTGAATTACTTTTTTATTTCGTAATTTTTAGTTTTAAGTAAAACCTGGAATATTTGTTTTTTTTTTGTAATAAGTAGGACCAAGGTTTTGAGATGTTTTCCCTTTGACACTACACCCGTAGCTCGTATCAGTAAGCCAGGCCGTCACACTCAATCAAAATCAAAATCAAAATGTTTTATTTCACATAAACCTACATGGGCACTTATGAAACGTCAGAAGCTAGGTGCACGGTTCCAATTGGTCGTTTCCTATGGAGAAGAACCGGCAAGAAACTCCATGGTTACTCTTTTTAAAAATAATTGGCTTTTACAATGTTTCCAGATTACAGTAGGTATGGGAGGACAGTGCAGGCCTGTCAACAAGTACCAAGTACTTGATAAAATAGAAAATGGTCTACAGATCTAAAGTCTATAAGGCCTACAAAGTCCTCACATTTACAAAATAAGAATCTATCAAAAGGATAAATAATAAAAAAAAAATAAAAACAATAATAAAAACCTACTAAAACCAAGTGTTATGATTCCCATTAAAACCACTAATAAAGAGGTGAAAATTTTCAATTATCTGTATATAATGTCAAATAATAAAGAAATTATGTCAAAAAGTATATAATGTCAAATAATTAAGAAATTATGTCAAAAAGTATGTAAAAAAAAAAAATTAATAAAAATTAAACATTGTAATTTGAGAGCAGTTAATAGACATTTACATAGTTATGCCGTTAATGAGAAGCCAGGGAAGCCACATGTGCAGAAGGAATTATTGCCAGGCTACCTTGTCTTCAACGTAGTCTTTAATCTTATAATATGCTTTTTTGATAAGGACACGTTTAATGAGGGTTTTGAACTTTCCATCGCTAAGTTCTGTAACCGGCTTTGGCAACTTGTTATAAAAACGGATGCTGTTTACAAGAAACGACTTGCTAGTTTTAGTTAATCTAAATTTAGGTAACACAATTTCATTTTTACTACGTGTATTTATATTATGGAAATCGCTTCTTATTTTGAAGAGTCCTAAGTTTTTGCGAACATACAAAATACTTTCTAAAATATAAAGAGAAGGCAGAGTTAGTATATCAATTTCTTTGAATTTGTTTCTAAGAGACTCGCGAGGACCCATTTTATAGATTGCGCGGATTGCCCTCTTCTGTAAAATGAAAATTGAATCTACGTCAGCTGCCGATCCCCACAGCAGAACACCATAAGACATAATGCTGTGGAAATAAGCAAAGTACACTCTCACGTCTTAGCCCATATCTTGAAAATTACTGAATCGATTTTGATGAAACTTACACTGTTGCCTAAGTTGAAGTAAATGTAAGCCAATAAAAAAATAATGGTCACGATCCGATTAATATTTGCGGAGAAATGCGTGGACAAACATACATACTTACATACATACATACGTCTATAAAATGTTGTATATTTGTTTGGAAGCCCTAATAGACTGTCATATGTGAATATAATGCAATTCCAATAATATTACATACATACGCGTCGAATTGACAATTAAACCTCCTTTTTTTTGTAGTCGGTAAAAACATGTCTGTCCGTTGTCACGTTATACCTAACCAATGAGCTGTTTGAAATTGGCATGAGTTGGTTTGTGCCAGCTGAAAGTCTCCTTAGGTAATCTTCAGGCCTTTTTAAATATCAAAGATATCATTTTAAACATTTACCAAAATACATTCAATTAAAAAAAAGGCATTTTGAGGTAAGCTGTGCTTTTATTAGCTTTTATCTTTTGAGCAATAGACAGAATAGAATAGATAAAATAATCTTCGATTTACATTTTGACTTCACTATCGAATTAAGCACCCTCGAAAACTATGAAAACGACACTCATGAAGAAAAATTTGAAAATTTTCGCAACGGCCATCTTTGATTTACATGTTGACTGCATTTAGCTTTAGCTTCCTCGAAAATCATGAAACTACCTCTCGCTCATTTTCTGTTATACCTTGTACCTGTTTCGTTACACGACGGTTTCTACCAGTTTACCTACTTCTACCTAAAGCCGCGTTAAAGAACTTCGTTCCAAAGGTTATAAGCTTATCACTTGCATCTTCCAGCACGTTTCTATGATTCTTATCACGTCTGCAAAGGTATCCCTGTCAAAAAGTTAACTCGTGCGTTGTCGACACAGCCCCTGCAAACATTCCTTTGAGAAATCATGAGTCCTTTTACTTATATACCTTCTGTTCAAGAGTTTACGGTAAAAATACTTTTTTGATGTTTACCCCCCGAATTAGGGGCGAGGCGTGAATTTTAATAGACAGGTCGGGACATGTTTGGGTTTTGATTGGTAGGGGAGTTATTAAAGAGTCAGTTAACAATTGTGGAGTGTGTGCTTTTTCTTTGTTTATGGTTATTTTATGGAGATCCATAGAGTCCTCCCTGCATATTGGTATTTATAAATATGGAAATGGTGCATTTAAAATCACATCACACTTATATTATAAAGGTGAAAGTTTGTATGTGTGTGTGTTTTAATATGTTTGTTACTTCTTCACGCTCAAACGGCTGGACCAATTTTGATAAAATTGGAATTGGTATGGGGGTAGCTGACACCCTGGATTAACATATAGGCTACTTTTTATTCCCACGGGATTGGATTGGATTGGAAACTTATGCGGGTGAAACCGTGGGGCGCAGCTAGTTATACTCATCATTATGAACAACTTTTACTATGGGATCAAACAGAACTCGCGAAAAAAAAATCAGCTGTTCCCTACATTTATGTTCGTATAACTCGTCAAATTGTAGGGAGCAGCTGCTTTTTTTTTTTCGCGATTTCAGGTATGGTCCCATAGTAAAAGTTGTTCATAATGATGAGCGCAATGACCTCTTAAGACGTTGTTAATGTTTTACCAATAACCCTGTATATAACTGCGTTCCGAACAGTGAAAATGTCGTAAAAAAAATTCATTGTTTCTAAACTTTTTATTTATTTGTTGTATATAAAACATCGTCTGCATATTTTAGAACTAACGTGCTCTGTTCTAAGAGGCTTCTAAAGCTTTCTATTGATGTTAATGAGAACATCAATGACAGTCATTTTTCAGTCAGTTTTTATCTTTCCCTGTAAAATAACGTTTATTGCAATCACGAGGTATTTACTGCACGGCGATGATACTTAGCTTTGAACTTCGACGTAGAAAGAAAGCAAGTCAAGTAAATATTCACAAGTTGTGAATAAAGAATTTGAATCAAACTATTTCTGTGCAGTAGGTCTGCACAGAAATAGTTTGATTCAAATTCTTCTTGTATGTTGTATGTGTAAATGTTGCACTATAGGTACATACAGACACTAGCACATCAAGTTACTACAATCTGTCAAATTTCTTTAATAGATTTTCAACCTTATCTCTAAATCATTAGGTTCAAGGTTGATTGGGAAAATTTAACAGTTTCGGGTAGCTTGATGTGCTGGCGTCTGCACATTTTGATTGATTTATTTTATTTTTTATTCTTTATTTAAAGGAACAGCAAATTGATGTTTGGGCTTATTCGTTTTTACCAAAAGCAAGACTAGACAGCACCAAGTCCTTAACTAACACCTTAAGTAACATCACATTAAGTTACGTTTAGCCATACGATTAAAGCATTTAAAAACACATTAACAACAACCATATTTCTTTCACTAGAAAATCACAAAAAGAAAAATCGTGTAGCAGGCCAACACGGAATGTACAGCAAATTCCTTTTTATGCGCATTCCAATGCGGGGTTTACTCCAAAGTATTTTGACATTGATTAATGACGTTACAGAGATGGTGCAATGGACTGTAAAACGATACACCAAACTTCTGGGTCGGCATTTCGTAACAAGTTTCAGAGGAGAAATAAATAACCTGAGGAACTTAGCGTCACACTTGTTAAAGTTGCCTTGAAGAGTTTTGTCTCGATCTTTTGCCAGATTTAGCTAAGATTTTGTTAAGACTTAAAAGTTTAAGTTAGAATTAAGTAATTTTTAAATTGATCGAATTTTAAGTTAGTAGGTAGGTTTTTATCGTCGTTTAGTAGGTTTCACAGGTTATAGCAATAACCGATATTTAAAAAAAAAACTTAATTGTAACTTATAAGTACTTCTGTTCTTATAAGTTACAATTAAGTTTTTTTTTCATCGGACGAAATTTAAGTATGTAGGCAGGTTTTTATAATCCTTTAATAAGTTTCAGAGGTTATTGCAATAATCGCGTCAAGTGGCTGTAAGATTGTCCGGAGTATTACATAGTTCTAAACACATGGGAGGATGGCAATGGTCATTGTGTCAATTTGGATGATGGTGCCGCCCATTGTGTCACTAAAATTCCATTTTTGCCTTCTAGGTACAGATGCCAGCACATCAAGCTACCCGAAACTGTAAAATTTTCCCAATCAACCTTGAACCTTATGCTTTAGCAATAAAGTTGAAAATCTATTAAAGAAATTTGACAGATTGTAGTAGCTTGATGTGCTGGCGACTGTACATAACTAACTGCCCCGATTGGTCTCGTGGTCGCCAGCGAGACTGCTGAGCGTGGGGCCCTGGGTTCCATTCCCAAATCGGGCCAAGTGTTATAGAGATTTTCCATTATGAATTTCCTAATAACAGGTTGAAGTTTGGAAGTTGGCGTTGTGATGGGGGGCACGGGGGTTCCGTGCCTCAGAAAGCACGTTCGCGTGGGAAATGCGTGCCGTTCCATCGGACTATAAGAATGAGGAAGAGAGAGTGCACCTGTGTCTGCGCGCACACTTGTGCACTATATTATCTCCCGTGCCGAAGGCTAGTTTCCGTTGAGATTGTCCGTCATGACCGAACTACGTTCTGGATGACTATTACATCACTAACGTGAACAAGTTTATTATTGAATCCCTATCTGCATTGGATATCCAATGCGACGTTAGGTAAATTTTCTTTCACGTACCTACTGACCTTGAATAGTTGATGGCCCACGAAAATACCAAAACGAGCATGAAACAGGGCATCCTGACAAGGTATTAACCTAACTCAGGTACACGAACCCGAACAGTGCCCAAAAAGATAAAAGAAAACATCCTCTCTGACATCTAATTTAAAACGAGCAAGTCAACAAATGACGGTAGTCGAAATAACTAAGCTGTGCGGTCACCCCCCACCACGAAACTCATCAGTCTCGCATCGACCGTCCTCGGGGTAAGACCTGCGGACTGTCGAATTAAAAATTAACAACCGTAAGGCGCTAGACGTGAAAATTTATCGGTCAGTCTACTTTATTTATGGACGGTCGAACCTTTTAGGTGATTAGTTTTAGCTTTAAAGTGATTTGTGTATGTAAGTTAAAATTTTGCGTTTATTTTAAGTTTCCTGGTATGATTTAGGGTTACTGGATTAAAACTCTCAGGTACAAGAATTTTTGAAAAATATTTTAAGACGTCTGCCTTGTCGCTGTGATTATTAACTTCGTTAATTATATAACGTTTTTAATTATTTTATTGTATTTTAAGGGCTGATTTTTCCAACGCCAGATAATTTTATCGAAGGAATAATTTTTAATTTTTGACAGTTCTTCCATACAAAAACTGTCAGACGTCAATTTTATTCCACGAATAAAAATTATCTGTCGATTGAAAAATCAGCCCTTAGTCGTACATATTATACGTTTACATAATTATTTCTCAGAAATTTCTCCCTTTACAACTCACATGCGTCGTAATGTAAACTACAACTTATTGTTAATTTAGTTAAGTTTCTCTTTAAGTGAACTGTAATTTGTTCTTTGAGAAATAAATGTCTTTAAACCGATAAAATTAACCAAGCTTATTTCCAGAAATATCCAAAAAAAATAAAGACTGACAAACAATAAATCTGCCTAATCTTTTCGCAACTATGTTGGGGTCGGCTTCCAGTCTAACCGGATGCAGCTGAATACCAGTGTTTTTTTTTACTTAGAGCGACTGTCTGTCTGACCTCCTCACTAGTTATTGAGAACACGATACCTCTTGGCAATACTAGTTGTCAGACTTTCGAGCTTTCTGACTACCCATAACGAATGTCAAAGATCTACGATTGACAGCAGGGACCAACGGCTTTCCGAGGCACGGAGAAAAATCAAGACTCACATTCCCGTTATTTTCACTCTTAAACTTTAACTGGAGCTTACACGATAAGTCAAATCAAGCTCCCCACACAAACGAATTGAAGCGTATTCAATGTAGTACGAAAGAAAATTGGAGCTAATCTGTAACGCGCCGGTTTCAGCTGAAATACGACCCTGAAGTATCGTAAGCGCGGCAATCGACGCCCGCCGCACTTTGTTATACTGTTTTTTGCCAAAGATTAGGTTGGTACAGAATGGAGAGGTAAACATCTTGCCTAAAAGGGTTTGGCTTGTAACTTATCTACACTAATATTATAAAGAGGAAAAATTTGTATTTTTGTTTGCTTGTTTGTAATGGATAAACTCAAAAACTGGTGGACCGATTTTAAATATTCTTTCACCATTAGAAAACCACATTATCTGCAAGTAACATAGATTATATTTTTTTTTTTTGAAAAAAATAGGGGTCCGTAAGATATTTGGGTTTTTCGGACCCAAGGTGTAAAAAATCATCCAAAAAAGTTCCTTATTTGGCGTACGCCGCCTAAACTATAAAAGCTAGAACCATACAATGTTCTAATTAATTAAAGACCTTAAAAATATCTACAAAAAAGTCCACGACACACTATACCTATCTATTTCGAGTTAAGCACAACAACCATTTTTTTATTTAAAAATCTTGAATTTTTTTAGGACTTTAAACGTTTAAACGCATTTATTTTACACATGTCATTACTCCTTATCACCAACTATTTTGTCATAAAGTACTGTTTATGTAGATAATGTTTAGTCTTCAATTCAAATTAAAATTGGACGTTTGGTTTGAAAGTTATGGCGAAATCAATATATTACTATTTCTGCGCTCCGCGGCCCGTGGCGACAGGCGAAGTAGGCGTCACCAGGGCGGGGGTGCGGATGCGGGACCGGAGTTTAGGTCTATGAAATGCTGAATTTACTTTTGGGTAGTTGAACACATGGGACCAAACTTAGGCTTTTTGTAGCGGTAATCGACATCCACGTAGGCGGAGCCGCGGGGGACCGCTATAGGTTATATAAATCAGAATAACACAATAGGCTACTTTTTGTCGCGAAAACCGACATCCACGCGGGCGGAGCCGCGGGCGACCGCTAGTCCTTTAACATTTAGGTACGATTTTTAATCTGAGGTTTTACGTCTAACACTTCTTTTATCCTTTATCTCTAGACGTCTTCAATTTAAAGGGTATTTGCTAAAAATGTGTTGGTAGGTACTAGCTTTGTTGCTGACGATCCTTCAGGAATAAAAACAAAAGAAAAGGCGGACTTTCTCATTCCGGTTTGATTCGCTTTTTCTTGTGGATAAGACAGAGAATAAAACAGAAGAAGAACAAGCAGGGGATCGAGGAGGGGATGGAGGGGGTTCAGGGGATCAGACCGGAATAACTCCAAATTTTGGCACCAGCTAGACAACGGAAAAGGTTTTGAAGTGTTTTTTTTTTTTTTAAAGAAAAAGCTGCAAATATGTTTTGTTCCTCTTAAAAGATACCTAACTGATAGGGACTTAGCCTACGGGCGTAAAAATATTGCAGCGGGATTTTATCGTGCAATGGATTTTGAACTTTCGGTGTTGCGCCGAGCGTTAAGAGTCTAACAGATTGCATCCTAAAGCGTCAAACAAAAAAACCAAGCTTAAAAAAATCGCCACGGGAAAACATCGCCCATGCGTACATGGGCTTACTGAAGAGATTTTTCAAAACTTGCAGATTACTTAATTATCAATTTGCAAGTAAGGCGAGTACATGACCTAAAGCGCGGTCTTTGTCGGACTGCATAGAAAAGAAAGAGAAGCGCGATGCCACAACGCTAGTAATTTATTGCAAAATATGAAGCAATTATCTTTTTACATAAAATCTATTGTTTAGACTAAACAATTAAAACACTAGTTTTTTAGTATGTTGCTTGTGGAATAATCTGACAAAAAATCCTAATGATTGTATGTATATTAGTATGGTTTTTATTGTAAAAGGAAAGTTTTTAGATGTATCTTCATGATTTTTTTCTATCGTAGATGTAACGGAAGATGTAACGGAAAGGGGGTATCAACCCTGAAGGAGGTGAATGTGCTCATGAAACTGAACAAATTTCCCCAAAGAACATAGGTCGAAATATGAAAAAAAAATTTGGACCTCCCATAGTAATAGCACATCAATGATTTACTATTACTATGGGAGGTCCAAATTTTTTTTCATATTTCGACCTATGTTCTTTGGGGAAATTTGTTCAGTTTCATGAGCACATTCACCTCCTTCAGGGTTGATACCCCCTTTCCGTTACACCTTGTATATCCTGAAGAATATCATATATTTTTCTGATTTTGTTTACTGTAGTCGATCATATACTTATATTGTTTCTAAAACTTACGTTTTTTGCGTTAAGGCCCTGTAAGCCCCTTAAAGTCTCTAATTATTTTCTTTAGGTTTTTAGCAGAGTTCACCTCTCTACTTAATTCCCTGCTCTACGTCGGATGGCGCAAAATAGTTAATATTCATGACAGTCTGCGGGCGGCGAGTGAAATTGCTTCACATTTTTTATGTCTACTTCTGCTCCAGTCAAACAAAAGTCTTGTGCTAAATTTTACGGGTCCCGTAGTTGGGTATTGAACATTTAAAACACTTGCACTTTGTAAACAAGTACATAATTATACTCTAAATTAGAAGATTATATCCAAGATAAGAACGCTTGGAAACATGCTGGTCCTGCTCCTTAGGACAATCTAGAGTCTAGACAAAATCAAACTGGTTGCTAATTTAATTGTATTTATTCTTTTTTTGACATTGATTTTTAATTACCTTACCTCACAACCTTACTTATTACTTGTTTTTTTTTTTAATGAAAATCGTTTACTTTTACCATGTTTGTAAATACGTGAGCACCATGTATCTATCAGATAATTAATTATATGTCATTATTTCATTTTTAATTCTTTTACGTATTGTGGTATATTAATTTTATTTTAGGTGCATCGTCTTCACATATTATTTTTATATAATTAATGTATGCAAAATATTGTAAAACATTTTTAAAGAGTAACGGCCCAAGTAACACAATCGCGTCTAAAAACGGACTATTAGATATCTAATAGAATTTAATTTTATTGTTTGACTTAAGAGTAAAATATCTCTCAAGTTATATTCAAGAACGCTTATAGACACAGTTTAGTAAAAGTGGCCACAACCTTATCCCTTCTCATAAGAATGAGTTAAGAAAACATGAATAGATAGAGATAAGAGTTGTAAATTTTCAAATTGTCTGTAGAGATTTTTCTAGTGTCTCACTAAATTGTTTATAGACCACAAATTTTACTAGTAGATAGTTTATAGATAAAGTTGAGACCTTTAAAGAAGTCTTTACTCGTTAAGTTTTAAACCAAAATTAACTCAAGACTAACAATTTTAAGTTACAACTACAACGACACGTAACGGCGCCGAACTTACAAGAGTTATTTAATGGCGTAACAAATTTCTTAATTCTTACATTACTTGGGTTTTAGCTAGTTATTAATGGGTAAACAAGCAAATCTATATGCGATTGAAATTCTATCGTCGAATATTATGTAAAACTCTCTTAAAATAAGAGCGCTCGCTGTAAATGTAAGATTTAACATTTTTTTTTACCAAATATGAATATTATTTATTATAAGCAAATTTTTAAAATTGCATTTTAATGTTTAAAATATTCATTTTATTTAAAATATAGTAATTTAAAACATATTAAATGTTTATTTTGACATAATTTAATGATAAAAACAAAAAATAATCATTAAAATATGTAATGAAAATCATTTGAAGCAAAAATAGGCAATAAAAATGGCGTCAAGTTGAAGTTTACTAGAGAAACGAATTTAATAGAACAAACACTCTAGAGAATTTTCTGTAGTATGGCTCTAGCTCTATGACAAGAATAATTTTACTTGCTACATACTAAACTATCTAGGGAAAGAATAAACAGATTTATGAGTGGTTTAAGATTACCTAGTAACTGTCATCTCTGTATTACTTTTTATCTTATCACAGTATTTCTAGACGTTCATCAGTGAACAGGTAATTTGATGTGTTATGAACGGAAGACCATTTTATGCAGTACAGAGCAATTTAATAAATCAATTCAAGAGGGTTAAGGCCTACGCAAAGCATAGCAATTTATGTCGTATTTCTATATCGATACGTTTGAATGTCTATTAGCAAAAATTTCAATCCCTTGCCATGCCGTCCCGGTCTGCGAAGGCGGTAAAAGATATTTCTGTTTTATTTATAGACAACTAGCTGACCCGGCAAACGTTGTTGTGCCATACAAATTATTTCTAGCTACCCGGCTCTACTTCGTTCGCGTGATGTCCTACCCCTTACCCTACCCTACCCTACTCGTACCCTACTCCTACACTACTCCTACCCTACTCCTACCCTACTCCTACACTACTCCTACCCTACTCCTACTCTATAAATATAGATGTGATAAATAGTAGGTAGTAGTAGGTAGGTATGTACCCGCCGGCGGCGCTTCCAAAGACGCAGTGTTAACATAAGTCTGGTAGGTTTTCATCAGAATCGGATGGCTCACTAACATAATGGGCGATTATGGCAAACCCCCCCAAAATTGGGGGAGGCCTATGTCCAGCAGTGGACGTCTTTCGGCTGAAATGATGATGATGATGATGATGATGATGATGAATTGACTATATATATATAGTAAACTAGCTGCGCCTCGCGGTTTCACCCGCATAAGTGTCGATCCCGTGGGAATATCGGGATAAAAACTGGCCAAGTGCGAGTTGGACTCGCATACGAAGGGTTCCGTACCACAAGGCAAAAACGCCGAAAAATACACGTTTGTTGTATGGGAGCCCCCCTTAAATATTTATTTTATTCTGTTTTTATTATTTGTTGTTATAGCGGCAACAGAAATACATCATCTGCGAAAATTTCAACTGTCTAGCTATCGCGGTTCTTGAGATACAGCCTGGTGACAGACGGACGGACGGACAGACGAACAGACAGCGAAGTCTTAGTAATAAGGTCCCGTTTTTACCCTTTGGGTACGGAACTCTAAAAAGTAGCCTATAATTATGTTAATCCAGGGTGTCAGCTACCTCCATATTTTTTTTAATCAAAATGGGTCCACCCGATTGAGCGTGAAGAAGTAACAAACATATAAACACACCCCCACACCCTCACACACACACACACACCCCCACACACTCACAAACTTTCGCCTTTATAATATTAGTGTGATTCATCATCATTCTGAATTTTCGAAGGGAAGCCAATGGGAATCGAGTTTTATGGTACTTTCGCAACTGGTAGTTTGGTATGTCGTCGTGCGTAGTTAAAACAAAACAAATACCTATATAATTTAAACGGCAGCTGCATGCCGTAACTGTGACAGGGAGACCCACTCCGCATTATAATGCATCACACATCATCATCATCATCATCGATCATCATCGTTGCTGCATAGTATACTGTGCTATGGGGGCTTAAGTGGCAGTGGGCAGGGCACATTGCTAGCAGATGGCCGATGGGGCTTAAAGGTTCTGGAGTGGCGACCGCGTACCGGAAGACGTAGCGTTGAAAGCCCTCCCACAAGGAGAACCAACGACTTTGTGAAGGCCACAGGAACCCTTTGGATCGAGAAGCACAGAACCGGTCGAAGTGGAGGTGTTTTGGGGGACGCCTGTGTCCAGCAGTGGACGTCTGTCGGCTGAAATGATGATGATAATGATGCCCACATCACGGAGCTGAATTTCAGATGGCACCTAAAACTCGCAACTTACGCTTTCCTTAAAAAGTGAGACCACACCAAACATTGCTTAACGATAACTTATCAATCGTATGACAGATTTGATGAAATTTCCGGTGCGCGTTGGATGTCGGAGCGGATATTACGTCTGCCGTCCAAAGTGGGTCACAGACCATTTAAATGGGACCAATGGACGGCCCATCGATCTGTTGTGTTGGGAAAAAAATTGGGAAAATGCTGGGAAAGTTTCGGTGAGCCGTTTTGTGTGACTTTTTTCCGTCGATGCGGAAAGTCTTCGTGTTTTTCTTCTTCAAAATACTGTTATTTTTAGTTTACTGTTATTCAACGTACGAGACGATTTCTGAAACTATAGACAACTTGCCTATTTAAGGGGCTTACAGGACCTAAACACTAAAACGCAAGTTTTAGAAACAATAAAAGTATATGATCGACTACACACACAGTAAACAAAATCACATAAATATATGATATTTTTTAGGATTTATGCTAGATAGATATTGTGTTGAAAACATAATACAACTAATTTGATACGATAGAAAAAAATCATGAAGATACCCTCAAAAAATTGCTTTTTACAAAAAACCATACTAAATACATACAATCATTCTGATTTTTTGTCAG